>JAJKFI010000003.1:22155316-22188027 GCA_029204185.1 Lerista edwardsae
ATAATAATAATAATAATAATAATAATAATAATAATAATAATAATAATAATAATAATAATACATTTATTTATATACCGCCTTTCTTAATATCACTAGATTTCTCTAATGATTGAACTCAAGGCGGTTTACATAGGCAGACTTTCTCACAAACCCGAAGGTTTTTACAATTTACAGAATGTTCTGTCTTCCAAGAACAACACTCCTACAGATCTTTCTTTCTGGATTTAGCCTTCTTTCTTTAGCCACCCGTCTGTCGTCTGCTGGCTGATGAGGCTTCCCTGCTGCCACCAGAGATGCAGCTGATTTCAGCACACTCCTCATCCCACGAGGCAGCTGGAACTCAGCTTTTAATCAGCCGCAGTTTCCAAGGTCTGCTGCTCGCAGAGACTTCCGGCAGTCCCGAGCTCACGACCTTGAGATCTTCAGGTGTTATCTTCGGGCAAACGGAGGCATTAACCCTCTCGGCTAAATCTTCTGCTATCCCCTCCCTTTTTGGCTGAGTTGCCTGAATTCTTTAGGCCTTCTATGTCTGGTCATAACCAGCTTTCTTGGCCTATTGCTGGTGTGGGCACTGTTGACTTATGCTTAAAGCTATCTAGTTACATTTGCTACAGGCTGCTTGGGTCTCATGCTGTCTAAACATCTTACGTCTAGTTCTGTGTTGCAACCATTTTTTAATTTCATTCTGAGCCATTCGGGGCGGCTAGAGCAACATGGATGTGTCTTCTCCATGTTGCTCTCACCACCCAGAATGGCTCAGAGGGCAAGGGAGAGGGCTGCTTTCACGGCATGTTCAGGCGCCTGAAAAAAAACAGCACTGTGTCCCTTTCTGGGAACTTACATCCCTCTTCCTTCTACCAGTCTGACACAGGACTAAAAAAAAGTCAGAAGGAAGTTAGAATTCAAGCTAAACGCATTTCTCTCCTAACGTATGTCCTCCACACCCATTTCCAGCCTTTGCTGACAATGTTGCTGCAGTGGTAAGGATATGTGGGAATACTTTTTACTAATGTATTTCTTATACTGGAATCAGGTCCTTGATTTGCTAGTGCAGAGGACTTAGCAACATCCAATGGGTTTTAGAAAAATTTAGCATAGGATTGCAACCTAGGTAAATAATACTTTTCTCTCTCTTTTAAGTTGGTTACAGTCAGTAAAACGATACTGGCAGAAACAAGCTAAAATTACAGCACAAAATTCTGACTCTGCTGAGAAGACATGGAATGTCAGGAAAAGTGCTGAAGAACAAAGGGAATCATACAGAGTGAAATTAGGTATGTGCCCAAATAATGATAAAGCTTAACGTTTGTATCTGTTGTAGTACCTGTTTATTCTTACGGTTCCTATACACAGCCTGCCAGATGTTGGTATGGCTGTTAAATAAAGGGATATGGCTGTTGAATACCCCAAGGTTATGTTTACATTTATTTTTTGTTATACATTTGCTGTTCCAAGTTAGGCTGCTCTGCACTGCTTGTGCACCAGCAGAACTTGGCTGACACAAGAGCAGTTCTGGGCGGAGGGAGGAAGGAACTGGGCGGAGGGTGGGCAGGCCAGGAAGCGTGGCATCTCGGGGAGGGGTTGGGGTTGTGATGCAGCCATTTGGCCACATCCAAGCCTTTGTCCCCAGGCCACACAGCCCTGATTCGGGCCACACAGCTTCCTAGGTTCTATGCCTGCTATACAGTACAGCAGCAGCTCCAGGCCCCAGGCTGGATATGGGACAAGTGTGTTGGCCAGCCTATTCCTGTCCAGAGTTAGGATCGCACCCTGGACCAAATATTTTAATTCACGTCCACTTGTGCAGCATTGCTCCAGCATTTGTCCAGCATTTAAGGCATTGCTCCTTTTTATGACCATTAATGATAATTAATGATTATCTAATCATTAATGATGTGTTTATTTTATTTTCAGTGGTTCATGAAGAGAAGTACAATGATTTAGAGAGATATGTATGTTCTGCAAAAGATGAGGATATCACTATCCAACACTATCATCCCTTTGCTGCACTTACTGTTGACTATGTAAGTTTCATAGCATGTTCAGCAACTAGTGATCTATAACATTGCTAGAAAGCATAATAAAGTGTAGGAATATCCAAAACTTTCTCGGCTATTAGTATTTACACAGGTATTTTAAAGTGAATGTGAGCGCAATCCTAACATTAATGTTAGGCTGATCCAGGCCTTCTGCACCATGCCAAGAGTTTCATGAATATGATGTAAAGCCCATTCACACCTCTTCTGGAGGTGGCTGGGCCCTTGTCAGCCCACAGATACTGGATGCTGGTATTTTTGCACTGGCCCAGGTAGGCCGGTGCAGGGGGTGGGAGAGGGTGGCGGTAGGGTGTTCCAGGGATGGGAATGGGGCATTTCTGGGTAGGAGGAGAGTGGGACAGGAGGTGGATCAGGCCTGGGAGGGAGGGTAAGTCTAGCAGTGCAGGCCATATTCTAACTCCTGGCCTTGACCTGATCAGCCTTAAAAACAGGCTGCTTGGATTTGTGTCAGCTAATTCGCTGGTGAGATCAGGGTAGCCCGATGGAGGTGGCTGAGGCTCGACATGGGGTAAGGGAAAAAATATCCCCACTCAGCCTGCCTGCTCCAGCACAGGTTAGGATTGGGCTGTGTGTCATTTTCACAAGGCTAAGGGCTTAGCATCATGTTATTTTCAGCCCTCCAACTCACTTCCTATGAGCACTTCCTGCTTCCTGTTAGCATTTGAAAACAGTAAAGAGCCAGCAAGACATGAAGGCTGCAATCACAGGCAGATAAGACACTTACTTGATGGGGGAAGGCTTTTTGAACTGTGGATAATTGAAACAGCAAATATGGAATCCTCAAATATGGGGGACACATTTATTAAAATACTTTAATTATTTTAAAAAAAAAACTATTCTATTTTACGTTATTTGGCATTGTAGATGGAGAAGAATGACTTCCCTGTGCATCTTTCTCTGTCTCCTCGAGAAACTGTTATACTGTTTGACACTATGGTAAAAGTCCGTAAAAAATGGCAAGGGGCGCAGGTAATTATATTTATTTACATTTAGAAAGTCATGGGAGCTGTTCACAAAATATTATGATGCAGGTTTATCAGGGATACATAAGATATATAATTGTAATAACTTCTGAGATTGAGGGAATATATTATCATATGTGGTGGACGTGCTTGAGAAAGCAAAGAAATATTGGAAAATGATACATGAATTGTTACAAACGATACTGAAGTGTGCAATACCATTTAAACCTGAATTATTCCTGCTAAATATTATGCCATCAGGATAAATACAAGAAACATATTATTGTACATATTAATACAGCAGCAAGAATATTATTTGCACAAATGTGGAAATCTATAGATGTGCCAAACAGAGAAAAATTAATAAAGTGTATGAAATAGCTGAAATGGACATCTTAACAGAAAGAATGAAAGAAGGAGACTTGGATAAGATAAGAAATTATTGGAAGCCTTTTTATGACTGGATAGATAAGATGAATGATATTGATTGAATAGATGAATTATTATACATGACTGGAACTTAAGATAATGGAGACAATATTGTTATTGGAAAGATTTTTTTTCTTCAAGATTTTAAGGGAACATGCTGTAACCCATGGCCATTAACCTTATGTGTAACCTGTATTAACCTATCCCTACATTTTACAATTTTCCCTACTCTCTGCCTATATATTAATAAATAAATATTTAAAAAGACACATATTTGTAATAACTTCTTTTTTGGGGGGGGGGAATTATCTAACTATAAGGAACTGGATCCGGAAAAGTATGTCCATTTCGAGGACAAGACAGTAATTACAAAGGTGGATGCCAAGTGTTATGAAGAAGCACTGAAGGAACAACTAAAAACTTGGATTAAATATAATCATGGTCAAGAGGTATGTCATCTACTTTTTATTCATTGTTTAACATATTTCTTTTTCTTAAATAACATTGGAAAAGCTAATGCATGTCATGGATCAAGTCTGCAATGGAATGGACAAGAAAAGTGGGGTAGGGGAAGAGTAGGAGAAGTTGGTGAAGAAGGGATTTCTTGGCCAATTTTTCCAGTTGTTTTCCAGTATTTCATCATGCTTTTAATTTCAGACAGTTGTGAGGCATGTGTCTGCCTCACATGAATTTTGGCAAGCATTTTCTGGCAGCTGAAGACCCAAGCTATATGACAATGTGATTAGATTATTTGTAATTGTTAGATTTGTAACTGCAAAATGTTATAAAATGGTTTCATAGTACTTTGGGTGGCAACAGACTAATAGATTCATTGTTATGGATAAGATAGTGCACAATGGAAACAAGAAACCTACCATATATAATTATGTATGTCGATGTCAGGGATAAGTCGAGGGCATGTTTTAAGCCAAAAATCATGGAATTAGCCATACCCCATGGATAAGTCAAGGGTAAAACTTAGGGTTATCTGCAATTCATTGAATTAGATAATTTTGTCTAATTTTACCCAACACCACATTCTGACAAATGATCTACTAATAATTGTTACTTGAGAACTGTACAATCTACCTATTTATTAAAGTGCAGGGGAAAACAAAATAAAACAGCAACATATCAAGCAACTATCAAACCAATTGCTCCCAAACCTTTAAACACTGAGACCCACTTTTGAAAATGACAGCCTATGGGACCCACCAGAAGGGATGTCATTAAACAGAAGGGTTGTCATTAGTGACAAAGGGCAAGGCATGCTGGAATACTGAAACAAGGCACACAAAACTGTTCAAGGCTAGAACTGATTAAGCATAGAGTTACCAGATACAAACTGGGACAGAGTGCCTATACCTTTAACCATTGTATAGAAAAAGGAATTTGGGCAGATGTAGCTCATCATGGAAGGGTTCCAAAAGTTACACCTGCCCAAATTCCCTCTTCTATACAATGGTTAAATGTATAGGCACTCTGTCCAGTTTGTATCTGGTAACCTTAATTAAGCATATCTGCCTGGATCAACTAATAAAAAAATGCATGTCACCCTGCCAGCACAGTTTACCTGCTTGGGCTGGCTTCTGTAGGGATGATTTCCCCACCCCATGAGAGGAAAAGCTGGACCTGGAAAGCAGCAGTATGCATAGTCCCATCAAACTTGTTTGAGAGCAGATACACTGACCTAGAGGTTATCCATTAAAATGCTCAAAGGTTACTTTGAAGTAATTTGGGCAGAAGATTTAGCCGAGAGGGTTAATGCCTCCGTTTGCCCGAAGATAACAACTGAAGATCTCAAGGTCATGAGCTCGAGACTCCCGGAAGTCTCTGTGAGCGGCAGACCTTGCAAACTGCGGCTGATTAAAAGCTGAGTTCCAGCTGCCTCGTGGGAGGAGGAGTGTGCTGAACGCAGCTGCATCTCTGGTGAGAGCAGGGAAGCCTCATCAGCCAGCAGACGACAGACGGGTGGCTAAAGAAAGAAGGCTAAAATCCAGAAAGAAAGATCTGTATGAGTGTGGTTCTTGAAAGATAGAACATTCTGTAAATTGTAAAAACCTTCGGGTTTGTGAAAAAGTCTGCCTATGTAAACCGCCTTGAGTTGTAATCATTAGAGAAATCTAGTGACTTTAAGAAAGGCGGTATATAAATACATGTATTATTATTATTATTATTATTAATTTCTATTTGTTGAAATTGACTTTGCTCCAGAGTATGTGTGCTTTGTATTAAAACAAGAGATTATTCCCTCAGAGCCAGATTTTTTTTTAAATGAGCAGAATAAACTTTCCCTCCGCATGTGTAGTAATGGATTAGAATGGTCTGGATTAGAATGATTATTGAATAGTGAGTACAGTGGGGGCCCCTTATCCACAGGCTCACCATCCATGGATCTGAATATCTGTAGGTGCTGATTTTGTGGCTGGAGAGCCTCAGAGTACCTCCTGGACACAATCAGAAGTGGCTTCTGGTTGCATCCAGGAGGCCTTCTGTGGTGCAGGGAAGCCCTGCACCTCAGAAGGCCTCCTGGACACAACTAGAAGGCACTTCTAGTTCAGGTCAGTAACTTCCGATCACATCCAGAAGTGTTGTCTGGCCTCCCTGCACCACAGAAAACCTCCAAGATGTGTTACCTCAGAATGCCAGATGCAGGGGAGTGGCCACGAGATGCAGGTATCTAGTTGTCTTGTTTGCTCCTTGCGGCATCTGATGGGCCACTGTGAGATACAGGAAGCTGGACTAGATGGGCCTTTGGCCTGATCCAGTGGGGTTATTCTTATGTTCACTTCTGGTGTGTTGGTGTGAAATGGAATTGCCTTCCAGTCATGTCCTGGAAGCTTCTGAAGAGGCTGGGAGGCAATGCGCAGCCGCCACGTAAGTAATTGAGTCAAATCAACAAGTTCCAAATCTGCAGATAACAAGAACTGACCTGTATTTGTACAGGTTTGTAACCTAGAAGCAATAGGCAGCGATGGGATCTACAAATGAACAAGGGGAACGCTGGGCGGGACTTATGCGGGGCTTCCGCCTGATTGGCTGCCTATCCGTAGCGTTCTGCAGCTGTCCTGGCCTTGGGGAGGCTGCCCCCAGTTAGCATGCCCCCCCGCTGCTCGCCCAGGCACCCGGCGCGACCCTCACCTGTCCCCCGCGGTGAGCAGGAGTCTCCCCGAGGCCAGGGCAGCTGTGGAACACTACAGACAGGCTGCCACTCAAGCGGAAGTCCTGCCTACGTCCCGCCCAGCATTCCCCTTGTTCATTTGTAGATCCCATCGCTGGCAATAGGGTATACCAGATTGTCTTACTAGATGGCACTGTGCATTAAGAATGTTTGTACAATGACAAAACTGCCTATTGACCCATTCGTCTGGTATCCCCATTGAAGAAAATGTAGCTGTTCACCTCAGGCAAATCACTAGGCCCTGTTTTAAATCAAATAGAAGGTATCCACTGTATGAGACTGGATACTTTGCTAGGTGGACTGTTATATGATATGACGTGAATATTACATTTGTTACTTTCTTAATTTATTAGAAGTTAATAAATAATAATTTTTTAATTTTAACTTAATGTTAACTTAATTTAATTTTAATATGAGGTCTTAAAAACCACATTCTTGTGTATGTGTAACTATTCATCATAGCGTTTCCAAAAATGTGATCCTGAAAGAGCATTTCATATTCTTTATGGCTAAATGTCTGTTATCTTGTCTAGGTTGATAAAGTATTTAAACTGCTCAAACCAAAAACTTCATTATGTTCAGAGAATCAAATGAAGGACAGATTTCCACATTTTGTTGCAAAACTACAGCAAATGGATAAATTGCCGGCACTGTTTTTTATGTAAGTCATATGTGTGAAATGGCTTACGTCTGTTTTGTATAGCTTAGCTATATTATACATACAATCATTGCAATAAAATTGTGCTGGGAGCAATACCACAAAAAAATCCTAGAATTAAAAAAAATTGTATTTAAGAAACAAAGCTTCTACTAATCTTCTACAAAGAAGGCCTTCTTGAAGTTCTTCTTTGAAGAACAAAGAAGAAACAAAGAAGTTACAGACAATTAGAAGTGCTATTATCAGGTTGCTCCAAGTAGTTGTGGCCCTGGCCCATGCCGCCCCACCCCAACTGCCACCACTGTCACCACCTGACTCACCTGGAGCCTCACACAATGTCCATGTGCTCCACTAGGCTTCCAAAGGTTTACAGCAACCTTTGGAAGGCCTTTAAGCATTACTTCTGGTTTTTGCAGAAAACTGGAAGTAATGCTTAAAGGCCTTCTGAAGTCTGCAGTACGCCTTCGGGTGGTCTGTAGACTCCATATGTGGCCTGCCTGACCCTTGGAAAGGTTCTGGCACAGCTGAATCACTGCTGGAAAGTTGAACAAGATTGGGCCCCATTGGGGCAATGGAGCCTTACCCTAAAGTGACTATGAACTCTTTTGGCACAGATAACTTTATTTCCTTTTTATATGAACTGTTGTGGGGAGTTTTGATAAGCATATGCTTAACTCTCTCCAGTTGTAATAAGGGACTGAGAAGTGCTTAAGTTTCATTGAATTGTGTCCATATTTTGTATTTTATTTCAAAAATAAAACACAAAAATCAAATAGTGCGTCATAATAAGAGGAAATTTTAGTTTAACATGCAATTCTCATTAATCATGGTTTTAACTTTTTTTTTTTTTTTTTTGAAGATTCAACATTAAACGAGTTGGAGAATTGGCTAAAAGAGTAGATTGGTTTTTAGAGGAGAAGCAGAGAGAAAAACAAATCCCAGGATCTGCAAAGCAAGAATCATTATCACCAAAAATGAGTGGAATGACTAAAATTTCAGAGAGTACAGCACAGGCTGAGTAAGTGATAATAACCTGTGATATAAATCATACCGTTTTGTTGGTCTGTTAGAGCGATTTTTAGTTCCTAACAATGAAGTCCTGTGAACATTTACTCAGGAATAAATCTCACTGAACCAAATTTCCTGAATTGACCCAGTAGTCTTAATGCAAATGATACCTGGAAATGTGTAAGCAAAATCTAAACATAATTCATTACAAATTGATATCTAACTTTGACTTCAATAGTTTTCAGTAATAGTGTTATTAGCAGCCCAATCCTATCATCACCAGCCTGCCTGATGTAGTGGTTTCATTGGAATGAGTGCTTAAGGCAATGGCAGCAGGAAGACTAGATGGCCTGGCTGAAGGAAGTAAAAACCCTATAGGGTGCTTCACCTCCACTGGGTCTTCTTGCACTTCTGCCAACTATTTAGCTGCCATAATTCTGAGGAGCCTCGAGATGAGTATCAAGCTGGGAAAAGGGGGATAGGATCTTGGTGTGTGCTGCTGCAGCTGAGATTGGCCCCTGAAATGACCCTTGTTTGATCTGCTGCCCATCAAAATCTTCCCAAGCTGCTTCTGCCACCACATTACCTGCTTCAGTGGGGTGTCTTGAAGCTGCTGCCATTTACATTGGCAGCTCCAAAACACATGACAGTGGTGTGGCTTTCATACTCCCAGAATGGGGCTTACAGCCACTGGCACAAGATCTGCTGCCATAGGTCCTGAATAGGATTGGGCTGTAGGAGATTATTTTTTGTTTGGGAAATGGTTCTCGAGTCTAATGTGTATATGTAAGATGTAATGTAAATGAGTTACAGCCCAATCCAGAATTGCCCGACTGCCAAGGCTACTATAGTAACCATGTAGGCTCTGGAGGCTCTGCAGGAGAAAGGGATGTTTGTTCCCTTTCCCTGCGGTAAGGGTGGGAGCAGATGAGCGATCTACCTGCCCCGGCACAGAGGTGAGAGCTTCTATATCGGGATCAGTGGCAAAGCTCGCTGCCAGTCCCACCCTAACTCTGCCCCTCCTTCTGCCCTGGAACTCCCTGCTGCCCTGCCTAAAATCCCTGCAACACCAGCGAGAGGTAACCTTACCTCTCACCGGCATCATGTCGCCGCCTCTGGGTGGCAAGGGGTCAGTGGTGGCGCAGGCCAGGCAGTGCGAGCTTACCACCTGTGTTGCACATGTTGCAATACCAGTGGGGGTGGTACGCTCATACCACCCACGCTGAGGGGTAATGTTAAACTGAAATAACAAAAAATGCTGGTAAGCTGTTTTGTAACAAACGTATACTTCTGTGCAGTGTGGTGAAACAATCCAGTGTATTTAGTAAAGTACTAGCTAGAAGGGTGGAACATGAAAATATGATGGAACTACTTGAGAAGATTTCTGAAATGCCTACTGGCTGCACTTACGCAAACTGTCGAGCTGTTGACATGAAGGTGAGAAAATGTTTTTTGATTTATACTATTAAAATGAAGTTACTGAACAATTTCTTCTTGAAAAATGGTTCACTGAAAAACTTTTTGTAAGGGATCCCAGGCCATGCATAATGATGTGCTGTAGATTGATCGTCCTCCTTTTATGTGAAATCTGAGGGTGTCAAGTCTGAAATGTACCTTTTTCCTGTGACAAAGGAATTATTCTAGACTGGAGGATAAAAACATCCCCAAATTTCTTTCCAGAAAGATATCAAATTAATTTAAAAGGAAATATTTTAAAATATTTAGTAGTAATAGCATTTGTATATTTGTTCGATTGTACAAAGAGCTTCACATGCACTGTAATGATGTACTCTTTATAACAAATTTGTAAAGGCCCAATCCTACCCCCTGTAGTGGTGGAGGAATGACCAAATGGCCCAGGAGAGGAAATAACACTTTTAAAGCCTTTCTATAGGCTGCCTGGTATCCTTGGACCTACACCACCTCTTTAGCTGGCATAAGGATAGTCAGGGGTCCTGGCCAGGAAATGGGGATAGAATCTTCTTGTGTGCTGCTACTGCTGAGCTCCATCCCTGAACTGCCCTCCCAACCAGTCTCCCTTATCTGCCCATGATTGTTCCCTGAGCCATCCTGGTGGCAATGATGGGTGGCAATGAAACTTACTGGTGGCAATGCAGGATGGAGGCGATTCAGAGCCTAATCCTAAGTCTCTCACTGCGGGTGGTATGCTCATACTACCCAGGTAAATGTTGCACATGGCGCCATAAAGTGCCTCCAATGCCAATGGTAAGCCATTACCGCTGGCACTGGGGTGGCACCATGGCAACACCAGCTGTGCGCGCCCTGGTGGGAGCACCGGTCGGCAGCGAGTGCTCAGTTTGCTGCTCAGTGGCAATGCTGCTTTTCGGGGTGGGATGGGAGGGTGTTCCAAGGCAGGGGAAGGGGTGGGTGGGACCAGCAACAGATCTCAGAGGCCCATGCTTCTGCGCCGGCTAAATAGCTGGTGCAGAAGCAAATAGACCTGTTGCCCACCCATGAGATGCAGCTGCACTCCTGAGTGATCAGCCAGTAGAGTATTGGGCTGTCAGTGGCCACTGTTGCCTGAATGTGGCTTCTAGCCCTTGCAGCCATGGATGGCAGAACGGCTTTCCTGCCCTCAATCTGGGACTTAGGTTGATGGATCAATCACATGATCACAAGATCCTTCCATGTTGAGCCCTAGATAGGATTGGGCTGCCTATGTTACTATTTCTATATTTCAGTTGTGGTTAAGAGAAAATGATTTGCCTAAGACCTAACTTACAGCTCTGTGGCAAAAAAAAATTATAAATAAAGCCAAAGAAGGCACTTCAATGAAGGATTATTCTAGTACTAGTATAGTACTGACGAATATGTTGTAAATAAGAGTGGTATGCAAACTATATATTTGTTTATATTTATTTAGGGTTTACGCAAGTTATTTGATCAGTCTAGACTCATGGCAAATCATGAACATCTCCAAAAACTGGCATTGAAAGGAATTGGGACTCATCATGCCTATATGGAACTGAATGGGAGACAGTTTGTAGAGTTGCTGCTCAAAATGGGATTTATTCAGGTTTGCCAGTTTTCCCAGATCTTTCCCTATGTAGTCTAATATCAGTTTAAAAAAATAAAATACCTTTTTCTTCTAATGTTAATCATTCTATTTTCTTCTAGTTGTTTACAAATAAGTTGTTATATTACTTCATAATTTCTAAGCTATTATTTTGTGTGTTGGATTGGGAGTGACTAGCTTGAGTGTACCCGTTTCCTTAGCTCTCTCCTCAAACACCCACTGAATTGAAAATGGCTTGCAGCCCAAACCTAACCTGTGCTGGAACAGGTGGAGCGGTAGGCCTGCTCTGAATTCAGCACACTTTAGGAGGCAGCTGGAGATCACCTCAGCATATTTTCCCCTTACCTCAGTTAAAGCTCGAGTAGCCCCAATAGGGCTTCTTAGAGCTGCGCCAGCAAAATCACTGGCGCAACTCTGTGCCGGGGGCAGGGGTTAGGATCCAACCTAAGTGCCAGATCCTGGCTTTACCCCCCTCCCTGCCTCCCCTGCTCCATTCCGCCCCTGTGCCGGCTGAACAGTTACCTGGGGCAATGTGGAGGATGGATGCGGCCTCCGTGGGCCTGCGTGACTGCTTGTGCTGACTTGGCCACCTCTTGGAATGGTGTAGATGTGCCTTTTGGCATGTTTGTGATACTCATAGGTTGACACTAGGCTTAGGATTGCACCCTTGGATTGTTAAACCACAGTTCCATGATATCTAAACCGGGAAATGTCGTTTGAGTGTTGCCTGTAAAAGTATCATACCATATATTTCGTTTCTTAATTAAGCACTGGAGTTGTAACGTAATGGTTGAAAAATAAAGAATGGAACAAATTTTGCCTCATAATTTGTCTCCCATATTCTCTTCATGAGACTTCTTAAATTACCTTTACTTAGTTTTTCATGAGTTAGCAACTACAGTGGTCCCTTGGTATCTGGTGGATCTGTTCCAGGAACCCCTGCAGATGTTTGAATCTGCAAGGGGTCTTGGCCACAAATACTCGACTCAGGGCCATGCTGGGCCCTCCGGAGGCCACACCTGGCCCATGAACCACTCCACAGCCCCTCCCCAGCCTCAGAACACCTCTCTGATGTGACCAGAAGGTGCATCCACAACCCAGAAGTGGGTTCTAGTCATGTCAGAAAGTTGTTCTGAGGCCAGGGAAGGCCCATGAAGTGGGCAGCGGGCCTCCCTGAGCCACAGAACACCTCCCAGACATGATCAAAAGTTGCTTCCAGTTGCCCAGGTGTGGGCTCAGCATCTGCGAATGCTGGAATTCATTAATGCAAAGTTCATGGATACCGAGGGCCCACTGTAGTCTGAATTCTATTCAGCTAGCTATATACTGTAGATGATTGGTGTTCAGCATGTCTAAACCTTTCTGTTCTTGAATATTTGTTATTTTAATCTATTTTATTTCCACTTCCTAGTTCTTGCCAATGTTTTTAATTATTCAGTATCTTTACTTTTTGGTAATGATTTCGGGTTGTTTTTTTTTCCAGGTGGTGACAGCCACAGGAACCCTGGCTTTAGGGGTCAACACACCATGTAAATCTGTTGTCTTTGTACAAAATTCTGAATATTTGGATGCACTGAACTACAGATGGGTACTGACAGGCATACTTGTTTTTGTACACTTTCCTGTTTTAATAAACAAGTATACCACTGTCCAGCGGGCTTGGAAACTAGGGATTACTGAACTTGCTCCAAATTAAAACTTCCTCATTTATCTCCCTGGAGGGGACATTTTTTATGTGCAAATCAGTCAGCGGTGTTATGCTGCCGGAACGCTGGGCGGGACATCTGGGTGATGGACAGCCCGCCCGTCGCGTTCCGGAGCGTTACGCCGTTTGCGTAACCAATTACGCCGCTTGCGTACGTTACGCAAACGGCGTAACGCTCCGGAACGCTCCGGGTAGGCTGTCGATCACCCGGATGTCCCGCCCAGCATTCCGGCAGCATAACACCGCTGAAATCAGTGCATGTGTAAAGCTGCTTCTATTGAAGTGAATCTGCTTATTTAAGTCTACCAGAGTTTTAAATGCAAGTATTATTCAGTGCAAGAAAGGACTGAGCAGTTCTGCTGCCTGAATTGGGGTGGACATACTGTCCCTGTTAGCTCCTCCCCTAAAAAAAAAATAGCTTGCACTACCACCATCTTTGCTGCCACTTCCTCCTTGCCAACCCAGTTGCTTACTGAAGCAGCCAGGTGGGCAAAGCGAGGCTCCCAGCATGCTGTTCTCATCCCATTGGTTTCAAACAGGTTTGAGTAGAGCAAGAGGGATGCTGCAGTACTGGAGTTTTAGGCAAGCAGGAGTAAGTATGGGGTGGGCTCTTTCCTGCCTGCCTGGGGCAGTGTCAAGCAGTGTTCCTGCAGCGCCAATCAAGGAGAAGGAGTAGGAGGCAGAGCTTAGCAATCCTGCTCTGAAAGCTTCGGAAACAAAGTACAGTGGTCCCTTGCCCTCCACAGTCTCGACATCCTCAGAATTAACTATCCATGGATGGCAGGGGACAGTCTCTGGTGCTCCCAAAAGCTATGTCCGGCTTGTGCCAGATGCTTAAAAACAGCATTCCCCTTAAAAATGTATAAAAAAGAAAAAAATATTTTAAAAGTATTCCTTACCTTAGTGCCACAAACTGAGCCGGCTGCAGGGTAGTTCCTGGTGCTCCCTGAAGCCACTTCCGGGTTGTGCTGAGGCCCACAACCCCCTCTCTTGTCCCTGCACTGTACCTCCAGGTTCTAGCACCCAGCATGTAGAGCAAGCCTGTCTACAGTCTCTCTCAGCTCTTGGAGCATAGCTTGCAACTATCCAAGCTATGACAGACTGCAAATCTGGCATGGCATGAGCTGAAATAAAAGTCCTTTGCTGCATGTAGCTGAACACCAAAAATCCCAGGCAACCTCCTGTACAGACAGGTGATGGTTGTTCTGATCTTGCACATGCTTCATGTAATACTTTTGGGAACAGGAAAAGGAGGAACGTGGGAACTTAGATTAGCAGGAAACGTAGAATAGTAGGAAAGCAATGTGTTGGGGAGAGTTTTGCACTGTGGCGCTATGCCCAATTACAGCTACGGGTATGACATGGGGCATGGAATACTCTCCTGGATAGGATGGTACTGGTGGCATCTGTGTATATTGGTCTTCGCCTGTGAGTTTGTGCATGAGCAGGCTGTATGTATCTACAAGTTTGTTTTGAATCAGATGGGATATTGTTTAGAAAAATGAAGTTTGTGATCATTTCTTTCAGATTTGTGGGCGTGCTGGGCAACGTGGTCAGCACTTGGTGGGAAATGTATATTTCTACAATTTTCCACTGTCTAAAATAGAGAAGCTTGAAAAATCAAATGAACCCCAAATTCAGGGGCAGTTTCTTCTGAGAATTTCTCTGATATTGAGACTCTTACTGTTAGTGTCAAAAGCAGAGGACAAAACCAATGCAAGGGCAAAGGTAATCTATATTCTCTTATGAAATGAATTTATTTTTGAAGTCTTCTTAGATTAAACTGATGAATCTCCTGTGGGTAAAGGAACATTTGTTACCCTGAGGCAAGCTTCCAAGGCTTGGACTAGTCTTCTTGAACCTGGTTCATGGGATCGGGTCGAAGAAGCAAGTTTAGAGTGCAACCCAAAGCTGCGCTGGAGCAGGCAGGCCAGCTGGCCTGCGCTGCATCCATCACAGCTTGCAGGGAGACTAGACCCTCCCTGATGTGCTATGCCCACAAAATTGCCCACCCCTGGCTCACCCAGTCCCACCCCCCCAGTCCCACCCTCCCAGAACTGCCCCTGCGCCAGCCAAGTTTGGCTGGCACAAGGGCGGCTCTCCGCCTGTGCTCCCAGACCGGCACTATGGCTAGGGAACATTAGCGCCAACGCAATGAGTTTGCTTCAGCACTGCACAATCCTTGGGATTATGCTGTTAGATTTGGTTGACACCACTGCTGACAAATTGACCCCCCTTCCCAGACCTGCGTCTCCCGCCATCATACCTTGGCCAGCAGGCCTCCTCCTTGCTGTGTGTGGGGCTGCTGCAGCCTCCCTGCTTATACTCTGGCAAGCATGCAGCTTCCCATGCTGTCAGAGACTTTTTTAATGACTGCTGCAAGGCAGTCTCCACGGGTTGAATGATTGTGCTGCCAGTGGATTTGCCCAGTATGATTGTGCTGTGAATGTTTAAGTACATCCTGAAGAATGCAGGGTTGCGAGTTCCACTGTTCCTTTGATAATCCTGCTGTTGTTTAAATGACAGATTGCAGTTGTGGACACCTGCAGCATGGGGAGAGGCATGTGGTTCCTTTGTATGCTCCTCAGCTGAGTCTCCGGGGGTAGAGAAGGAGGGTAGAGATGCATCCTCTGGCCTTTGAGGGGGTGTTGAGCAAAGCATTTTGCCTGGGACAGGGAACTCCAAACTAAGGCCCATTGGCTGGATATAGTGTACAGAGAAAGCCTTCCCCATTGTACTGTCATGCTGCTGCTGCAAACGCCACTTGTCACATCTACACAGAAATCCAGGTGAACAGACAGATGCGAGTGTCAGGCAAAGGATGACAGATGCAACTGCCCAGAGCGTCTCTCCAGGCAGTATGAGCAGCATTCGCACCGGCAACATGACAGAATGATCCACACCACTCACAACAGGGAAGGCTTTCTCTGTACACAATGGTCCGCAGTTTGGAGTCTGCTGGCCAGGAGGTTCTGATGTAGGGGCTTCCATGGGCTTTATCTTAAGAATTACCACTACATCTTGTCATTCCCCAATTGCAGGGTTCTGGTCCATGTCAATTCCACATTGTGTGGCTGTATTATAAAATAACCAAATACAAATAATTGTCCCCTCAGATCACATGAGCCCAAATTCAGCCCACACTAATTGCATGACTGTTCACAGTGTACAATATTGTGAGCACCTCAGAATAGAAGGGCTGATTTTCTGGATGTGTAAAATTAATTCTTTGGTTTGCTATTCTGTCCTTCCCATAAGCAGATTAGTAGAAAAAATGTACAGACAAGTAACATTTTTGTGCTTAATGAGAAGGCTTTATTAATCATACTTTTTTTCCTCCAAAAGTTTTTGTCATTACTGAAGAATTCACTTCTGTCCTTCGAGCAACCTAACATTCTGAAGGTGATGAAGCTCCATTTCCTGTTTTCTTTTCAGTTTCTTCTCAAAGAGGTAAGGCTTCAGGTATTTGTATTCATTCATGAGTTATTCTTAATCTTTAACATACTAGGTATCTTTCAAAAATAGGTCGCTGGGACTTGGGTTGTGGGCAAAAGTGTGGTGAGCACAGGGCATCTGCTGCCTCTGCAACTGAACTGACTGCTTCATATTTTTATAACTTTGGCAATCATCATATTCCTGCTGCACTGAAGATATTTAATGCCAAGTTTCTATCACAACTTCTTTATGGCAGCCCCATTTGGATTGGTGCTATTAATAATACCTGGAGAGGATTCAAGCCAAATTCCTCAGGGCAATCTTGCGTCTCCCCAGATGTGTACCTTACGTGCCTATGTGCCTGGAGACCGGACAAATGCTTGACAACCAGAGCATAGCGTTTTACCATCCGTTACTGGCTACAAATGCATTATAACCCAAAGCCAGGTAGTTTTGTGGACTTAATGGTAGCTGAATGATACAAGACAATGGTACATGGTTTTCCCAATGGTACAATCTGGTTAGGGAAAAAATTGAGAAAATTGGTTTCTCATTGGACTTTCTAGGTATGTACTCATACCCAGAGGTTTATAGGATGACAAAGCAAAGATTGCTTGACATCAAGCTCCAAAACGTAATTGGCAACTAGGATTTGTTCTCCCCTGAATTTATCTATCTCATTCAACTATGGATAGGTGGCATCTTACCTGCTTTCTATAACTGACCTGCCCACGCGACGTGTTATTTCCCTGGCAAGGTTTAATGTGTTGACATCTAAGGTCACTAGTGGGAGGTATAACAAGAAGCCTTATGAAGAGCGGCTTTACTCCTGCAATTGGGGGTTTATTGAAACCATCTCCCACATAACGTTTTACTGCTCTCGCCGTGCCCTTTTGGTTTACCTGCACCCTTTCTTATCTACAAGAGAGGCTTCTCAGATCTAGCAAACTTAAAGTTCTTGCTGAATGATTGTCCACCTGAAGCTATGGAGAGGGTTTCACAGTTCCTACTTTCGGTGGTTTACAAAAATGCTCAAGATTCATTGTGGTAGGAACTATCTTCGATAAAGTGTATTTATTTTTAGTGTTGAAACATGTATTAGGTTTAGTATTGTTCGTTTTGTTGTTTTGTTATATTTGGGTGATGGATGGATTTTTTTCTTTGTTATTTATGCCAATGAAGGTGACTGAGGGTGCAATCCTATACTGTGCTGGAATGGCGAGGCTAGCGCAGTATAGGTGAGGCTGGAGTCTCCCCTATGGGCTCCTTGGATCTGTGCCTGCTAAAGAGCGGGCGCAGATCTGAGGAGACAGCACGGCCCAAATCGGGGCCACGCAGCCTTATGGACGGGCTTAGGATGTGGCCGTATGGCCCGCCCCAATCCCGCCTGCAGCGCTGGTCTTGTTGCTTGAGTGCTGACACAGGGGTGCAGATTGGCACCCGCATGTCAGCGCTAAGTGCGCAGTGTCGGCGCAACCCTATTGCACCGACGCTGCATGGTCTATAGGATTGCGCTGTGACTTACTGACAGTCAGGTAGCCCTCAGACTGCTTCGCTTGATCCCATCAGTGGGCTGGCCCTGCTTACTTAAACAAAGTATTATAATTTTTCAGGGATATGTGGATCAAGAAGGCAATACTACAAGATTTTCTGAACTTGTGACCCAGTTGCATTGTTATGAACCTTCCAATTTTGTTTTTGCCTACTTCCTTTCCAAAGGCTTGTTCCACAGGCTGTGCTTACCAAGCCAGAGAGGTGAGTTTGGGATCATTACTTGATTGTTTAGCTAAGGCAGTTATTCATTTGATTACATGTAGATTATATGTAATGCCTAGGATTCTGCAAATACATTTAAAAATAAAGAAATAGCCATTAACAAAGATGCAGAATTTTGTTCCCCCTCCATGCTATAATGATGCATTGGTTTTAAATCCTAGATTTTAACCACAATTTAAGCATGCAGTTGACCAGTGCTAAAAATATTTACATTGTGATCTGAAGATGGGTAGTAGTTGAAAGAATTTACCTGGCACTTTTCTTCAACACGATTCATAATTGTCTACCACCTATGTGTTTCCTCTCCAGGATAACTTGAAAGCCTTGTCAATTTTTTCAATTGTAACTTCATTGTGGTGGGGAGAGAAGAGGACGTTTTTTGCCCATCTGTTGGCTGGGAGAAATTAAGAGTTACATCTTCTCCCTACTTGAGTTTTATTTTGGGGAAACTGTTTAGTCAGGAAGGCTGCAGGCAAAGTGCAATAAAGACGACTGTTGGGCAGAAGAATTTGCCTTTCAGATGTCTCCTGGAGGCCTTCTGAGGCTGAGGAGGGCTGTATAAGCTAAATGTCTCTTTCAGTTGGTACAGCTTCATCTCTCTTCCACTGTATATTGATTTATTTTTAAGAACAAGGATATAGGGAAAATGTTTTCACCTTGTGGAGAGATTTGTCTGCAAAAAATAATTTTACACATTCATCTTTGCTGACCAGTGTTGTCCAGTGTACATAGTTTTCATTAGTAATGTTCATTATAACTGGAGTATACTTAAAAATGGCTGTCCTATGGAAACTCAGTGAGAGATTTCTCTTTCAAACAGGATCAAAGTGTTCGATAGTTGTGATGGAAAACCTAGTGCTAATATTGGCACACCTTTTTGGAAGAAAATATATGCCAGCTACTACTGTTAAATCTGAACAGAAATTTTCAAAATCAACGGTAAGATGAAAACAAAAAGAAACTTATTTGGGAACATCTATTGGCCATCCAGGATTCAAGAAACATGAACTCAACCCATAAAACAAAATCAAAGAAGCCCTGCTATTTAGATCAAACCTCAGCCTGAGAGTCAAATCCAGCCTTCCGGAAGATTTTTATCTGGCCCTTGGCAGGTGGTGGGGCTGGCCCACAGCAATCTGCTGAGGGAGGAAAAATACAGTGCAACCTCAGTATCTGCTGCGGTTCTGTTCCAGAGCCCCCCACAAACACCGGGGTCATCATTTAAATGCCCTTATATACGATGTGGGCCTTGTGCTGAAAAGTTTTGGGACACCTGATTTATATTAAAGAAGGCAATGGGTACAAGAATCAAAGGCTGCAACTTGGTTACTGACAAAGCCTCACGCAAAGTTAATCTGTGTCATTCAAATAACCATACATAAATACAGTAAATTTGCCAATGTTTTGCATTATTTTATTTTATTTTAATTAATTAATATAAAAATGATTAAAATCTAGGATAGAAAGTCATTGTTTCTGTCAACAAAACTTTTACCTATAGGTGTTTCTGGATGATCTCCCTGAAGATTTTGCTGCTGCTTTAAACACTTACAATCGCAACGTAGAAGAGAACTTTGGACAATTTCTACTGACTGTTCCCAGGCTGGCTGATTTCATAGAACAATATCAACTTCCCATTTCAAAACTTGGTAAAAAGAATCATGTATATTTCATTGAACTAGGGAATGTTTGCACATCACAATTATAAATCTAACAGCCTGCCTGAAGACCATATCGGGGGTCTGGAATCATGAACAGGGAAACATTAGAAGAGAAGCTGCTTAACTTCTTCCCTGATAGAGACGGGCCATTCCTTACTTGTGGGATTCGCCTGTCAGGGTCGACAATAGGCAGGGCCAGCGAAAAAGGCGGGCACATCCTCCCGCATGCACAAACCAGAAACTCAGACCGTTCCTGTTTTGCCGCTAGGTGATCAGCTCCTTCAACACAGCATATTTCCGTTCATTTGAGTGCCTTTCCTCCCTGATCCCTCCTTAGTTTTAGCGCTGGTATCTTTGGCTGCGATTTGCATTAGCGTTGGGGTGTTTTTTAAAATAATTTTTTCGTCAGCGGTCGTTCTGCGCAGCTCTGAGGTAAACAGCCATGTGGGGTGCACTTTCTTTTCTTCGGCGGCGCTATGCTTCAGCGATCGCCCCATCAGGCCCCTTTCAAGTTCTTCAGCGGCCGTTTCCTCTCCTCGGGGAGGGGGGCAGCTGTGTGGGATTGGGTGGGGAGCTTGCGGTGATAAGCCCAGGCACTCTGCAGCTCCCAGGATGGATCAAGTTGAGACGTTCCTGGTGCACTATTGGAACGGGTGGCTGCACTTGGTCCGCACTTGACTGAGGTGGCAGCAGGCTACAGGAGCACAGGAGCTCTCTTGACCCAACTCAGCGCTATTTAAAAGCGCCCTAGCCTGTCCTACGTTCCCCAGCAGCCATTTTCTCCTCACTGAGGGAAACAGGTGCTGTTTTGTCTCCCTACGTCTGAGGTAGAACCGGACACCATTTTGTCTCCGAGTTAAAAAAAAAATGTCGTCGGATGCTTGGGCAGATGCTAGCCATTGTGAGACAGGAGACAGCAGGATCGCTTGTGGGTGGAAATCAAGCGGGATCCTTACATGTTAAAGGGCGTGAGGCTAAGCAGGGGAAGCCTTCGATAACTCAGCACTCCTCTCACGTGCAGTCCCAGTTGGGAGAGCAAGACAGGGCACAAGTGGTCAAATGGCTGGAGGAACTGGTGGCGAGCAAATTGGCATCCAGATTCCCAGTTCAAATGTGTTCCTCGGGGGATCATTCCCGGGTTGCTAAGCATGGGTCTCGTGGAGAAAAGTGTAAAATCTCTGCACCAAGACCCACAGCTGATCTTCCCAGTTCTGAGGAGGCTCAGGTGCCAGATGATGGTGCTCCATGCAAGAAAAAGCATAATTTGGAGACTGAAAAAGGTTCTAACCTGTTGCACCAAACTAATGCTCAGGCTTTTTGGGAGTCTGTTTTAAATTCCTCAGAAGTGGAAGCTTCTAAAGAGGAAGGTGAACTGTCTGATGATGAACTGGGAAGTTCAGAGCCTGTTGTTAACAGATTGTTTCCTGGGGATTTATTCCAAAAGCTGCTGGGCAAAGTGGTAAAATCTTTAAAGTTGTCATCTGAGGAGCAGGGAGCAGATGCAAAGGAGTCTGCCCCAATTGCCCCATGTAAATTGCTATTCCCTCAGGGGGAGTTAAAGCCTTCTGAGATTCCTTTCCTGACTTGTGTTCCAGACCCTTATGCAAAAGGAGTGGCAGTCAACACTGCATGGCAAAAGAGACTCTAAATTGGTGGGGAGATTCTATTCTTTGCCTCAGGAAACCTTAGAGAAGCTCAAGGTTATGTTTGTGGATGCCTCAGTGGCAGTCCTTCCTTCTTGAGCTGCCATACCTTCAGAGGGTGAAGGGGTTCCCCTCAACCCGTGCGACAAGAAGATGGAGGCAGCTTTAAAGCGGACCTTTGAATCTAATGCTAGTGCACTCAGGGCATCAGCCACTTCTGTGTTTCGAGAGCAATTATTTTTTGGGCAGAGGATCTGGTTAAACAGGATCCGAAACTAGCTTAACCTAGCCAAGGACACACTTAAAAAGATGGCCCTCACAGCTGCTTATACAGCTGACGCTTCACTGAACTGTATGCAGTTATATTCCAGGGCCTTAGCTTCAAACGTTGTGGCCAGAAGGAACTTGTGGCTAAGAAACTGGGAGGTAGACGCTGGCTCTCAGGCCAGACTGGCTGCTTCTCCATTTTTTGGAGGGAAACTATTTGGTCAGGCTCTGGATCCTTTGCTCATTGGGTCTATGGACAAGCGCAAGGTGTTACCCAAATCTACGAAGGCTGACTAAGTTTAAGGGTTTTCAGTCCTTTCGTCCTTTTCGTTCGCAGGGCTGGGGCAAGGACCAGCAGAGGTTCAAACCTAAGTGGCAAAGAAACAAGGGATTTCAGAAGCAGTTTAAATCCCAGTCATCCCAGGGTTCCTTCTCCAGTAATAGAGCTCCCAAGGATAGAACTGCATGACTCTGGTCACGGCAATCCAGCACCCAAGGCGGGTGCACGGCTCCTGCTGTTTGCTCACTTTTGGGATCAGATAACATCAGGTGCTGGAAACTGTGTCCAAGGGCTACTCTGTGTGCACTTGTTTTGATTTCAAGTCGTTGAAGGTTATTCTAATACTTTGAGATCCTTTTGGATAAGAAGTTTTACAGCTCAGCAAGTTTGTCTGGGTTTCTTGTTCCTGCGTGCAGGAGAATGTGCCCACCTTTTTCGCTGGCCCTGCCTACTGTCGACCCTGATGGGCGAATCCTGCAAGTAAGGAATGTCCCTGCCTCTATCAGGAACAAGAATTACTGGAAGATAAGAAAATTCCTGTTTTCGCTACCAACTATTTGTCCACTCAGAATCACTCCACAAGTACCTATTCTCTTTATGAGGAAAAAGTAGGTACACATGTCTTTTCACCTGTGGATGGGAAAGTAGCAGGGGAAAGCATGATTTTGAGCAGCCAATTACTAGCAGCGGGAAAAAAAGTTTACCGGAACAGGAAGACTAGCATGCCTGCGCTGTATCCAGCGCAGGTTAGGTAGCAGCTGGAAGCTGCCTTGGGGTAAGGGGATATTTTCCTCTTACCATGGGCTAAGCAGCCCCATTAGAGCTACTTGGCTCTGCGCCAGCAAAATGTCTGGCACAAATCCAAGCGGCTGATGCAAAGCCAATTAGGCCAGGAACAGTGGTTAGGATCCGACATAAGTGCCGGATCCTGTCTCTACCCCTAACCCTCCACCCTCCTGCCCATGGGTCTGCCCCCCATCCCTCTCTGCTTCCTGCCTACCCTCTCTCCATCCTCCCCAAACTCCTGCGCTGGCCGAACTCAACCAGCCTTATCTGGGGCATTGCTTGGCTCAGGCAGGCTGGTGCATGTCCTCATGCTGGCCAGCCTGCTTTGGAGTGGCACAGATGTACAAGTTTGTGACACTCCCGGGCTGATGCAAGTGACATCCACTGGCTTAAGGATGCAATAAGGTTGCACCCTTAGTCTATCTTCTCTGGCTATCTGTTGTGTCTCTGATGTGTGCTTTTTCTCCAAGGGGGGAAAAAAATCACATAACTACACGTGATGATACTAGAAAGGTTTAGTCAGAAGGGGTAAGTATTTCTGGTAAGTGTGCTTAAGATTGCAGCTTTAAAAAAAGAAAAACGAAGTTCCCCAATGGAGAAGGAGCACTGAAAGTGAATGCAGATGGAACCTCTTTATCCACAAGTTTGGAACTTGTGGATTCGATCCACTGCAGGTTCCAAACCCATGGGGGACAACTCACAGAACCTCGTGGATGCATCTGGAACTTTGTTCTGGTCATGCCTGGCTTTCTAAGACTTGTAGAGGCTGCACACTACCTCTACGTGCTTCAGAATGCCCCTCTAGAAGCATCAGAAGGGCTCTCTTGGTTTTTGCAAAAACCAGAAGTGCCCTTCTGATGCTTCCAGGAGGCCTCAGAAAAGCTCCAGATGTGATGGGAACAAAGTCAGGTTCAGATGCCCTGTGAGTTGCAACCAATGGATATCACAATCTGCGGGTTTCAGGTTCTGCAGGGGTCCGTGAATGAATCCAGAATCATGGGTACTGAGAAATGACCTATATTGTATTCCTTATTTTTTTCTGTATTATCAGATGGCAGTAATTCACATTTTGCAATATTCTTATCAGATTTTTCAAATGAAAAACAATCTTACTCTCCACTGGCATCTCACATCATGAGCAGTGACCAGGAAAGGACGTCAATTTCACCTTTCGTATGCCTTTCAGGAAATTCAGATCTTGATTTGCTAAATGCAGGGACTGCTAACAACGTAAGTAAGGAAAGTTTATAAAGTTCCTTCGATTCATTAAAGACCATTCTGAGACCCATATAAAGAAGAAGCTGATGGACTGTAGATATTGTTACACTAGTGTATAACATTCCCTCTCTCTCTGCCCCCCTTCCCTACTTCTCTCTGCTGTCCCTATCTCTCCTGTATCCCATGTCCCCTTTCCTCCTATTTCCTTTTCAGCTTTTTTTAAATTATTTGTTTGTTCTAATAACCCACTGCCTTTATTTTCCTTTATTGGGTTGTTTACACTGAGCAATGGGACTGGATAATTTATAGGACAATTGCTGGTGTTGTTTTTCCTTTATTGTTTATACCTTGATTAAAACCTGTGAAAAATGCAGCAAGAAAAAAGTGTAGATTAATATAGCACTTTCCATATCTGAAAAATCTAAAAGTAAATTGCTGTTATATTGCTGTATTTTATTTTAATGAAAAAAAGAAGGAAATCTTAATGACAGTATCTAATTCCTTTTTTCTGTTAAAAAAATAGAGCGTATTACACTAATAAGGCATGGATTTATCAACATTGCTCTTTTTGACGAGAAGTTGAGAACTGTAATTCATTGAAACAAATACTCATGTCTTAATTTGTGTAACTATTCAGATTACTATTTGTATTTTCTATATTGTATACTGTATACAAGTACACTTATACAGTACATCTGTACATTTGTGTATACACAAACACACACACATAAATGCTATTCAGGATAGTAAATACCTATGTTTAAATGTAAGCATATGAGCATTTTTACTGACTTCACTATGATGGCTTTCATCCATTATGCAGAAAATAAGAACCTGGCCAATGCATTCATTTTGTCTTATTCTTGTAAACTATTCCTACTAACAGAAGGTTAGCACAGCATTTCCCAAACTGTTGGTCATGACCATCAGTGTCATAACCTGATGTGTGGAGGGTCACAACCCCTTGCCCAGTGCGCCACCATAAAGTCAGTGGTGAAATTCAGCCAGTTCTCACCTATTCTGCAGAACCGTTTGCTAATTTTAGGTTGGGAGAGGGAAGAAAGGCAGCGGATGGCCCTGAAGGACATAGAACCAGTTGTTAATTTATTTGAATCCCACCACTGCATAAAGTGTTTCTGGGAGCCCCTGGAGGCAGCTTCTAAGTTGTGTTGGGCCTGCGACCTTCTCCATTGGCCTCTGTGACATTGGCAGAATGTCTCACTGAAGTGACCAGAAGTTATGGAAGCAACCCAGAAGTAAACCAGAAATTGCTTCCATGAACTGCAAGTAGCTTCCAGTCACTTCCATGATGCATTTTGGGGCCTGTGGCAGCCAATGGAATGGGTTGTGGGCCCAGTGTGACCTGAAAGCAATCTCCAAGGCTCTCAGAAAGGCTTTGTGGCAGAGCATTGAGCATGGTGTCACAACGCATCGTGGAGGTGGGTCATGGAGGGCAGAAATTTGGGAACTGCTGGGTTTAGCAGGTTAAAGGTAGCAGTGTGGATGAGGAAATGGCACAGAAATACTTCACAGATAAAATATCCTGCAATATAATGTGAACATGGTCCATGACAACTCTTGTGTTCAGTTTTGGGCAAAATACTGAAGGCCTAGAAAGTCAAAATATAACTATGATCTGAAGCATGCACCATTACTGAAAAGTATGAATGAAAATTGATGTGATGTGGTTTCTGCAGGTCATACTGCACACAATAGGAATTAGTGTTGCAAACATTCCTATCCTCCATTCAAAGAAATATGATAAACTCGGAAGAAGAATGCCGCTTAATGCATATGCTCTTGACTTCTACAAACATGGTTCTTTAACAGCTATGATTCAAGATAATGGGTAGGCAATTTACTGACTAATTTTTATGAATCTATACATGACCTTATAGAGTCAGCTTATTGTTCCAGCTAACCCAATGTTTGTTAACCCTGACCCACACTCTCTCTAAGCAGTAGCGTCCCTGTGGCGGGCGGGGTGCTAAGTTTTGCAAGGGTTTTGCTCCCTCACCTTAGTAGGACTGGCTACGAGGGCAAGGGAGGGGAGCGGTTTACATGACAAGGTAAGGTGCCTTGCAAAACCTAGCGTGCACGTGCACACACATACACAAGTACGTAGAGATGCTACTATCTCCAAGGTCACTGGCAGATGTCTTCTTCAAATGTGCTCCCTGATGACCTTTTAACTGGAGATACTGTGAACTGAGCCGGTACTTTACGCATACAAAATGTGTTCCCTAGCTATGAGCTATGGTCTGTTCCCAAATAAGAATATCCCTAGGCTCGGGGGCTCCAAACTTTGGGCTATAGGCTGGGTCTAGAACCTCCCTGATCCTATCCCGGTGTGAACAGCAGTTTGTGTTCCATTAGGGAAAGCCGCGAAAGACCCCAACTATAGCTCGGGCCATCTGGCCGTTTCCAGGGTCGGCTGCCCCAGCAAACCACACACTAGGCATTCCGTGCAGTAGTGGCCAGCCACAAAGACCCCTGGGAGCTGCAGTTGGGATGTTCTGCAGCTTCCCCATTTCTTTTGAATGCAAAGTGCTGTTCATGCCAGGGAAGACTATCCCCGCTGCAGCAGTCTCCAGTTTGGAGACCGCTGCCCTAGATTAAAGTGAGCTTCTATGTACAGTAGGTAGTTTTCAAAAGCAGCCCCATTTCAGCAATTGGACCCATAAGAGCCATAAGAAATGCTTCCCCCTTTTAATTATGCCTGCTTGTAGTAAATGTGTTCAAGATTCCAAGTGCTCTATACAATTGTCTCATTCTAGGGCTTTCACTCATCTGATTCTTGGTAGGCTTGAAGAAAGGAGGGCAAACTGGGCTTCCAGGGGGCCCAGGCCACGACAAACCAAACTATATAGTACAAAACAAGTTTATTACACAATTTAGAAAGGGAGGCAATCAGACATCTTGCCCTAGACCCAATACTGGCTCTCAGTGGCCCTGGCCCAAGTTTCATATTGCCAAGTTTCCTTGAAGCAAAGTTCCTCAAAATCCAATAGAAGAGAAAGATATTACTACTGATTCTAATTTATTGTTATGAATCATGATAGAAGTACAAGAAACATTGCTAATTTTGTGGTTGGTTTTTTTTTTTTGGCAATCCACTTTTCATTTTAGTCTTCATGAAGGAGAAGCTTACCGTTTGCTAAAGGACTTCGCGTTTACCATTCAAGCAATCAGGTATGCATGCAATATTATGACAGTACACTATCCCTAAAAGAAGTCCTGCTGTCTGCACCTTTGTAAAATTCATGTTAACAAACTAGAATGTCCTGATCCTATGCATCACAAATATTGCTATATTTTATTTAAAACATTTCTATACTGCTCTTCTGTTAAAAATATATCCAAAGCAACTCCCAAGAATACAAGCCACATCACGAACATTACAGTAATCTGGAGATTATATGAAAGAACAAAGTTCAATCTATCTCAGCTGACAGAAAATGAAGCAGTAACTCATACAATCAGTTGTAAGAGTCAGAGGTCAAATGACTGTTGTTGGATGGTTTAACAGTCAAAAGTAAGACTAAAAAATGTTCACACAGGGGCCAGTTCTGGTAGCTACACTTCTCTTTCTTTGCATCAAAATGGGGAAGTATTTTGGACATTATATACTCAGATAAGTAGATGGTTTATCCTAGAGGATAAACTAATGTTCTGGCAGTGCAAGGACCTTATGGTGGTGCGAAAGCCAGTCTGCCATCATGCGCTGCTGGACCATTGCAGCAATGGCAGAAAGCATGATGCATCTGGCAACAGCTCCAGAAGGTGCCAGTCAGTTGGCTGCAGGCCAGGAAATTCAGGGACATTCCAGAGGTTGGAGGGCAGGGGATGGGGAGCAAATATAAATACTAGATCCTATCCCCCATTTTTTATCCTGCCCTGCCCCTTTCTCTCCTCAGATGTATTCCAGCTATATAGTTGGTGTAGGTCCAAGGAGACCTATTGGCCCTCCGGGGGTCTATGGCAGGCCTCCTGATTGCCCCCACCACTGCCACTGAATGCAGCATGCACTCTGCCAGAGCAGTCGGTGCCAATGATCGGGGATAGGATTGAATAAGTGTTGGCCACTGTTTTCTCATGGCCATGCAGCAAAATTCAGAGCCCTAGGAAGCTCTGTCAGGTGTTTCGAAGCTCAGCAATGCTGTTGACATCATCATCAAGCACTATGAAGCTGCCCCCATGCAGTGATAGCAACTTATACTCAGTTTTGTGTCATTTTAGTGACATTTATTTCCATTGGAAGTGCTTAGGATCAAAGTCCTAAAGACTAACTCTATGGGTTGCTGGGTCAGCATAGAAACACTTAGAAAGGCACACCCACAGTTAGCCCTGTCTATTATCGTTTATCACACTTTGCTTAAAGGAGAAGACGCTTCGGTAAGTTGGACTTTTAACTATTTAATGCGTGCATGGGGGGCACAGACCGCCCTGCACCTATTAAATGATTAAAAGTACAACTTACCAGGGGCAATGTATCCTTTGAGCAGACTGCAGTAAGTGCTTTGCAACCTGCCTCCTGCAGCCGGAACATTTTTTAAAAACAGAGAGGGAAGCTACAGGAACTTCCTGTTGCCCCCCCTTTTCAAATGTTCCAGCTGCAGAAGGCAGCCTGCAAAGCACTTATTGCATTTTGCTTAAAATAGAAGATGCCCCAGCAAGTTCTACTTTTAACTATTTTATGGACGCACTACGTCCGAGGATTGCGTCCTAAATCATTTTTAAAAGTTACCACAATGAAAATTGCCAAGTTGAAACAAGCCAATGTCCACCACAGTACTTTTTTAAAAATGATTTAATGGGTGCACGGATGTGGGGGGCCTGCTGGGTGGGGAGGGGCCCTGCATCCGCAGATAATTGAAACCACAGATAAGGGATTTGCAGATATAGGGGCCCCACTGTATACATTTTGTAATTATTATCATTTTTCCTTTTCCAGCATTTCTTTGCGTGAACATTGTCGCTGTGGAGATCGCAATGTAATGAAAACCTTTGAGCAATTAAGCCGCAGCTACTGGGACAAGCTGGAAAGTGTCATGAATAATTGAACTGAATTATCTTTCTAGACATTGAAACTGCAAAGGAACACATTGTAAAACTTATATATCTCTATATGGATGGAATTCTGAATGTAAAGCCAGAATTAGTTTTGGATTTGGACTGAGGATGCCTGGATTCAAATCCCTGCTTAGTCATGTAACTCAATAATGCTTAATCATGTAATCCTAGTCTAACATACATCATAGGGTTGTTGTGAGGATCAAATGGGTTGAACTCCAAATAAGAACATAAGAAAAAGCCTTGCTGGATCAGGCCAAAGGCCCATCTAGTCCAGCTTCCTGTATCTCATAGTGGCCCACTATGAGTGGGCCATAGTGCTTCAGGTAGCATGCAAGACAACTAGATACTTGTATCCTGCTGCCACTCCCCTGCATCTGGCATTTTAAAGTAGACTATTACCCTTGCACCACCTGAGCTGGGAGGAAGAGTGGAAAACAAATATGAAGTCAAATATGATTTTACTTTTTTTGTAAATTGGCTAGCGCTATGTGGATAACTCAAGTGAATACACAGAATCAATGGTATTAAATACTTCCTCAATATGTGTATAATTGTATAAATATGTAAATATTGTAAAGATTTTACAGCTTCATATCAATCATTATACTGCATACCCCAAGTATGGAAGTGCAGAGCCTTTCTTTTCTAGATAACAAACCTTACACTGTACATCTTGTGTAGGTATGACAGGCACTTCCCAAAAGTAGGACGTTCAAAGCATTGATTAGCTTTACCCAAACAGCCTAGCACTCTCACTCCACATACCATTCCCCCCCCCCATATGAACACATTTAAAACATTAAGGCAAGCAATTCTCAAAGTATGTGTAAATGTCATGTCATATGTATATATATAAATTTGCTTTCATCTTAAATTGTTGTTTGCATTAGTTGAGATTGCTTTGTTGTGTTTAAAATTGAGTTCTTCCAGTCAACTGTAAGCTGCTTTGCAAGTGTTCGGACTAAAATAGCAGAGGATAAGTATTTGGGATACAAATAAACAAATACATTATTAGGCACGAAAGAAAGACTATTGAGTTTCATTTAAATGGCTGCTCAGTGTCATTCTTTTTAGTGTATGTCAAGGCATACTGCTGCTGTTGGATCACAATATAAAACATCCTGGAACCAAATAAATACATGCTTTTTTTCTCTTCTGCCCTACCTTCTCCCTTTTCAGACTACTTACAGTTTTGGTTCTGCTTGTTCAAATCTAATATCTCTATCTGATTCGCAAAGTCAAAGCCAGTTTTTGAATTAGCTGATAAGGTTTATATTGTAAAGTTTATTATTTATTGAAAAAAATTTTATCCTTCCTTTCTAATGCCAGAGGAAATGCCCAAGGCGACTTACAATACATTAAAATATAAAATATAATTAAAATATAAAAATAAAACGTAATAAGGTAACACAATCAATTGGAGGACGGCAACTGTTTATAAGGAAAGGACTGCTACAGAGGCACGGGACAAAGAACACGTCACACAAATGCAAGATGGAAAAAAAAATGTTTTGAGCCCTTGGTGAAACACCACAAGGGAGGGGCAGTTCTTAGTTCCCCCGGTAGTGAATTCCATAGTTGTGCTACTACAGAGAAGTCTTGCCCCCCCTGCTGCTATTCCTCTGTAGGCGGCTCTTGAAGGAGAGTCCACTCAGAAAGACCGAAGCGAGTGGACCAGAATGTATGGGAAAAGGCGCTCCCTCAAATAACCTAGGCCCAAACTGTGAAAGGCTTTAAAGGATGAAAATTCAATCAGCACATTGAATTAAACTTATTTGACTATATTGTAGCCAGAAATATAGCTTGACAACAGCTCTTTATTGATGTGAAGGGACATGACAAGTGGGATACTATTATAATCAGACCTCCACTAGAATATTCTCGTTGCCAAAGTTTAAGTAGGATGTTGACAATCTGATATGAGTCCAGAGAATGGTGACTAGGATGGCAAAGGTACTGGAGACCATACGGAAAGACAGAGGGAATTGATGGCCCAGTTCTAAAGAGTCTATCCACACCAGCGGAGACTGGCTTATAGCAGTGGCAAAAGGACTTCCAGGAGCACACAAAGCCGCATGCTGTCAGAGCTCTAGTGGGATGTCCACAGTGGCTTTACAGTGACAGCTTGAGACCTGCTAGCTGACCCAGGTAAATTGGTGGGGAACTTTTCTGTCAAGCTTTCTGAAAAATTCTCGTTACAGTAGTTTCCTGCTGGAGTCTTCCTTTATCTATATACTAGCTTTTCGTTACCCGGCTGTGGCTGTTGCTCTCTCTGAAAGTTTACTTTCACTGTGTAACGTCAGGCAATTGGGCAGGTGCAACCAAAGGCTACAAAGATGAAACAACAGTGTACACAGGAAACACCTGAGGAAAAAACAACAACTTGCAACGCTACGTCACAGAGCTGCTACATCTAGAGCCACAGAAACAATACAGCAGCGTGACAAAAGACTCCACGATAAGAGAGACAGGGCTGCTACATCTAGAGCAACACAAACAGTACAGCAGCGTCACAAATAACTACAGGATATGAAACAGAGGGCTACTACACCTAGAGCAACAGATACAGTACAGCGGCAGGGATGGGACATATCAACACCTGGGCACACATGTGAGTGGGGGTGGGGTCAGGGATGGGACATATCAACACCGGGCACACATGTGAGTGGGGGTGGGGTCAGGGATGGGACATATCAACACCCGGGAACACATGTGAGTGGGGGTGGGGTCAGGGATGGGACATATCAACACCCGGGCACACATGTGGGGGGGGGCAGGGATGGGACATATAAATGGGCCATCTGTATGCCTGGTGAGTAGCTGGGGGTCGGGGATGGCACATATAAACACCCGGGCGAAGCCGGGTACATAAAAGCTAGTCTATATATATAAAGAAGAGCGTATGTATGTGTGTATGTGTGTATGTATGTTTGTTCCACATAGGCTCCGCAACGCCTTGACCGATTCGCGCCAAACTCGGCACGCGGGTGCCTTGGCCCCCCGAAACCATCGCTGCGCGGTTTTGGAACGGATCGCGCCCCCACGGGCGCGGGTACAAGCAAATTTGTGGTTCTCTATGGACGGCTATGGGCTGAACCGAACATTCCGAGGCTCTGGTGATGTCATGATGAGATGCAAATGACATGCGGAATCTTCAGGCAGCAACTGAACTCTTGACAGTTGAAGACAAACAACAGCAAACAGGTTTCACGCAGGCAAACTGATACAATGTGTTCTGTGGACATGTGGGCGGTCCCTGCTTGGCAGTGGACAGTTGGCACAAGGTGCTGTGGCTGTTGCTCTCTCTGAAAGTTTACTTTCACTGTGTAACGTAAGGCAATTGGCCAGGTGCAGGCTACAAAGATGAAACAACAGTGTACACAGGAAACACCTGAGGAAAAAACAACAACAACTTGCAACGCTACGTCACAGAGCTGCTACATCTAGAGCCACAGAAACAGTACAGCAGCGTGACAAAAGACTCCACGATAAGAGAGACAGGGCTGCTACATCTAGAGCAACACAAACAGTA
>JAJKFI010000003.1:22206107-22227446 GCA_029204185.1 Lerista edwardsae
GTGTGTGTGTGTGTGTGTGTGTGTGTGTGTGTGTGTGTGTGTGTGTGGTTTTATTTAGAACCCAATCCTATGCAGCCCCCCCCCCATGCAGCTGTGCAAAAAAGGAGCAAGTGGTGTCCAGTGGGGCAGGGGCAGATCAGGAGGGAGGCATCTGGGATCACTGCTGTTACGCATCCACCACTGCTGCTCACTGTTTAGAGTGGTGGCCTGGTTTGTGCTACAGTGAAACACATTTTGCAGTGCTGGAAAGGCTGTTGCACCAGTGGAATGTGAGTTCCAATAGTACAGCAGCCTGTTAGGATTGGGTCCTCAGTGATGGAGAATGGCAGGAAATAATAATAATAATAATAATGCTTGTATTTATATACCACCTTTCTTAGGTCATTAGATTGCTCCTCTGACTTTAACTCATGGCAGTTTACATAGGCAGGCTTTATTCATAAACACAAAGGTTTTTACAAATTACAAGGAAGTTCTATCTTTCAAGAACATACAACATACAGATGGTACTTTCATGGTGTAGTCTTCTTTCTGGCCACACAATTTGCCTTCCTGCTGGCTGATAAGCAGCTTCTGCTCCCACCAAGAAGCGGGGGGGGGGGGGCACAGCACACTCCCCTCTCCCAGGCAGCTGTAGCTCAGCTCTAATCAGTCGCAGTTTACAAGGTCTGCCGCTCACGGAGACTTCCGGTAATCCCGAACTGGCGACCTTCGGATGTTATAAACGGAGGCAAACGGAGGCTTTACCCTCTTGACTACAACCTCCTGCCCCTGAAAACCTCATAATGTTTTCAGTTTTCTACGAATAACTTCATTTTGTTTTGTTTTTTTACAGGATGTAGAACAGATCTATTTCGATTTTCCAGATCTACTTTTCCTACGTATTCTGTTAATTCAACACTTGGAGCGTAACACAGATGTCATTCTTCGTACAGAATTTTCCAATTGTTTGTCACCAGAATGGCAGGCTTTTCTCAAGGAAAGTTATCCTTATTTTATTATAATCTCTGATACGGGACTGACCTCCTTCCAAACAGACTACTTCAATATATTCCTCAGTCATTCTTTGTCAAAGAAACTCAATGTGGTTCTCACATCGGGAGACGAGTCTGATGTACTTCGGGTTTATGCGTACCATGTTCAGAGCAAGTTTGCACACAGGAAATTTTATGGACAGGTATGTTGCATCACTTCTTACCTGTGAATTGTCTTTTAATTAGAGAATAATAGAGCTTCAGGCCTTTGTTGAGGTTCTGCTGGTTGAAAGAAGCAGGGGTCAAAGGAAATACCGGCATGCCCTGGTATCCACTGATTTGGTATCCATGGTTTCAGTTATCCACGGATACCATGGATACTAGGATGCTTTTTAAAAAAAATAGGGGAACATTAAACAAATCTCTTTTTTTTACCTTGTTGCAGCAAAACCACTGATGTTCCCAGTATCCACGGTTTCAGTTATCCACAGGGGTGTCCAGAACAGAACCCCAGCGCATACTGGGGCATGCCTATACAAAGAGTTTGAAGCGGTTGGGAGACAAGAAACAAACCACTAGCAAACAAGGTCAAACTAGAGGTGACCCCAAACACATAAGGGAAACTTCTAGTTTTTGTTGTATTTTAATATGGGGTCCTACAAAATGGGCCAAAAATGTGTTGGATAGGAAAATTTAATTCTTCACCCCCACCAATTGCTTGGCCAAGCTGTGAGGCTAGAATATGACTGCATGCCCCTTCAGGTCTAATACAAGCCGAATGGGGAAAATTGTGCCACTGGATCTGTGCCACAGTGTGGCCTCATAAAGCCTCACTGAGGCATCACCTGCCATCTTTGTCAGGCAATAGGTCTGGACCTATTAGGTCTGTCAGGCAATAGGTCTGGACAGCTCTGGACCTGGACCTGGATATTTCAACAAATCATAAATAAGTTTAATTGTGCTTTTCTTTACTAGCTGTTGGATAGATTGTTATAGTTGTTACAGTTCCCTATTCAGTGAAGATTTTCATTAGCTCTTACACTTTCCAATGGCTTAAACATTTCTTGTCTCAATAATGATGTAATTTTCATTTTCATTTAGCATGAAAAGGATCTTCAAAGTGCTTGTGGATCTATTTTCAAATATGTAGCAAAATTCCAGGATAAAGAATTGAGTCTATATAAACGTCTTAAGTTCAACTTAACAATGATGCGCAAGGAGGTAACTCTTAACTATTTTACAGCCATATTCTTTCTACTTGGAAGAATCAAACCTAAGGAGGTGAACCAGCTACCTACAGTGTAAATCTATACATGTCTAGTTAGAAGTAAATCTAACGGAGTTTAATGGGACTTTGGGCCTAATCCTATCCAACTTTCCAACACTGATGCAGCCCCAATGTAAGAGAACAAACATTCCCCAACCTTGAGGAGGCCTCCATGACTGCCCCTCAATTGCAAGATGCAGTACACACCCCATTGACATGGCTGCATCAGTGCTAGAGAGTTGGATAGGATTGGGCCCCTAGTCTTTAATAAGTATGTGTAGGATTTCAGTCTTAGAGGGTTAAGGTCTATCATTGTCCATTAGATCCTTAATGGGGCCAAGCGTTTGGGTGCCTGAGATGATGAGCACCTACCTCAGAGAGAGAGAGAGAGAGAGAGAGAGAGAGAGAGAGAGAGAGAGAGAGAGAGAGAGAGAGAGAGAGAGATTATTTCATTGTTGAAGTTGGCTATAGTTTGTTTTCTTTGAATTAGGATGACCTATTTTTCCAGTTTCAAATTTACCATTTTGTAACAAGATCCTTGAGAAGGATTACTATATCTGAATTATTTCCAATCAGGGTTCTGTCTTGGCATGGAATTGAAACTGTCTTAGTTGCTCTAGTTGATGGAAAGAAAATACGATCCTGAATCCTGGAGATCGGTGGCAGACCCAGCTGAGGATCTGCCCCAACCAGGCTTGCCGCCCCTGACACTAGCTTCCTGCCCCGGCGACACCCACAGCACGTCCCCGACACGCTACTCTCCATTTTGGAGCATTCAGCACAAGGCAGGCGGGTGGGCCCACTCCCCTTCGCACTTGTGGCAGCTAGGGCAGGCAGGTGGGCAAGCAATCGGCAGCTGCGGTTCTGCTACTGCTCCGGCCCATGTGCCCCCCCCCCGGATCCCCTGCACGGCACACCACGGAGATTCTGCTGGGTCTCTTAGTGACTTTGATGCCATTAACTATGGTATCCTTCTGGGGTTGCTCTCAGGCTTGGGACAGGGAGGCTCTGGTTTATGGCAGCGATGGGTGGTGTGGACATGGCAGGTGTGGCAAAAGTACCTTACCTCAATTCTGGTAATGCTGATTCAATGAAATACTGATTTAGCCTCCAAGTGGATGTTCTTGTACTGTTTTCCTGACATACAGTAGCTATGTACCAATTTGTATGCTATTTCTGTAATAGAAACGTTTTAATACATAATTGTGATTATAGGTCTGTCAGGCTGTATTGTTGCTTAAGGATTTGTGGCCGGAAGGATCAGACATTAGACGGGCTGTATGTGTTCTTACATGTGCAATTGGACTGAAAATTTACAAGAGCATGCTAGAAAACACAAAGGCCACTAAGAGAACAAAAGAAGAACAAAGAGAGCAGTGCAATAAAAAGGTGGGAAGCGTTTCTGTAATATTTGAGAAGGCTACTGTTGACAGCTGTCTAGAACTCATGCCTTTCCTTCCTCATGTTCATGGTCTAAAGCAGGGGTCTCCAAACTTTTCAATACAAGGGCCACATTGTGCATTTTGCACATTTTCCCAGGCCGAAAAAAATCAGTTTAAGAAATGAATGAATAAGTTTTACTTGAATCTTTTTTGTAATCAGCACAATATGATTCAGAACAAAAGAAAAATGTGACAATTACAAAGAAACAAGAAAGTGATTCTTGTTACATCTTGTTCTGACGTGCAACTGTGGACTGTGAATACACCCCTCCTCCAAAGTTTGTATGCCATTTTGTATGCCATGAGTTGATCATGCTTAAACTGAGAAGTGATATATAATGAATAAAAATGTCAAACATTGGCAAATGCTGTGACTAAAAACCAAGTTGTTGCGGGTTGGATAAAATCTTGTCGTGGACCAGATTTGGCTCCCAGGCTATAGTTTGGAGACCCTGGAGACCCCCCCCCCCCGCGGGGGCGGGGAAGATGGCGAAACGGAGCATGATGCAACGGGCGGCCCGCTGCTCACCCGTTCCTCCCGCCCAGCGTACCGGTAGCATGACACCACTGGGCTATATTGTGGTTTCATTGGTGCTGGGAAAGGTTTGGGCCCACAGAATACATTTGACTATTGATTGAAGCCAGTTTTTAAGCCATTAATTTGAGTGCATTGAAAAGTCAAGAGAGCCAGCCCTTAGTTCCTTTTAAGAACTAAGGAAGTTGAACAGGAACGTTTGCATTAGCAGATTATATAGTGAAGTAGCACTGATTTCATTTTGTAGGCCCAGAATGCTGGTGTTGCTGTAGCAGCAGAAAGTGATTCTTGTTACATCTTGTTCTGACGTGCAACTGTGGACTGTGATACACCCCTGCTCCAAAGTTGATAGAGTTTATTTAAATACTAAAAATAATCATTTGCGTTAATGATGAGAAAAAATAATTGTAAAATGATACTATTCCAAATCCAGCTCAGAACTTAGAAATGCAACTTGCAATACCTTGTTTTGTCACAACAGAACAAGACAGAAGCACTGACTCTGGAGGAAGTGGAAGATCTTTGTAGAATACAGTGCCTTGCTGTGGCTTTTCTATGTAACTTGCCACTCTCACAACGAGCTCAAATCAGAGTCATCAAGTCCTGCTGGACGACACAAGCATTGCCACTGATAAAGCTGGTAGGTCAACTACAATTTAATTTTTAGTGGATTAGGAGATGAACCTGCCCATTCCCCTTTTTTGTGTATTGGGAAACGTCTTTGAAAAGGGGATGAAATGATACTAGGTAACATAGAAGTGTTTTATTTCAAAACGAGGGCAATTTCACACACTGCATTAAACCTGCACAATTTGTGACCCATTAGCCTTGCATGGCATTCCACCAGCAGCTTTACAACCGTCTGCCAGTGACTGCAAAAACCAAGAAGTTGATCTGGCTACAATGCCTGGCTGGCTGGCTGCACTCTTACTGATAGGACATAACTATGCTGGCCTGCATTATACACACATATTGGGGGAATGAGAGAGAAAGCATGAATGACTTGCCCTTCTTCTTCCTAACAAGTTTATATCCAGAGCAAACAATAATGAATTGTTCCTGTTGTGAAACAGGGAGGGGGGTGAGCCTGGGATTCAGCCTTATGGCCGAATCCTAAACCTGTTCCCCAGGCTGCGCGGTCTCCTTTTTAGCAAGCGCAGATCCAAGTAGTCCACAGGGGAGGCTGGTGCCTCCCCGTGTTCAAAGGCACAAATGTGCCCTTGCACCGGGGGGCTGCAGCCTGTTCCAGCACAGTATAGGATTGCACTGCCCATCACACTATTGGCCCATTTATTGTCAGCGCTGCCTGAAAGGTACTCTCCAGGATTTCAGAGAAGACTTTTTCTTCTGCCCTATCTGAGGATTGCGCCTGCGATGTTCTGTATGCAAGGCAAGTGCTATACCACTATGTTATAGACTTCTCCAGATGTTGTGGTTCTGCTCTGAGGCTTAACCTCAAACAACCACTTTTATTTTACTTGCTCATATATGTTAGTGACAGGTTTAATGTAACACATAGTTTGTCTCTTGGAAGTCCTCAAATGTAGTGTTGTGAGTTATCTAATTTCTAGGAAGCATGAAAAAGAGAAAGCCCAGCCTGTTTTGCTCAGAACATTGTTCTTTGAGGGTGTACAAATGATGGTGCCATGAAACAAGCCCTCCATTCAGAGCTGTACTTGGTTTGCAGTGTTCCTAGGGCAGTGTAATGTCACTATACCCCCGGCATGGCCACCCTGCCTCAGTATGTTGCCTAGTCACATCTCCCCACTCCCAGAATTGCTCTGTTTAGGAACGATCTGAGCACAAGGGATTGCTGGGTGGGGGAAAAGTGTGCCCGCCATACTTGGCCCCCCCTGATGCACCCTCCCTATGCCTCTGCTTCCAGAGGAAGGCAATATCTCAGGGGCAATATAATGGAGGTCACTTCCCTCACTACAGAGAGAAAGGCAGATGGCAGGGAAGCAGTCCTGTGATTAGATGGATTGGACAGTACATCATAGTTTCCCAACGGCATGCTGCTCTTCACCCAGTTTGCCCTAATGAGATGGATTCTGTCCTATTTTTCTCCCTGCTCCTCACAGTTTAACAGATTCTGGTAAGAGCACTGAGGGGCCTCAGAGGCCCACTGAGGGTTCAAAGGATCTCCAAAAATCTGGAGCTAGCAGTATTCTTTCTATAGTCATCTGATACTGGAGTTTCTCTTGTAAATATTTGCATTTGCAATATACTTCAAGAGGCATGAATAAAAACGCTTTGATACCAATAGTGCTGAGTTCTGTTTCAACAGCTACAACGATGTGACTGGCTTGTTCTGAAACACCTCAACACTACACATGACTGGAAATTGGATTTCACGTATCTGTCTGACTTGCGAGATAACTTGTTGTGCAAGAATCTCCTACATTACTATGAACTTGAATATCATGCAGGTATGCATTATTTTACTCTTCAGTAATACAATTTTTTATAAAACATTTTTCATCTTCAGATATCTGTGTGATGAAAAAGAGATGCTTATTCAGAGCAAAACTAGATAAGATACGGTATTGGTAGGATTTCCTGTTTGTTAAGTTGAAAGCACAATATATATAAAGTACAATAATTATATGATAATATTTGAAGCATGATTTGAATGTGGCAAATCACAGTTTTGAGGTGTAGGGCAATCCAGACTGAGAAAATAATGGATGGGATATGCATGCTTTTCTGGCACCACTCCTTTAATCCAATTCACTGACACACCTTGCCACTGTTTACTGAACATCTCAAAAAGGATGCTGTACAGATGGAGCAGAAAAGGGGTGATGAAAAGGATCATGGGGTTGGAGCAACTTCCTTACAAGAAGAGGCTACAGTGTGTGTGGCTTCTTAAGGTCAAATTCTATCCAGTTTTCCAGCCCTGATATAGCAGTCCCAATGGGATGTGTGCTGCATTCTGTAGTGGAGGGGGAGTCAAGGAGGCCTCCTCAAGGTAAGGGGGCTTTGTTCATTCACTTTGGGGCTGCATTCCTGCTGCGTCAGCCACAGAAACTTGGATGATTGGAGCAGAGTCAGGGGAGGAAGAAACCAGCCATGGGAGGCAGTAGAGAATAAAGGAAGCCTTGGGATGGATAGTGGGGCAGAAGAGCCTGGAAAGGAGAGGAAACGAGGATGGCAGCCTACTAGCCTTTGGAAGTACCAAAAGTGGGGCCAAGCCCAGCAGTTTAGCTCCCCTGTTCAACAGAATCCAACAGCAGAAATGCCAGGTGCACCTCTCTGCACAATGGGCACCCCAAAAAACCCTCACACTTAGAGGGTGGAGGATTATGGGGCTAGAGAGGTTCCTATGCCCAACCTCCCAATCCTTCTGGGGTCTCAGGTTCTCCATCTGAGACCTTCCTCCCACCCTCCAACGAAGAACCTCATGCCAGGAGAAAGAAGAGCAAGGAAAGATGAAAATCTGCTGTTTGTGTTTTGAATATAATAATATATTACATTTGTCAGATTTGAGAGGGGCCTGTAACTCATTAACTCATAACTCATTAACATCCCATTGACTTACATTATATAATTAAGTTCATTTTATACTGTTGTTTTTGTTTTTTGCATGGGTTCCTTCAAGAACAGAACCCTCCTGTAAACTAACAGCTACCTGTAAACTAACAGTTCTTTCAATGTTAATTTTTTTTTTTCATGAGCAGGCTTAAAGTTAGGCCTGGGAAAAGAAATTGAGAGTGATTATCAGCATCTGTGGAATACTGCAACCAGGTTAACCGGCCTGTCCGATTTAGGAGATGCTTTTCCTGTGCAAAACACATCAACACCATTCCTTCAAGAAAAGAAAACCTCATTTAAAGGTATAAGCAGTTTCTGAATCATGAATATGTTTGGCAGTAAGTTAACATTGGGCACAATCATAACCAAAGACTACCGCGGGGTGGGGTTTGAGTGTTGTTGGTCAAGAAGACTTTTACAGTGGATTCTAAACAGTCATGGTGGACTATATGTCTATCAGAGTTTATTAACCATGTTGATTACATTGAAAGTCCAGATGCAGGGGCGCTACGTCACCGAGTACTACATGCAGGGGAGCAAGGGAGGGCACTGACGTTAATTCTTGATTTTCATCCTTGCTGTCATCTGACTTTCATCCCTGCTTGTCACTTCATTTATTTTCTGGCCATTATTATTATTCATTTCATGTCATGACTATTACTAAAAATAAATTTTGTTGCATATGAGGGATATAAAAAATTTATGGGCCCCATAAATGACCTAGCTATGTCTCTGAGGGCGCAGTCCTAACTTGGAGTTAGTCCAGCAGAGTTAGGCCAGCAACGTTTGACCAGCACAAGGAGCACCATAAAGTATGTTTGGACCATTCTTGGAGTCAGAGTGTTTTAGAAGGTGCACATAGATGTGCACCATCCCCCCTGACTCTGAGAGTGGTCCAAACACACTTTAGGGCACAATCCTGACCTGGGGTTAGGCCGGCACAGTTAGGCCAGTAAAGTTTGGCCAGCATAAGGGAAACTGTAAAGTGTGTTTGGAGGACTCTCGTAGTCAGAGAGGCCAGCACACGGATGTGCACTATCCTCCCTGGACTCTGAGAGTGGTCCCAACGCGCTTTACGGTGGCCCTGGTGCCGGCCAAACTTTGCTGGCCTAACTGTGCCAACCTAATTCCAGGATAGGATTGCACCCTTAGGGTGGCCCTTGTACAGGCCAAACTTTGCTGGCCTAACTGTGGTGGCCTCACTCCAGGCTAGGATTGCGTTCTGAATTGGATGCCAATAAACATAGATTGAATTTACAATCTTGCATTTTCTTAAGCCATTTGGTGCTTTAAAAAAGAATTTAGTAAATAAATAAAAAACTAAATAAATAAAATATATTTCAAATTAATATATTTTGGGTTCAGTGATTCCTCCTTCTTTTTCCAGACTTTCTTTTAGTTAACTGGGTTTTTGTGTATCATGGTCAATGGTAAACCTTGCGCTGGAAAAACAACTCCTCCTCCTCTGTGGCAGCCCCCTTCCCTCGATGCCCTTCGTTTATTGTGCTAAATTGTTAATCCAGGGCTGCCTTGGACTATTGAAGAATATGGTGATTTCAAATACTTCCTGTAACAAGAATTATTTCAAATTCTTTCTTTATTCATGTCAGAAGCACCTACATTAATATAATTTTTACATACATAAAATGTGCATCAAATTTTATACATTATTTCAAATAATATGGAACTTTAAATGTTACCATACTGTGTGGTATTACATGATATGGTAAAGCTAACAATAATGATCAGTAATGCATATTTCTTAAAGTGGAAACCGAAGCTTCCGAGCTGATTCATATACATCCATACATATCTCTATCAGTTTATGATTTATCAGTTGTTGACTTGCAGTGTGAAGTGTTAAGTAATTTCCAGGTTTGTGTGAATCTACTTTGTTTTCTGGGTTTGTGATATATACTTTAGGAATGATGCCCATGTTATGTTTTATCTGCTTATTGTGCACATCTTGCTTTTGGGCATCTTGCCTTTAAAGTGACAGTACAACAATTCAAAATTCAACAGTGCTTACAGTATATGCAGAAACATGATGCTATCCAATATTTGATATAACTTGAAATGCTGAAATTTATGTTTACATGAACTGTAATTGAAGATATATTATTTTTCTTTCTGTTAATAACTATCCCATTTCTAAATTCATAATTATCAAGAGTGTGCAGATGTTCCCAGTATTGGGCTCATTGCAGTGAAATCTGATATAGTGGAAGAATATGTTGGAACCATCTTGGAAGATCTACCATTCTTAAGCAGGTACATACATTTTGATATGAATTCTGGTACCTCAAAGCAGGGTGGATTTGATTTAAATCACTAGTAAAAAAGGCTTGATTTAAATCAACTCGATTTAAATCATAATTTTTAAAGGGCAACTGTCATCCCTGTTCCGCAGTGACTCCTCGTCTGACCTGCTGTTGACTCACCAACAGTCCCATTCACTTTAATGGGACGGCTGGTGATGCGGCAGTGACACAACAAGGTGAGGGACATGGCGGGCAGCAGGTGAGTGGATGCCCACTAACAGGTGCTGCCATGATGGCTCTGAAATGGCAGGTGCTCTTTAAATGTAAGGACTCATTCTTGCTGGTAGTTAGAATCTTTAACATTATTATTTGCAAACAAAATGAAGCTTTCCTATTTAGAATAATAAGGTGTCCAGTTCGTAAAGCAGCAATATCTGAACCGATTTTAGGTTAATAGGTTAATCACACATAGTTGGAGAACTACTCAAATTATTTTATTTAATTAAAACAATATAACATTATATTATATATTCTTGAATATGCTTAAACATCAATGTTTAATAACTGATGTGCATAAACAAAATGTCTTTGAAAAAACAAACAAAAGAACTTAAACTGAATATATCAGCTGGGTCCACATAAGAAAAACCTGGTACAGATGCATTTCTCTTCTCTACAGTTCGTAGTGTACATAGATTTGCAAAACAATGGGATAAACGAATATTCCTGAAGTTTGTTTTATGATTTATCTCATGGTTACTGTGAAATTGTGTGAATTTATCAATGCAGTGCATGTTATCTCAGCTTGCAGACCTTGGATTCATTGAATGAGTTTACCAAAATGTAAATATTGCAGAATATAATAATAATAATAATAATAATAATAATAATAATAATAATAATAATAATAATAATAATACATGTATTTATATACCGCCTTTCTTAAGATCACTAGATTTCTCTAATGACTGTAACTCAAGGCGGTTTACATAGGCAGACTTTTATTCACAAACCCGAAGGTTTTTACAATTTACAGAAATGTTCTGTCTTTCAAGAACAACACTCATACAGATCTTTCTTTCTGGATTTAGCCTTCTTTCTTAGCCACCTGTCTGTCTTCTGCTGGCTGATAAGAGGCTTCCCTGCTCCCACCAGAGACACAGCTGACTTCAGCACACTCCTCCTCCCACAAGGCAGCTGGAATTCAGCTTTTAATCAGCTGCAGTTTGCAAGGTCTGCCGCTCACAGAGAATTCCGGTAGTCTCGAGCTCACGACCTTCAGATCTTCAGCTGTTATCTTCGGGCAAACGGAGGCATTAACCCTCTCGGCTAAATCTTCTAGCCTCACGCTACATAACTAAGCTCCATTTCATGCTGAATAAACTAAATTATTAATGTATCTTAAATAGAAAACTATCTTTAGATAGATTTTTACTCCAAAAGCATTTTATTAAAATAATATGCTTTAATAAGCTTCAATAAATTATTGAAAAAAATAAAATCCGATTTAAATCAATATCATCGATTTTTATCCACCCTGCCTCTAAGTACTGGTAACTAGACTGATAGCCTGAGTCATCATTTGCTTTCTCTTAGACATTGTCAACATCTACTGTAACTATACCCTTCTGCCTATCAGAGAGGGTTGTACTTGAGTAGCTATTCAATATTATTGTACAGGTCCAACTTTTTTATTCACTGATTTGACTTGATGGCCACTGCAGATAAGAAGGACCCTGCTGATCTCCGGAGAAGAGGAAAAACAATGCCCCCAATGTGCTTTTCTAGAGATTCAGTTAGGGAGTCTGAATAGGAAAATAGGAAAACTGCTATTTTCAGCTTGCTTTGAGACTCTCTGTTGCTGAACAATTCTTTAGTGACAGAGGTGAAGGGAGGGGTCACTTTTCTCAGAGCAAATTGAAAGTAGCAGTTCTAATTGATTCCGGACTGAGGGTGCAATCCTAACCTGTGTCAGAACAGCACAGGCTGGCAGGCCTGTGCTGGGGATGGGGGCTTGGATGCGGCCTAACTGCCGCATTCACTCTCCACCCCCTCCCCAGGCTGGACTTCCCTCCCCCTGCCCAATTTCTCCCTCCCTCCCACTATCCCCCTGCCCAGATCTGCCCCTGTGCCAGCCAAACTGCAAGTGACTTGCGTCAGCCCTACAAGTGCCTTGGATTGCACCTTGAATCATGTTTTGTTTTAACTGCTTTTATTTAACACAGGTATCAGCAAGGAATCAAACCCCAGAAGATACTGAGACATGACTGTATACAGTCTTTTTATATACAATCATTTATATAAACATGTATATATCTTCTCTCAAAAAACAGAATCCAATACAGCAATTCAAAGCAATAGATTATTATTATTTATTAAATTTATACCCCGCCTTTCTTCCCGAAGGCACCCAAGGCAGCATTACAAAGTTAAAACACAATAAAATAATTACATAATAATTAAAAGACAATAATTAAAAACAATATTAAAAATAAAATGTACAACAGCCAATTCCATGGATCATAAAATATACAAAATATAAAAAAAGGATGCAAAAAACCAGCCAGCCTGTCAGCAACTAAAAGCCTGTTGAAACAAAAAGGTCTAGATAAAACACTAACCCCCCTTTAAAGCCTAGGGAGGTGAAAAGGCAACAGGCAAAGTTCAGGAGAACCTCTCAGGGTTCCATAAGTGGGGTGCCCCAGTGGAAAACGCTCTTTCTCTCATTACTATCTGCTGCTGAAGATGGCGGCACCTTGAGAAGGACCTCTGAAGAATGCTGGCAGGTTGATATGGGAGCTTTATGGCTCAAAGTCTCAACCATGGAGAGCTTTAAAGGTCAGTGCCAGCCCTTTGCACTATGCTCAGAAATGGACTGGGGCAATTCAGTTGATAAATGGATAATTCTTCAGCCAGCAGGAAGAAGTGTTCTAGCACAAAAATACAACAATTGTGGAAATGATAGATATGTTGACCACCAGGAGGGTAGGTAAAAGACATTGACCCACCCATCCTAATCTATCTATCTCTCCTAATATAATCTGATCTGTCTACTTCAAACATTTGAAGTACTTCAAACCCCCTGCCTCTCACACACACAAAATTGTGTCCCAGGTAATTTGCAATTCACCAAACCTGATAAAATGCAATAAAAAATAAATTGATGAAATTGAAACAATAGGGGATAGGATTGGGCCGTGAATCTCTAATTTGTTATATTTAAGTTTTCTGCACTTTGAAATCCGTCTTTCCCAACATAACGTATTGTGTCTTTGTTTCAGCAATGATTCTGTGGTGATGTCGCTTGCAAAACGCAGAGAGTTTGATGAACTGAAACACTGGCATTCAGGAAAACCTCTCAGTGATGACTATGACAGAACAAAGCAGGGCTTTGATGGTAAAAAGGCTTGTTAAATAAACATCTGTTGCTAACAAAGAGAATAAGATCTGTTATGATTTTCATTATTTATTTTTTAAAAACCAACTAAACGTATACCAGAGGTTTCTAAAATCATCGCAATTTTATCTTTAACTCAGGAGCATATGGCACAATTATAGCTCAGTTGTATATATTTGTGGAACCAAATGCTATGGCTCCTTTTCTTCCTTTGCTGGATTCCAAACCACTTTTTGAACTAGGGGTTACATGAGAATAAATTTTGATGGAAGTTGCTTGTTCAGTTTTTATTTTGACCTTACCCACTAACTCCCTTGGTGAACTTAGGCAAGCTACTTCCTTTCAGTGTTAGCCCCTTCCCATATTCAATATGGGAGTATTACAAGGTTGCTGTTAGAATTTGATTCATGTGCAGTGTTTTTAAACACTTGAAATTGCTATACAAATGCAAAGAATTATTAATTGGGAGTGAGACTGTAGCCTGGTGGTAGATACACTGCTTTGCGGGTAGAAGATTCTAGGTTCCATTCCTGACATCTCTCTCTCTGTCTCTCTCTCCCTCTCTCATTTTTTTAACACTTTATTTTATTTTATGTGAATTAAAAAAACTTTTTAAAAGCATTACATGGATATATTCTAATAGAATTGGATATTTGCAAACAAGGGGATGTCATGAAACTGTGGTTCTTGTATTGGTGGTTGGAAGAGAACTACTAAGTGGAGGGAAATCCCCCCCCCCATCATAACGGGGGGGGGGAGAAAAATGTGAACAAAGATATATAAGTGATCATTAATTTATCCACGCAGTACATGTAGCTTAGGATAGTTTATCAATGAATTGCCTCCATATATTTTCAAATATAGTCCATATGCAGTTGTCAATGATATGCCATTCGCTTGAATACCAATAAATGCTTTTCCTGACAGCTGTATGTAGCGTTGAAAGCCTAGAGCAGCGGTCTCCAAACTCCAGCCTACAGGTCAGATCCGGTGACTGCTATTTCTGTCTGCCCAGTGCCCTGTGCTTACTGTTCTGCTGCGGGGCACAGAAACAGCCATGCCTACGTGTCGCTGTGGCCAACCGCTCCTGCCCAGAATGCAGGGTGCTCAGCCTGCTGTGGTGACCCAACCTAGAAGCAGCTGGCCGCAGCAACACTTGGGACATGTAGGCACAGCTTTTTCTGTGCTCTGTGGTGGAACAGTAAGCTTAGGTTGTGCCATGGAGCCTTTTTAACATTGCAGCGGTCTCCAGTTTGGAAACTGCTGTCCTAGAGCATCTGTGCCAGTTGGCATAGATAATACTGAGCCAGATGGGAAAGAGATTTGTTGCTGGTTAGGAACTGAAACAGCAACAACAAAAACAGGTGTACACAGGTGCCTCCCCTCCTGTATTCCACAGAACCAGTATCCATGGCTTCAATAATCTGTGGTTCAAAAATCCCACAATGCACCATCCATCATGCAAATTATTTATCTGCTTGTGTTTGTAGCTTTCTTGTCACTGTTCCTGGATTTCACTGACTCTTTGCAGACTGCAAAATGGAAGCAGGAAGAACTCACAGGAAGCAAGGCAGAGGGCTGAAAAGAACCCGACACTAAGCCCTTTGAACTCTATGATAAGCATCACATTTTTTTCAGCCCTTTGAACTCTATGATAAGCATCACATTTTTTTCAGCCCTCTGCTTTGCTTCTAGTGAGTGTCTGTGACTGCTTCCTGCTTCCGTATCCTTATGAGAAAATACTACAATGTTTGGCACTGCTCCATCTAGAAAGAAGGTTCTGAGGGGTGACATGATTGACAGCGCCATGATTGACAGCGCAATCCAATAAAGGACGTAGCAGTGACGCAACATGATTGCCTCGCCATTCCAGCACAGTATAGGATTGCGCCCTGAGACTTTTAACATTATAGGATGGATAGAGTGGATAGAATGAACACAACACCCTCTTGCACAACACCAGAACCAGGGGACATCCACTAAAATTGAATGGCAGAAGAGGTAGAACAAACAAAATGAAACATTTCTTTAGCCAGTATATAATTATTCTGTGCAACTCCATGCCACAGGATATTGTAATGGTACCTAGTCTAGGTGCCTTTAAAAGGGGATTGGACATATTTTTTTTTGGGGGGGGGAGCTATCACAGGTTACAAGTCATGATATGATGACTGTATTCATCCTCCGGGTTTAAAGTTAATTTTACCTCTGAATGACAGATGCAAGCAGGTTCTATCTCAATTTTTTTGTACATTGTAGCAAAATTGAATGACCCAAAACACAGAAGACAACTTCAGAAATACCAATCTTATAATCAGCTTTATGGAAGAACATTGGAAGGCAACATGTCACAGATTATTGTGAATGAGGATGACCCAAAGGCATGCAGTAATCCTGCTTTCAACAAACCAAAAAAATCACATGTAAGTATAAGTAATCTCGTAGGGATGCTTTCAGAATTCCTCCCTGGTCTTGGATCTTGGAATCCTGGATTTTGAGACTGGTACAGCTCTATTGCATTTCAACTTGGCATCATGGTGCCTGGATTTCACATATAGATTTCTGTTGGAGTGGATTGTTAAGAAGAACACAGCTACATATTGTAGAAGAAAGGCTTCTCTTCTGAGCAAAAATCCACCAGGCTGCCACCAGACTGCTTGTGACTAAGAGTACGATCCTAACCAACTTTCCAGCATTGGGGTAAAGGCAATGAAGCTCGTAGGTAAGGGAACAAACATTCCCTTACCTTGAGGAGGCCTCGGTGACTGCCCCCACCCAATTGCAGATGCAGCACATGCCCCATTGGCACAGTTGTATGTCAGTGCTGGATGATGGTTAGGACTGTGCCCACAGTTAAATCTCACAAATGATTGACAGCTTGGTAACTGCTTCTTAGAACATTCCTGCTCATAGAATGTTATGTCGCTATCTGCAGCTCCTGTATTCGACAGTGCCCTTATTTCTAACCATTTCAACAGCCCTTTAAACGTTTCATCTGTGTCCCACGCAATTCCTTGTGTGACTGCAACTGTACTCTCCAAAAGGAAAGATCTGTTGGATATTGGTCATGTTCCCCTTCCTGGCATGGGTTGAAAGGATGTGACATCTAGTGAAATAAATGGCAAGCCTCCCATATTTTGGTGACACTGCTCCCACTGGCTTAGTACAAATATTTAGGGTGCAATCCTAACCAACTTTCCAGCACTGACATAGCTGTGCCAATGAGGCATGTTCTGCATTCTGCAATGGAGTAGTAGTCATGGAGGCCTCATCAAGATAGGGGAATATTTGTTCCCTTCCCTTGCAGCTGCATTGTGCTTACGCTGGTGCTGGAAAGCAGGTTAGGATGGTGCCCTCATTTGTACAGCCTTTTAAAAAAAATACTGCTCAGGGGATATCATGAACCCAGTGGCCTTTTCATTTTTGTTTTTGAAATAAATGGCCCATACTACATGGAATACATTTATTGAAACTTATGAAAGTGTCAAAAGTTTGTGATATGCTATTTGTTCTTTAGGCAATTTGCACCAATCACAGGTTACTGGGGATATATAGTGTATACCACTCTGTGTTATATTCATTATTTTTTTATAGAAAAGTAAAGCAGAAATAATTGCAGAGGAAAACCAAAAGCGGCTGGAAGCTAAAGAAGAAAAGAAAGAAGAGGAACAATGGCATGTCTTAGAAAAATCCATTGAAAAGGACATTAAAACAAACTTTAAATTAGGAGTAAATAGATTGGATAAGTTCCTTAAGACATGCCAAAGTAGTTCAGTGAAATTTTGTGCAGAAACAGCTGGTCTTAATATCTGCTTTGAAGTATGGAAGGAGCATTGCAGAAATCAAGGTATAGTTTATGATTTCATTTTGAGTCTATGTTATGGCCTCAATAGTTGAGCATCATATTGATTCCATTCAACACCGGGACATGTGAAAATGGAAACGTTGTGGTTTGAATAGAGAGTAGGAGCAGATTATATTCTGATATGCTCTATTTCACTCCCTGGATTAGAAAAGGAAGAGGGAATGAAGCAGTCAGAGGAATGTTCTGGCCAACCAAGGAGGTTGAGATGCTCTAACCCACCACTCTCCTCACCACTGTCCTCTTCTGCTCTGTCCTCTCCAATGACATAGCTAATGAAAATGTAGCCCAGTGTCAAGGGCAAAATGATGCCCCAGAAGTGACGTCACAACAGGAAGTGACGTCACTTCTGGAAGTGACGGTACACCTGGGCTTTTAAAAAAGGTGAAAAATGGGGGGAACCCATTTACAAGATTTTCAAGCTTCTTGGAGGACTGAAGAGAGGCTTAGGCTCCCCAGTCCATCTAGAGAGCCATAGTGACCTCCAGGTAAAGTGAAAAATCCCCTTTCTGCCCAGCAGCAGCACAATTGTGCTGCTGTTGATTGCTAATTTCCATTTTCCCACTGCCTTAAGGCATTGGTTCCCAAACTTATCGCTGCTGCAATGCCCTTAGAAGTGACAATGATGTGAAATGCATCATGTGACGACGTCACCGCAACTCACTCCTGGGTTCAGAGGCGAAACGCAAGCCACAAAATAGTGGTAAGAGGGTAAGGGCCAGTGGTGTCAGCCTACCGGTTCGCTGGGCGGAGTTTTCATGGTCGCTGGGCGGGTTTCCACGGTGATTGGCAGCATGCTCGCGGCGTTCCATTGCGTAATGGTGAAAGCACGCCCGCTGCAGCGGGCGTGCTTTCGCCATAACGCAATGGGACGCAGCGAGCACGCTGCCGATCACCGTGGAAACCCGCCCAGCGACCGCAAAAGCTCCGCCCAGCGAACCGGTAGGCTGACACCACTGGTAAGGGCGGGTGGAAGGGCCTTTCCCGGTGCATGGTTTTCATGCACTGCATTTCTGCCCACTGCAGTGAGCTTCCTGCTGCTGCGGTCTCACTGTCAGGCAACAGGGATCCTGTGACAACCCAGAGAGTGCCTCTTGAAGCGCCAGAGTGTGCTTTCTCATACGTGAAAGACATGACACACACTTTGAGAACTGCTGTCTTAAGGCCTTCCTCATCCTCATCCACCAAATTGGGCCTCATCCATCAAACTAATAGTTGAGCAAAAAAAGACCTCCTGGAAAGTGTAATTTGTTTCATTCTTTTCCAAGGTGAAAAGCCTAAAAATTTAAACATAGCTGTTGAGGTGATGAGAAGAATTCACATACTATGGGGAAAATACCAAGATCGATTACAGAAGCCACATTTAAGAACATTGGCCAAATGTCTACAGTGCTTTGGATTTGAGAAGCTGGCAATCTCTTTAAATAACCAGGTAAATTTCATGAAAAAACTACTATCTTACAAGCTGTTGGAACTATATGTTGCCGGTTCATGTTAAATGTGCACATCTTTCACATTATAGTGTTGTGAAAATGTAAATGTAAGCAACCTCTTATGGCTTAATTCTAAACTGGCTAATGCATCTCAAGAACATTATCTGTTCTTTCCAGCTGACTCTATTCTCCACTTCTCTGCACTATCAGTGGCCTATTGGTCTCCCAATATCTGATCCTGCTTAGCTTTTTCAGGCAAGGCTCAGCCTCCAGACCAAACCTCCTGCCTCCCACCTTTCTCTTCTATTTTTTAGCCTTAGCCTTGTTTCCTTCTGCTGAGCAGAAGGTCAGCAGAGGCAGTCAGGTGAGCAGTCTGCCAGTGGAGGTGGCAGGCAGGTTAATGTGGTATCCAGTACCGTCATTCAATCTAACATCTGACATAGCTATTTAACTCAGCTTCATCAGTGAGATGGCTCCATTTGGAGTTGGAAACTTATTTGGAAGCTGATTTGTGTCATGATATTCCTCCCATGAAGGAAAGTGTTTAGTGAGAAACTGGCAACAGGTGAACTGGCTGAGTACAGAGTATTGGTGCTAGGTTTAGTGAAGGGGATTACTTCTGTAGGCATACACGGACCTACCATTATGTTGGGGGCAGGGGCAAAGGCCCTGGTGCATTGTTTCTTGGGTGGGTGGAAGGTGGTGACGAGGCACCTTGCCTTGCTAAGCGGCAAGCAGTTTGGACCCTCCCACCTGCCCTGCCATTGTACGGCTCAAAAATGGAGCCAGGCGTGGCATGAGGGTGGACTAGAGCTGCACACAGGGGTGGGGTAACAGTGGAGGGGATGGACTGCCTCCTCCTCTGTCCCTAGGTGGCCCATTGGCTGGGTCTGCAATTTGCTGTAGGTGCCATTTCAAAAGTTATTTTGTTATTCCAATTGATGCTGCTCACATGTTCCTGCAGGATATCCAACGCAGAAGAAACCCCTAGATAAACAGAAATGGCACCTACAGCAAGTCGCAGACCTAGCCAATGGGCCACCTAAGGACCCACCGAAAGTGACCCACAGCACTATGTTTTGCACAGCGCCTCAGTGTCATCTCCTCCATTTTGCTCTAGCTACCTGGAATGGTTCTGAAGGGAAGGGGGAGGAGTGCACAGTTCATGGGCAGCGCAATCCTAGAGTGCCCCTTGTGTCGACGCGACGTCATAGTGTCGACACAAGGGGCGGAGTGCTCGTTGCGGGCGTCGAGCAGCATCCCTGCATTGGTGCTCCGTCTCTAAAGCCAATGCTGCTTGCAGCATCAGCTTCAGAGCACCAATGGAGAGCCTCCCCTGCGACAACCGAAGACAGTCGGCGCAAGGGATTCTCTGTCCCATATGGGGATGGGGATTGGTGGGAGGGTGGAGGCGGGAGACGGGACTTGGGCAGGACGTGAGCGGGCTTGGGAGGTGGTCGTACGGCCATATCCTAAGCCCGTCAGCCAGGCCTGATTCGGGCTGCGCTCTCTCCTCATATCTGCACCCACTCTTTAGTGGGCGCAGATCCGAGGAGCACATAGGGGAGGCTGGAGCCTCCCCTATGGTAAGGGAGCACACGCTCCCTTGCTGCGGGGAGGCTCCAGCCTGTCCTGAGCAGCGCTGGATATGGCGCTGGCCCGTCGGCCTCGCCAGTCCAGCGCTGCTTGGGATTGCGCCCTGAGTTGCCATGCAAAATGTAGTGCTGTGACCCCAACTTGAGCTACACAACTGTGTTCTCCACTGAAGTGAGGAAGGGACTGCAATCATTTATTTTTTCTTTTCAGAAAGTAGAATCTGACAATGAAAAACTAGCGAAATATGCAGTTGGAACTGGAGCAGCTCGATTTCAGCTGCAGTACATGGGACATTATCTATTCAGAGATGAGAGGAGCGATCCAGATCCCAGAGTACGCCATTTTATACCAGACACATGGCAGGTAATGATGTCTAAAAACTACTTTAAACATCAGGACACCAGGCCCAGTCTGCACCCCTGCCAACATTTACGTTGGCCCCAGCGTCCAAGTAGGATTTTGAGGAACCGCTGTACTTAAAAATGTCATATTTCTTGAAGTTTCCACATTTTCAATGAATGCACAGCAAAATGTTGATGAGTCAGCAAAATGTTGACTGAAGCAATTTAGAATGGGATAGAAATTCTTCACAGTTGGTATGAAACTTACATTTTAGACTTAACAGAGTAGGGGCACATCAAGTATGTGCATGCTTGACCTTTTTGGACATCCTGGGTGAAAATACTATACTACAGTTTCTCAGGAATTTATAACAGATTCTCCTGTTGCTTCTCACTTATCTTGTGGTATTGGTTACATGAAAGCATCATGTCACTGGCAGAAGGGAAGGATTTTTAGTACAATAAGGGCCCAATTCTAGCCAACTTTACAATGCTGCATTGTGGTTGCCTCGGCGCTGAAAGGTTGGATAGGACTGGGCCCTGAGAATGCTATATTGGGCATTATATCTTTAACCATAGTTTTATTTCAATACTGTCTTCCAACTGCAGCGAGAACTTCTAGATGTAGTAGACAATAATGAATCTGCAGTCATCGTTGCTCCTACCTCATCAGGAAAAACCTATGCTTCCTACTACT
>JAJKFI010000003.1:22227456-22303594 GCA_029204185.1 Lerista edwardsae
CATAGATTTCTACGTCTATATTGGTCTATATGTAATGGCAGCTTTTGTTTTGTTTTGTTCTTTAGATGGTTACAGTCAGTAAAAAGATACTGGCAACAGGCTGATAGTAGAATTGATGATAAAAGTGTTACTTCTTCTTCCGCGGTCACAAAGTTTGCCAAGAAACCACAAAAGCAAAATGCAGAGAAGAAATCATATCGAGTTAGATTAGGTGCGTACCAGAGTGATTTAAAACATAGTCTTCATCACTTAAATCTATTTTTTTTTTAAATTGTGACATCCCTTTTGGTTTTTGCAGTGCTGTATGGAGAAAGATACAATGATTTAGAAAAGTATGTTTGTTCCCTGAAGGATAATGACATTCTCATTGATCACTATCACCCATGTGCTGCATTAACAGTTAATCATGTAAGTGTAATCCTGCAATAGAATTTTGTGCAGGTCTGTTAAAATGCTTGTCCAATCTACAGTTCTTTCAATGTGTCTATAGATTGAGAATTATGGAATTCCCTCAGACGTGGCTTTTTCTCCACGAGAGAGTGTCCAGTTGTATGACGCAATGTTGAAGTCTTGGCCAGGGTGGCCCAGAGCTCAGGTTCGTATATACAGAGCCATTTGTATTGTATTGTGCAGTACAGTATCATTGTCTTTCTGGATAAGAAACTGAAGGGTGTTTTTTTTTTTTTTTTACTTCTAATGTGATTTCAAGGAACTAGACCCTGAGGAGTTTGTCTGCTTCAAGAATAAAATAATAATTAAAAAAGTAGATGCAAGGAATTATGAACAAAAACTGAAGCAGGAACTGCGTAATTGGATAGTTCAAGAAAAAGACAAGGTAACTGTAACAAAACATTTGGATTTTGTGGAAATGTAAATCTATTAAAATGTAATTATGATATCCTTTTATTGTAATTATGATATCCTTTTATTTTATTTATTCTTTTATTTAATTTATCTTTATGAAGATGAGGATTTTTGGATCTTAAGTTGCATTACTGGAATTCCTGATACATATTGTTACAATCATTTTCCTCTGAGCTACCTTTGTTCCTTTCTTCACCCCCCCCCCCGTATGGGACACTTTGAAATCAACACCACTGCAGAAAGGTCACATGGCCAGGCAGACAGGTTTTTGGGTGTATGCCCAGAGGCGGATCTAAGGGGGGGGGCAAATCTGTAAGTTTTGCAAGAAGCCTTACCTTGCAGTGGAAAACACTCCTCTCCTGCACTGTTCTAGCCAATCCTCACAGGGAACAGCAACATCTTGGCGTTGCTTACTGGCTACAGTAGCAAGGGAGAGGAGGGATTTACATGACAGGGTAAGGCTTCTTGCAAAACTTACAGATTTGCCCCCCCTTAGATCTGCCTCTGTGTATGCCTTGTCTTTTCTGTTGGTTTTCCCAAGTACAATAGGTCCTAGCCTGCCTGCCTGCTGTGATTGGGATGCTCCAGCTGAGTGGGCATCCAAGGTCACCTGACTAGCTCAGTAGGCAGGCAGGGATGCCCAAATGGTTATACACTATCCAATTGGATGACCCATTGCCATAACTGAAAACAGGTTTTCTATGGAAGCTTGGGGTGGATCTGGTTTCATTTCCTGAGAAAACACATCTCTCTGGTCAATTTTTCACCTGCTTCCCTGGAAACCAGTGGGACCTGGAAAGCTAAGGCTTTGAATAAATACATAGAGGTACTGGTTTGCTAAGAGTTGTTAGGCAATTGTTTTGCTTTACAATTTGTTTGCAATCACCTGCCTGCATTTTTGCTTTTGCACCTGGTCACTTCCCATGCCCTGTGGCATGACCAAAGGGGTGCAAAACCGTAAGTCTTTTATGCCTCCTGACCAAGGCATATAAGTGGCTCTCCCCCTTTCTGCTGGAGCCAGTCAGGTGATGAAGACAAGTTCTCCTCTGGGCTGTTTTCATCGCCCCAACTGGTGGGGAGGGGGAAGGGCTGCTTACATGGCTCAGTCGTGAGACTTTTTGCACCCCTCTGGCAATGTGACTGCCCATGTATTTTCCATGCCTACTTCTTTTGTGCTTTCCTTGTATAATCCAACCCGCCACCTTGAATTTTTAATACTTTCTTTTTGTTTTAACTCTTTATGTGCTTCTGGTGGTTGAACCCAGTCCTCCTTGACACTTGTCTATGTGCTTGGTTAGGTTTAAGGAAAATTCTCCAGGAAAATAACTGGAAGGAAGGTTTCCTAAGATGATCTTTCTCCATCTGATGGTTGCCTTAAATAAGAAATTATGGGTGCAGTCCTAACATGGAGTTAGGCCGGCACAAGTGCCAGCCCAGGAGTGTTGCAAAAGTGCTGGAAAGTGCTTTAGCCCCACTCTTGGAGTCAGGGTGGCTGGCACATGGATGTGAGCTCTCCTCCCTGACTCCGCAAGTGGTCCAAATACACTTTACAGTGCATTTGCTACACTCCTGGGCTGGCCCAAAGGAGTTGTGTCAGCCTAACTCCAAATTAGGATTGTGCCCTACATTTTCTCTTGAAAACATACAGTATGAAATACAGTATATCTGTGATCATTCTTTATCTAGGTGACTAATGTTTTGGAGTCCCTTAAGCCTCATCCTGTTGACTCTTCAGAAGGTGAAAAACGCAGAAGATTTGCAGACTTCGTAGACAAGCTGAATGAAATGGGCAAATTACCTGCCCTTTTTTTCATGTACGTATCTAAAAGGAAGAGTTATTTTATTAGAATGACTTCCTGATTTGTCTCTTTTTATAGCTCACTTTTCTATGTGGCAAAACTAAACTTTGCATATTATCCTAAAGCAGTGGTTTTCAAATGTTTTAGGACTGGGACCCACTTTTTAAAATAACCATCTGTCTGGGACCCACCAGAAGTGATGTCATAGCCAGAAGTGTTGTCATTGTGACACCAGAACCTGCTTGTTTTCCTGAGAATGCAGCAATAATTTAGGCTATTTCTCAACCATTTTCCAATAGCTAAGTGAATCAGAAAGAAAGAAAAAAGCCTATTCACATAAGCAAAACAACTACATAGTCTTGCCCCTTTCCAACAATCCATTTTCCCAATATGGGTAACCCAATATGGCTGCTCCAGGTGCTTCAAAACCCACCTGAAATTGGCTAGCTAGTGGGTCCCAACCCATAGTTTGGGAATCACTGTCCTAAAGCACTGGAAAATTTGGCCAATAATTACAACACGTGATGAATAGTGGAGCCTGTCTTTCTATCTTTTTTCTTTTTCCTGTCTGAGGACTAGTGGGAGGTGAGGGCTGTGTAGGGACTGCTGTACTCAGGATCTACTCTGGATCTGTTTTGGATTTAGAGGAAGAAATAAGTTTGCAATATTTTATTTTTACAATAATATATATCATTTTTTGTCTATTTCTTGCTAATTACCACACGTTCTGAGCTAGTAAATATCTAAGCCTAAATAAGGCCCTGTATTTGGCCATTGCTTTGCTCTTGGACCTCATTGTACACTGGCAGGCTATGTTGCCCATAGAACTGCCTGAAATGCGGTAGGCAAGTCCTGGAAATGCCTCTGGATGCCTGGAGATGCTGCTTTAAGAACCAACAGGGATGCAGTTCCCCTGTCCTGTCTCCCAGTACAGGTCATCAAGTAGGGTGATCAAGACTGTCTTAGTCCCAAAGCTCAGTCTGAGGCCAGATTGATAGGGATTCAGGTAATCAGTTTCCTCCAGATCCATCTAGAGTTGGTGCACCATTACCTGCTCAATCACCTTGCCCAAAAAAGGCCAAAGGTTAGCAAGCACCATGGGATAAATGGAGGGTGTGTTGATCTTTTTAAACGAAGGGGTGCACCATTGCTGTTTTCAATGGCAAGGGCAAAAACCTGTATATGCTAGTTGTATACTGTATATCCCTTAAACAATCTGTTATTTACTTACTTTCGTTTCTTTGCAGGTTTGACATTCATTTGGTTGAAATGTCAGCTTTAACTGTATCGACGTACTTGTGCAGCAAACAAATCAGGATGCAAAACCCAAATACTCAAAAAGAGATTGAAAATCTAAGATCCAAAATAAGCAAGATGAAAAAAAGTGTTAAGAAAATTATTTCTCTGTAAGCATGACTAATTTTTTGTGTGTGTAGAGGGTAGACGTCAAACAAAAACTGTTAATGTTTCAATCATCAGTACTCTGTCATCAGCGCATGGTCTATTGGGGAGCAGTTCCATTGTCCATATTCTGTTCTGACTTGAATTCCTTATTGAATAGTAAAATCTAGAGAAAGTAAATGGTGTATAAGTGGATTTTGAAGAGAGCAGCATTGTCTGAATGAAGCATAGTACCAATAGTGGGAGGACAAAGAATTTGAGGCCGTCCGTAGTTCAGCGTGAGCAGGCAGTGATGGCAGGCAGTGATGAGGTCTGTAGGAGAGTTGGAAGTAGTTAAACAGAGAAGAGAAAGCAGGATGGAGGAAATCTGTACACTAGGGCATTTACTAAACTCTACACTTTGGATAATTGTTTTTGCGCAGATTCAGCATTTGTCACCGTGTGTTTCAGGAATGTTAGTCTTGTCTCACTACAGAGAGACTTGTTTTACTCCTCTGACTGTAAAGGTGTTCACCCTGTGAATGTTCCCAGTGAGGAGGAAGAGAAAAGGGATGGTTTGATACTTACTGATGGATCTCTTTCCCTGAAAGTGAACAGGTTTGCCTTCCTAGGTTAATATGGCATCTTCTTCCTCCTCTCAAGTAGTTCCAAGCAGAGGTCCTGTTTCTCACTGTCTCTTTCCACTGCTTGTGGGTTCCATTTGGATTTGCTCTGTTACTTTTTAAAAATGTTTTGTGACGTATAAAAGCATCTGTGTCATATTTATCACTGACAAATACAAAGATGTAAGATAGTTTCCTGAAAAGGAAATGACTCTGAAAACTTCAGTAGTGAAAGATAGGGCAAGTTGAAAAGGGCACTTTAATAATTTAAAATATATCTCTGTGTTATGCAGTGACCCCAAAAAACAAGCATCTTCTAAGATGGATAACATTACTGCAACTCTTAATGAATACGAAGCCTTAAAAGCAAGACTTTCAAAATTAACTCAGATTCCTGAAGACCACACATATGCAAATCGTAAAGCTGTGGATGAAAAGGTGAGTAATTCATTATGAATATGTTTGTCTTATGCTTCTATTCTTGGGTCTCCAGTGATGTGGGATTTACTGCTGCTTGTCACTTTCCTATGCCACTATAGCATTGTAGAAAATTATAAGTCCATAAGAAAGGGGTTGACATCATGACTATTTTCCATACTGGAATCACCCAAGTTCCCAGCAGTGTGGTGTTAGCATGGGAAGTAACCATACTAGTTACCTTAAGGTAAAGGTTTCCCCACGACCAAATGGTCTAGTCATGACCGACTGTAGGGGGCGATGCTCATTTCCGCTTCAAAGCCTGTAGAGCCGGCGTTTTTGTCCGAGGACAAGATTCTGTGGTCATGTGGCCGGCATGACTCTATGCCGTAGCGCACGGAACGCCGTTACCTTCCCACCAAAGTGGTTCCTATTCATCTACTTGCATTTTTAGGTGCTTTCGAACTGCTAGATTGGCAGGAGCTGGGACAAGCAATGGGAGCTCACTTTGTTGCGCAGTCTTGAACTCCCAACCTTCTGGTCAGAAAGCCCAGCAGTAGCAGTTTAACTCGCTGCGCCACCACGTCCCTTTTTACTAGTTACCTTGCCTCTATCCATGCATAAGGCTTCTTATAGTACTGGAATGCTATGAGAAGTTGCTATGCTGGAGCACCAAACCACATCATTTAGGTCAGTGATAATCAGGTGGTCTGTAGACTGGTGCTAATCTGCAAGACATCAGCTGCCAGTCCATAGTTTTCAGGAAACAAAGCTAACATGGCATAGATATGGTACCAGTCCCTGGCACACTGGGGCAAAAATTGCTAGTCTACCACATCAGACAATTTGAGAAACCTGATTTAAGTAATGTTGGAACAAGTTATTAATCTTGGAGAGTTCTATTGAATTTTCACTGAAGCAATAGCATAAGAGATTGTCTAGTTTGCACAATTTGATCTTGCTTATTTTGTTAGCGTAGCAGGATCATGTTAAGAATAAGGGACATGTATAGAAATGTTGTGAACTTATATAAGTTGTTAACAACTTAATGCAATTTTTTGTTGTATGTTCTGCATGTTTATTAGTTATAACCTGGTTTTCCCAACAAATATAGTCAGAAAAGTATGAAAGTACTAAACATAACTAACATCAGTGATCTGTTCTAGACATTTGAAACACTACTTTTCCGACTACGATATGAGAGAGAGTGCATTAAACAGAAAATGCTGGCACTGAGAGGCATTGGATACCATCATTCTGCTATGCGTTTGAAGCAAAGACAATTTGTGGAGATGTTGTTCAGAATGGGATATCTTCAGGTTAGTAAAATATTACACTGTCATTATATTTAAAATGATGTTACATTACAGATGAGAAAGGTCCCATGTTAAATTCATTTGCAATAAATTCCAGTAGTTTCACACCTTCAGGACCTAGGTGGTGCTTAATTATCAGATGTGCAATCACTATATAGGTATAGTAGTCGGGCCCTCTCTCTTCCTCCTATCCTGGATCTAGTGTTACTATTGTAACAGAGTTGTAACTTACATTATTCCTAAGGGCTTGGGTTGTCTCCAAGGGGCTTCTGTAGCATGTAAACTTTTTACAGTAGGCCCATGTAATCTGCAGGGGTTCCATTCTTGGAACCCCCATGGATACCGAAATCTGCAAATGCTGGAATCCACCGTTTTGAGGGCCCTTTAAACCGAAGGCGTCCAGAGCAGTGCCGCAGTCACCTCTGGAGGCTTTCTGACCAGTGGAACACTAGTCCTGCAACCCAAGTCCTTCATAGGATTGGACCATTAATGATTTAATAATGGATACGGGCCCCACATTATCAGTGGGTTTGGCAACCGCCAATTTCAGGGACATGGTGGCGCAGCGAGTTAATCCGCTGTTGCTGGGCTTTCGACCGCAAGGTTGGGAGTTCGAGACTGTGTGACGGAGTGAGCTCCCGTTGCTTGTCCCAGCTCCTGCCAACCTAGCAGTTCGAAAGCACCTAAAATGCAAGTAGATAAATAGGGACCACTTCGGTGGGAAGGTAACGGCGTTCTGTAGAGTCATGCCGGCCACATGACCACGGAAGCTTGTCCTCGGACAAAAATGCTGGCTCTACAGGCTTTGAAACGGAGATGAGCACCGCCCCCTACAGTCGGTCACGACTAGACCATTCGGTCGTGGGGAAACCTTTACCCTTTACCTTTTAATTTCACTATATGTGGGTGCTGAACCAGCCCTGTCACCCTCTGAACCTGACTGGAGCTGTGCTCTGGTTGGGCCTGGAGGGTTTCTGAAGCCTGGAACGCTTCATGAGTGCAGAATGAAACCTGGAGCACTTTAAAGTCAACTTCCAGTTTTCAGTGTATGTGATACATTTTTGTTATAATTGATTAATCAATTAATTATTGACTTAAGAACAATAGGAGAGTCACATAACCTACTGCAAAATGTGTGGCCAAAAAAAAAAAACTGCTAAGAAAAAAAGCAAAATAAGCTTTTTTAAAAACATGATGTATATTTATTAGAACACAATTTTACTTTTTGTACCAGCTAGGTTTGCCCCCTTATACTAGTTCTTCAAAAATACTAAGCTCCTTTTCTGAATTACTGAATTCAGCAAAGGCATCAAGCCTTTCTGCTGTCAGCTGTAACAATTATGTCTATGTTGTTTTTCTTAGGTTGTTACTGCAACTTCAACATTGGCATTAGGCATTAACATGCCATGTAAATCAGTTGTTTTTGTGGAAGATTCTGTCTATCTAGATGCTCTGAACTACAGACAGGTATTAATGATATTGGCATCAGTTTAATTTATTCTTAAGATTGCTTTTGCTTCTCACAAAAAGATGGGGGGGAAAGGAGTGCTAAACAAGTATAGTTAAAATGTATACAGCAGCTATTTTCAATCTTTTTCATCTCACACTGAGAATGTGCTAAATTCTCAAGGCACACCTCACTGCTGATTGGGGGTTCACATCCTCCAATGGCCCTACTAATACATGACCCTCCCCCAAATTCCCATAGCACACCTGAGAACCATTCGTGGCACACCAATGTACCATAGAATGGTGGCTAAAAATAGCTAGTTGAAAAGAAGAAATTTACTTCTTCAGATGGCCCAATGGCATGTTCTTTATAAAACAAAAATGTATGTGTTTTTAAGATGTCTGGACGTGCTGGAAGACGTGGACAAGATTTGATAGGAAATGTGTTTTTCTATGACATCCCTGTGCCCAAGGTTGAAAAACTGATGAAATCCAATGTACCTGAGCTTAAAGGTCAGTTTCCTTTGAGCATCACCCTAATATTGAGACTCCTGCTGTTGGCTGCAAAGGCAGATGATGAAGCAGATGCCAAAGCCAAGGTTTGTGAACAAATTTTACTTTTCTATCACATAATTTAAATATATGTAATGAATAGATTCCATTAAATGGAAATAACAGTGAACCAGACGAGTTAGATTTTTCCTTCATACTGCTTGTGCGAGAGGCCAGATACAAATATTTTAAATACATACATAAAAGATAAATAAAATAGGAAAAATGGAAGGGATTGTGAAGCTGCTGCTGAACTAGTCAAGGAATTCTCAGGATCAAATTTGTAAGCCCACACACTGCCTGAAAGCAGAAGAAAAAGACAGTTGAGAATTTGTGGTGAGCAGATACATTACTGCAGGTTCTTGGCTTTTGGTCTTTTAGCATGACGTCCATCTCAACAAACTCCAAGTTCATTTGACATATCAAATATCCCAAAACTAAAAATACAGGCATCCTCAAAAAATATACACACACTTTATAATGTCAAATTTATTATACACACATATAATTCATGCATGTACTGTGTACACAGAAGCAGTTGTTTGACCCAGGGCGCAATCCTAACCAACTTTCCAGCACTGTCATAGCTGTTCCAATGGGGCACGTGCTGCATTCTGCAGTGGAATAGTAGTCACGGAGGCCTCCTCAAGGTAAGGAGATATTTGTTCCCTTACGTCAGAGATGCATTGCCCTTACCCTGGTGCTGGAAAGTTGATTAGGATTGCACCCCCAGTTAGTAAGATCAAGTGCTTGAAATGTTCCGTGTTGGCATCCTTGACTAAAGCTGACACCCTTGACTAAATTATCTGCAGTCATCCAGCAATATGTGTGTTGGGATGGTTCCATGCGTCACTTCAGTTGCTTCACTTAGAGGTTTGAATGTTTCCGTAACCCTTCTGAACATGCACGGGGTATGCCTGCACCCTCACCTGAATGATTCAGGGTTCAATCCTAATTCCCGGTTGAGTGTCCCAAACATGCAGTAAAGCATGTCTGTGGATACTCATAAGCCAGGCCTGCCTGCCCAACAGTCCCTGCTGCATCCTAGAGCAGTGCTGGCCAGCACAGGTAGGGTTATAGTACAGGGGCTGGGAAAGGGCCTTTTGGAGTGGGGAGGTGGAACAGCAGCAGATTGGGTCTGGGAGGGGGACAGAACCGGCAGAGTAGTTGTCTACTAAATAGCTGGTGCAAATCCAAGAAGTCCTATTGGGATGGCTGGGGCTTTCTTCAGGGTAAGGGGAAATACATCCCCATACCCTGAGATCTCCAGCTGCTTCCTGAGCTACACTGGATGCAGCGTAGGCCATGCAGCACTGCTGCACCAGTGCCACTAAAGGCTGGGCTGCCTGATTACTGTCTGGGAAGCAGGCCATGAAGTACATGCGTTCCACACCATCACAACAGCACCAGTTTATAGCAGATCATGAGGAGCGGTTGTCTCCTTCTCTGACTCAGTGCTTGGAACTTCTGAGCGTTTTGTTGGATGTGTCCAAGTTAAAATGTGTGCATATTTTTGGAAACAAAAAGTAGAGTAATGACCAGTGCTTACAACCAGTGCGAGCCTTTAAAATAGTAATATTTGAAAAGGCAATATTCTAAAAGCATTTTAGTGTTTTAGTCAATTTTAAAAATGTAAAGCTCCAATTTTTTTCTTTTGTTTTTGGAAATCTAGGTGTTGTCACTATTGAATCACTCGCTGTTGTCATTCAAGCAGCAAAAGAACAAGGAAATGCTAAAAATGTACTTCATCTTTTCTTTGCAATTTCTTCTCAAAGAGGTAATTTTTTCTACAAGAATCAACCTCTGCCCTTGCAAGGTATTTGGTCATAGAACCAAAGAACTTTACTGTCTTGTGCATGACAGCTCAGAAATTAGTCTCATTGAGTTCACTGGGATTTGCTTCCAGGAAAGTGTGCATAGATTGCAGCCTACATAGTTTAACCAAATGTTTTCTTGTCTAGGGCTACTTGGATCAAGAAGGCAAGCCTGTAGGATATGCTGGACTTGTGTCTCATCTGCACTATCATGCACCTTCAAATTTTGTCTTGGTCGACTTTCTCACCAAAGGTTTACTCCACACATTATGCCAGCCAATTAGGAAAGGTAAGTTAATATTCAGTAGCTGCAACAACTGCACCTATAGATCATTGTATAAACTTGGCTTAAAATTATGAAATAAACAGGTAGTATTATGTATTTGCCATATCATTATATGATATGGCAAATACATATCATACTCTTAGTCAGTTTGTTCCTCGGTTGTGTTACTCTTTAGCACATTCAGCAGAAACAGGTGCAGCAGGAACCGTTTTTTGCCAATATCTGATAGTCCTTGTTAAGAGAGTTATTTTAAGTGAGATATTGAGTGTTGTAGGTGGGTGAGTCGCCCCAGTGCCAGGCCAGAAAGGGGTGTTATGTGAGACCCAGTTAAGATGGTGGCAGCAGGAGAAGCAGCAGTCATGTGGCTATAGGTAGGTTGCTGCTGCCTTCTCATGTTTCTCTGGAAGTGACATCATGCCAGTACAACATCACACTGTAGGCACAGACACTGCAGCCCCGGTGATGCTGCTGAGTGATCTCACACATAGTGGCCCAACATAGTAAGCTGCCTTATAGTGAGAGCGCAATCCTAAAGTGGAGTTAGGCTGGCATAAGATAAGCCAGCAAAGTTGGGCCAGCACAAGGGCCACCATAAAGTGTTTTTGAACCACTCTCGGAGTCAGGGAGGATGGCTCACGTCTGTGTGCTGGCCTCTCTGACTCCAAGAATGGTCCAAACATATTTTACAGTGTCCCTTGTGCTGGCCAAACTTTGCTGGCTTAGCTTATGCCGGCCTAACTCAGTTTAGGATTGCGCCTTGAGTCAGATAATTGGTCCACCCAGCTCAGGATTGTTTTTGCTAACTGGTATGAGCTTCCTCAGAGTTTCAAACGGGGGGAATCTTTCTTTACCAGCCCTACTGGGATATGTCATAAATTGAACCTGGGATCTTCTATGTGCAACACATGAGGACTACTATTGAGCTATGATCCCACCCTCTCACCCTCTCTCTCGCAGGCAAGCATGCCTTGGCTGCAAAGAAAATTTCTGCCCAATATAGAAAAGACATGGGATGTCTGGTGTTCTTGACATTGTATTTCATATTTAACATTTTAAACATATTTTTGAGCTTCAAATATTTTGTAATAAACTTGAAAAGAGGATGCATGTTTTGTTCCTAACATAGAGGAACGTGTATTTGATGTTCTTTCTTTTTTGGTTGATTGTGGTGACCTTTACCACAGTAATAAAATGTATACAGATCTCAAAGTAAGTCAGATCAGAAACTGAACAGAGTTTATTAAAATACAATAAATAGTGCTTTAAAATGTTATTTTGCTTGTTGGCAATGATCCAGGGATACCTGTGTAAGTGTGGTTAAATGCTTCTGTGCATGCATGCCATCGTTTCTGTAACACACTATCTCTCCCCTGCAACAGCAGTAATGCACTATATTAGAAATAGCTTTTGATAGCCCGCCCATGTTTCAGAGATAGAATATTGAATGGTTGTTCTGTGAAATGAAGGCTTACAGCATCTGGACTGATTCTTTCTGAAACATATTGTCATATATTGTCTTACACAGGCTCAACCATTTTTTCAGAAACTGTAATGGAAAAATTGGTGCTTGTGCTTGCGCACCTCTTTGGAAGGAAGCATCTACCAGCCTGTTATGTAAATTTAAAGCACACATTTTGCCAGTCAAAGGTAAAGATAGTACATGTCTGTTCCTATTGTGGTAAAGGTTATATATATCACTCATGGATTCATCCTTAGGAAATGAGAGTGTATTACTCTCATTAGGAACTAGGCAATGAGAGTGTATAACCACCATTTGCATGGGCAGAAACATCACAATCTGTGACTTTCAGTGCAATCCAGTGCATGTCTACAAAGAAATAAGTCCAATTCTGTTCAGTAAGTACTACCAGGTAAGTATGCATAAGATTGCAGTGTTAGCCCCAGGAAGTGTGTATAGAATTGCAAGCTTATTGGAGCAAATAGGAAATGTCCTATTTGTTGTTCACCACATATGCAAAAAATGACTTGCCAAATAATTAATAATTAGCTTGCTAAGGGCACAATCAGTGATGTCATCTGGTAATGAAGAACGGGAACGCTGGGCAGGACTTACGTGTGATTGGCAGCCCGTCGTTCCGTGGCTGCCCTGGCCTCGGGGGGGGGGGGCTGCCCCCAGTTGGCGGCAGTTAACTGGAGTTAGGCCTGCACAAGCTCCTGTGTGCACTGGCCTCCCTGATTCCGAAAGTGGTCCAAATGTGCTTTACAGTGCATTTGCAACACTTCTGGGCTGGCACAAGTGACTTATGCTGACCTAACTCCAGGTTAGAATTGCACCCTAAATAAGTTTTAGTTTAGCTTTATTCCAAGTCTGAATCTTCTATTAATATTACAGTGGCCAAGCTATATCTGCTATGAATAGCACTGAGGGGGGTGCATCTTTCCTTGAGGCGCTAACTACTGGTGGTAGAAATCATGGCACAATTCAAGTACATTAAGAGGTTATTTACTTGAGCAGAGACCTTTGATACAGTTTGATTAGCCAGCCACACAGAAGCCGCAATCCATGCTCAAATGTTGCCAAGGTCAAAAGAGAATGCATATACAAAACAGCTCCTTGACTATCTTCAAATAACACATTTAATGAATTTGTATTCTGCTTTTCTCCCCAAAGGGCACCCAAAGTGGCTCTGCACTTTAGTCAATTATTATTTTTAGTATTGTTTAAAAAAGTGGGGCACAGCTGAACTGTAGTAGAGGATAGGTGATGTGATACTTTCTCCCCATTGTCTCCTGCACATTTTTCCCAAAAGGAAATCCAAAAAAAACTTTTTTTCCTTCTAGAAATAGCATGCAGGAGAGGGGTGCAATCTCAATTGAAGTCACAGGAAGTGGAAATCATGACAGCCCCCTTAACCTTCTTGCCACAGTGGTGTATGATTTGTTGCTTATACTTGTAGTTTGGCATCGAGTGGCCAGGGGGCTTATAACATGCATTGCCTACAGTCCTGTGGCTTTATTTTAATTATTTACATAAACAGCTTTGGATAACCTCTGCAGGCGACAAAGTGATTCTCAGGTGCATAATTTGTTCTTTTCCCACTTAGCTCTCAAGAGAAGCTAGCAGGTTTAATTAGTCTCAGGCTCTCTCTTTTGTTTGACAAATTATTTGATGCTTCTAATAAATTTTAGGACATAGCACTTTGATTCTTTTAGCAATGTTAATATATTCCTGCAGGTATTTTTGGATGATCTCCCCGAAGAGTTTGCTTTGGCAGTAGAAGAATATAACCGAGAAATAGAAAACAACTTTGGCTGCTTCCTCCTAACTGCTGCCAAACTGGCTGACATGGAACAAGAATACCATCTTCCATTGTCAAAACTAGGTAATGAGACTGTGCATGTACTTTTTAGTTGTACTAAAAGCTATGCTTGAGTAACTGATGGCTGTTAGTGCGAAACTAAACCTCAATTACATTGTAATGTGAAATCATTCATTCTCCAATAAAAGAAAACCCAGCAAAATATGGTATAACTGAGTTGGAGCAAAACACTGTCCAAAACACTATGTTTTTCAGGAGCCTGAACTCCCATGAAAAGCAGCCCTCCCCTTTGCCTTCAGCCATTAGCAGCTGCAAAAGCAAAGTGGAGGTGGCCAGAATTTGGTGCCTTCTAGACCAGGGGTCTCCAAACCTTGGCCAGAGGGCCAAATATTGCCCCCCAGAGGATTTTATCTCGTAGTAAGGAAGCTTGACTGTTCTGGCCCATAGCAATCCACTGACAGGGGATAAACACAATGCAACCTTGGTATCTGCTGGGTATCTGGAACAGTTCCAGAACCCCACCATGGATGTCAGTTTCACCATATAAATGCCTCCCCAAAAGAAAAAATAGCCAAAATTGCTTTTATTGCTTTTGTGTGGTCAAACAATGCAATTCCCCAGCTGCGCTTCTGGGTCTCCTAGAATGGATGTATACCACATTCAGCCACTAGAATGGAATGGAATGGAATTATTCCATTACACTGAATTATATCCAGCACCTTTAGTGGCTGAATGTGGTATGTACCCACCCCACCCACTTACTGTATTCAAACTCTTTAGCACCTTGGTTCTCCGTGCATTTATTATTTATTTTCAGCCCTTGGTACCATGTAAGATACATGATGCAGCCCTCAGGCCAAAAGTTTAGAGACCCCTGCTCTAGACCACAGGTGCCAAACTTGTTTCATACAATGGGCCAAATAGCCCTCCAGTCTCTTGCTGAGGGATGGAAGTGACATCATTATGCAGGATGTGACACCATCAAGCAGATGGGGCCCAAAAATAAACACCTTTTTTTCCTCAGGTGGAAACTCACTAGTTACAAAGGACAGGAGAGGAAATCTGCAAATCTTGATAATATTTTCAAGTTATGGGACTGCCCAGTTATAATGTGGGCCACCTTTTCAGTAGTGTTTCTTCTGCAGAGACGGCACTTTGCAACTCAGCAGAGCCGCTACAAGGGTGGCCCACGTAATGGGTTCTGCCAGCATCTCAGCAGCGTCTCCAGGTCTCGCCCCTCTTGGTGTGCCCCTTTCCTGATAGCAGTCCTTACTTTCCATCTCTTTCTCTCAGAGCTACAGTAGAAGCAATGCTGCTGAAAGGGCAGCTGTGGGAGAGCCCAATCATAATAGGGGCTGGATAAAGAGCTTCTGCAGGTCGTATATGGCCCAGTATATGATACTGCTGCATTGTGGAAGCACTGAGAAAAGGGAGATTTCCAATATTGTTCCAACGCAGTCATGGAATAGGAGCGGAGTGATCTAGAGACAGAAAACCTATACCAAATAAGTGCCATGGTGCAGTTGGGGGTGGGGGAGAAGCTCAAAACCAGTTTGTATTGAGGCCCTCCTCAGGCCCTGCTGCTGGTATTTCCAGCCTAAGCTCATTGGAGGAAAGTTCAGATACAAATAGGTGTGCAGAGACAAACTCTGAATTCTGCTTGTAAGATTTTACAGGTAGAGACATTAACAACTCTGAGCTGGCATCTCATTTAATGAAGACGAAAAAGAGAATAACAGCAATCTCGCCATTTGCATGCCTGTCAGGAATGGTGGACCAGGATTTGTTCAGTATTCACAACGTTAATAAGGTAAAATAATTTTTTTCTTAACAGAAATACTAGCTAGCGTGCCCTTCTAAGGACCTTAACATACGTTGAAGATAGCAGAATAATTGAAATGATTTTACATATTATTTCATAGAATGGAAGCATCCCTGAAGGTCATCTAGTCCAACACCTGCGGTGACTATTGAATCCGTGACAGATGGCTATCTAGCTTCTGCATGAACTCTCATTTCCAAAGTGGGAGACCACCAACCCATGCAAGGGAAACTTAGATTCTTAGAAACTTAGGAAGACTGTAGGAAGTAGGACCATGGGATATAAATACTTGGATATTTATGTCCCACTGTCCCACTTCCTACAGTCTTCCTTACAGCCTTGTTATTACCTTATCATATCCGTTTGGTCTTATTATATCATAAGGTCTGTTAGCCAGCCCTTAGTTTTTGTTTTATTGCGGGGCAGGGGGTTGGGTTGGAGGGAGACAAGGAGGGGGTTGAATGAGGTGGGGTGGGTGGAACAGGGGAGGTGAAAGGAGCAGGGAAGACACTGATCAAGTCGGAGAGGGAGGAAAATTTGATGGTGGCACATGTGGAATCCTGACCCCCTTCCTAGACCTGATCTACCTGCATGGATCAATGCAGACTTGCACCACCGATATTGCGGGGACGGGTCTGATTTGACCCATTGAGAAAGAAGGGACAAGAGAAGGAAACCCTCAAATGAAAAAATTTTAAAGTTGAATTTTAACTTTAAAAATGGGGTGCTGTGACACGCTCCTGTACTTTAAAATTTACTACCATAACACATGACTTTGAACATTTCTGTACACCCCATCTTAAATGTGTTCGTAAACAAAGAAAACATCTATGCCAAATGCTGTGTAAATTCAATTGTTTTCTAGGCGGTCTTACGCACACTTGATGTTAATGCGAATAACGTTCCTGTGCTTTGGATGAAGAAATTTGACTATGCAGGAAGGAGGATGCCTCTCAATGCTTATGCTCTCGATTTTTATAAGCATGGCTCTTTGGAAGCACTGACCCAGGATAACGGGTACTTGCGGGGGGGGGGTGCGGCGGCAGAGATAAACATAATCCCTACAGCATTCTGAATCAGCTATCTAAGTTTTGAAAGACTACTACCCCAATTTTCTACATATTGTAAAGTTGTATTTCTTATATAATCACCAGTTCATAGTAAGACATCCTTCGTAGTTTATCTGGTCATCACATGCAAGCTGCATTTGAACAACTGACAGATTTTAATTTTCAGACCAACTTCTCGAGCAATCCAGAGGTGTAATTTATTTAATTTAGCAAGAGAAAATGAGGATCATAATTAGTGCAGTATAGATATTCATGTTTCTCTTCATTCTGTACAGGGCTGAAGCTCAGAACACCAAACATTTTATTACTAGGGGAATGTAATTTTTGGTCCTTGAGGCAAAAGTGTAGTTGTAAATGCCTTGTGGAATGTGAGATTTTAAGTAAGCTGTATTTTTGAATACAATATTACATTTTTTTTGCCCTTGGAAATAATGGACTTTGGAATATACAAACCTGCTGCCATACACATGCATCTACTTGTTTCAAGTAAAACACCACTTTTTGTTTTCCAGTTTAAACAGAGGGGATGCCTACAACACCATTAAAGATTTTGTTCTTGCCATCAAAGCTATTGAGTATGATCTACTTTATTCCTAATGAATTTTATGTACACATTAGGCTTGAGGCACATAATTTATCTTTGTTTTCTTTCTCCCTGTAGAATTTCTTTGGGTGAACTTTGCGAAAACACAGAGGACAACGTTGTGCTGGCATTTAAACAACTAGCAACAACCTACTCTAAAAAATTCGGTTTCGTTTAAGTGTAACAGTTGCAAAATGGACATTGCCTTGTGTATTGTAAAATGGACATTGCCTTGTGTAGAAACTTGATTTCAGTTGTAGATTTGGCTATAATCATGCCATTTGCACTATAGAGTCAAACAGGTTGCTAGTGAAACTATTTTGTTAAATCGTTGGAGGCAAGAGCAAATAAGAATATCATGAACAATTTACATAAGGCTGATGTATAAAGTTTGAGGAAGGGAAGCAGTGAACTAAGTGGAGGTAAAGGTCGGTGGTTTTACAGCTCCTAGAATCATGGGGCTGTATTAGGGAGCTGAGAAGGCGGGACAGGGGTTTTGAAATAACCAGTCATATATGGGGCAGGGGTCTTTTTCAAATTGCTTTGGAATCTGTTCAGAAATGTCTTTCAATGGACTGGTGTTTTAATTGAATGCAATTGTTTTACCTTATGTGATCCATAGCGTCTTGGTTTTTTTGTTTTTAATGTTGCATTTTATTATATTTTTAAATCTTGTAAGTAGCTTTGAGTGCCCTTACCAGGAAAAAATCAGGCTATACATTCATCAAATAAATGAATGAGATTAAGAGAGAATTATAAATATTGACAATATAGAAACAAGTATTATTTTATTTGCCTCCGAGTCTCCTTTCTCCTTCGTCTGCACAATGTCGACCATAGACAAAAAGAGAAGTTGCACTTCCAAATTCACTCACACACACACACACAAAAAGACAGCAGGCGGTCATCATCATCACCTTTATGCCACATGAGCAGTAAACACATTCTGTAGACTTGGATATTGTGCTTGCCACACTTTAGCTCAGCCTTTCAGGGTCTGATATAAAACAACTGTGAAAGCCAGTCTCTTTATTGAAGGAGAATATTTGGTTCTTCTGAACTGGGCAAAAATGAGATCTGTAAAGAGTGGTTCAGTTTTATTTCTGAACATGGAGTTACTTGTGAAATGTATAGTAATGCACTTATGGGCAGTCCCAGCTGATCCATTATATGAAATGGTGGTTGGTTGATGTGCTGCCCTCTGCTAGCATGGTAACATCAGCAACCCACCCTCACACACAATAAATTGGCCTCTCACCCCTATTTTGGAAGTGAGGTGGCATTTTTCCTGACTTTCTTCTTTTGCCCTGCTCTGCTGTTCTTTTGAAAAATAGGACAACTGAGTGAAGAGAGAAGATAAGTGGGTTCGGAAGTGGCCAATGAGCACCAGATGAGCCCAAGGCAATTCACCCTCAAAATGTTCCTGACATCTAGAAGCAATTTCCTTGAATTTCTGGTACCAAGTCTGGTGATTCAAAAGCAGGGCATGAAGCAAATGCAAGCAAGGATAATCATTATCTATGTATAATTTCACTAGGTGCATGCTTGTAATATTGCATGCATTGATACATGCTTGTATTGATACATGCTTTTAATATTGCATTGTACAAGCATTAATATATGCTTGTAATTTTGGCCTTCTTTCTTTACTATCCATTGCTTGTTTTGAAAAAGGTTGTCCCTGAGCTTCTTTTAAGTCTCTTTCTTTAAGTTTCTTGTGATGTTGGTGGCTGAATGGTATTTAAGGCTAGTGTTTAGATGGTGCTCCCAAGTTATTTACTGTTTATTTAGCACCATCAACATACAACACTTGTACACTCTACAGATTCAATGTACCTGTACAATGAGCAGACAAGTCCCAGCTTGAGCAGCCCAATCCTATCTAAATCCTAGCGCAGTGATGCAGTGGTGCTGGCACCGTGACTGCTATATCCCAGAGGATTTTTTGGCTGCTGGAGGTCTCCGGATAAAGGGACATTTGTTCTCCTGCCTCAGGGTAAATCCGCTAAGCATCAACTCGGACCTGCACCAGCTCAATGCTGGTGCAAGTCTGCATTGACCTAGGAAGGCGATCAGGCTTGGGTAAGGGATTGGGATTCGGCATGTGCTGCTGCTATTACAGGGTACAATCCTGTACCCTTCTGGGCCTGATCTACCTTGTGCTGTCTCTGTTCCACCCAGCCTGCCACCCCATTCAACTTCCTCCCTGCCTCTCTCCAATCCCGTTTGGGTTTACCTGGTCCAGAGGGTCTCCATGGGTCCACCAGCATGGAGGAGGCAGCTTCAGTCTCCCTGCCAGCCAGCCTGCTGCTTTGCAACTGTGGTAAAGCAGCATCCATCAGTGCAATGCTAGTTATGCAGGAAGGGATAGGACTGGGCTATAAGCATCTTACAATTAAGATACAAGACAGATAGAGGAAGGGGAAGGACATAGAAATAGGGAGGTGCAGGGAAAGAATATCCTATTGTTTCAGTGATATGTGAAATTTGACCAGATAAAATTACCTCTACTGTAAGCTCAAGTAGTGAGGCAATTTCATCTGGTCAATTGGCTTTTCTAGTCTCCCATAAGGCCCGATGACTAAATGTCATTGGTTTATAAGTCCACATTGCTCAAAACTATGACTTACGGGAAAGACATGGCAGCAAAATATACTTAGAAAGCAACACGGTGTTCACCTAGAGAGGAAAGGACATAAACAGCTAAAGCTCATGGGGGGAGAAATGCCACTGTTCCAGGCAAAGAGGAACAGAACACTGGCTAGGTGCAGCTCACTGGCTGCTGCAAATTTGGGTGGATGAACAGGGGACAGGAGAGATTTTGCTATAGTACTAGTAATAGATTACAAAGGAAAAACATCCAGGATACATCTAGATTCTCAAGCAGGGATAATAGGTGTAACAGGAAGTAACCATTAGAATATAATGTAATATGGAACCAAATAGATTTGAGGTTTCAGATCTCCACCACTAGAAGTGACACACACACAAATTATCTGGGTCTGTCTCTGGAAAAGCAAGAGAATGGAGATGTACCTTCTTTAGAAGGTTACAGCTATGAACTACAGATTTGCTTGTCTGAAATGGTAAACTACAACAGGTACCATAGCCATTAATAGTTTTAAAAATAAGCGCTCAAGGACATCTATCTGCACTGGACGCTTTGAAGCTCTGGTTGGGAGGGGGAAGAGCAGAAGCCTCACAGGCCAGAAAAGTGCTGGTGAAGAGAGAACAGAGACAGACTTTGGAGTTGTCTGGGAAGAGACCATCTTGCTCCTCAAGACAAATGTTACTGCTCTGCTCGGGGAGTGATAGGTAATAAGATGTAGGAGGTAGCTTTTCTTATTTTGCATTAAGCTTCATGTAGCTATGCCGTACTTTGAAGGGCTTTCTGAGCCTCTATGCTGTAACCTGTAGTTTTAATAAATACCATTGTTTTACTCCATGGTGTGCCTCGTGTGCTGGGAACGGACATTAGCTGAGTCTTGGCGCTGGGCTACACTACTGAGACTGGTTGGGTCAAGGAAAAGCCTCCTGGGCCACTTGAGGTTGCTAGTGGCCAAGAGGGACAGCATCCCACGATCCCTGGGGGAGCGGTCTAGGGGCTTCAGACTCTCAGGTATTGCGATAGCCTTGTCATCCCCCAAATCTTCTTATTTGAACCAATAATTAATCCAGCTCCTCACTGCTAGAAAAGTGGCAAACACCATCTTTGATGTTTTTGGCAGAAATTGCACTCTTCATCCTGTCAGTCAACTCAGTGGCTGCATTCTCTGTTTCTTTTCAGTGAGGGGACCCTGGGTGATCTACAATCAATTGGCATATGGAGAACGCTGCCTTCTTCGTCAAGAAACAGAACATGGGAAAATAACTTCTCTTTTAAAGTTGGCCAATTGTAATCTTGGGCAATTGTAATCTTTTCACACACTAGTTACTGAGAAAACAGAACAAAGCTCAGTGTTAATTGTTCACCCAATTATATGTACTTTAAATCATTTTATGGATCTGTTTGGACTAGAGCATCTTGGGGCATATTTTTATATTTTTTCTTGGAAATATTGTTTGTTTGCCTTCAGTGTAGTAGTTTCTCTTCAGTGACCACTATCAGCTGGCTGTTGATAGTTGAGCATCAGTCAATTTATGAGGAAACTCCTTGCACAGAAACAGGAGTTGAAGTTTTAGAAAGGGACTGCCCTGCTTTCTTGATGGAATTCTGTTTTCTTGATTAAAGAACAAATGAACAATGAAGGGAAAAAATTCCCTGTGGAAGTTGGCGCACTAAATCACATATGCTGTAACCAGGAATTTTTCTCCCCCTAGCAGAGCAAACCCTCAAGAGAAAAACAGTCATTCCTTCTAGTGTGCAAGAGCTGCTGGAATACATGCAGGCAGACTGCTGAAGTATGATTGACAGTGCAGGACGAACTAGCTTGGCTTTTACCAAAAGGAAACCACTGTATTGAGGTGAACATGTGATTCCAAGTCCCACCTGTGTTGACCCTCATGGATGCTTTTTCCCATGGAACAAGAGCATGTCTGGTGCGGGCCTGAGTCAGCATGCACACAGCACATGGGGCTGTGAAAAAAGAATATCCTTCCCTGGGACCTAGCTATATAAAGGAAACATTAGGAAGGTAGGCAATTCCAGGGCTTATATACTGCACTTTGTGAATGATAAGAGAATTGTGATATAGGCATTACTAGGTTGGGCACCTTTCTTGAAGGGCAAAAGTAATTTTTTAAACTATACAAATAAGTAAGCCATTCACATTTAAGTTTTAGAATTTATTTGGGGAAATGAATTCAGAGTATTACTACCATAGGATAGTCACATCTATAGAACAAGCACAAGGCATAAGGAATGCTGGCTGCTATTCAGAAAGCACTTAGTTTCAGCACATCTTCCAGGTTCCTTGAGCCCCTATCATGCTAACTGTGCCACCTGTGCTATTCAGCAATAAATTACTAATTCAGACACTTTCAGCAAAATTCTATAGTATGTGGCCCAAGATAGTATGCTTTTGTAGACAGGTAGCCAATGACAAAATATATAAATATAAAAACATTTGGGTATTCAAAGAAAAACTTATATGAAGAACTTTCTATATTGCTCGATTGTGTGCAAACCAAAACTCAAAGTGTTATATTGGGTTAGTAAATAAAGGAACTAATGATCTGCCCCTCAAAACACATATTATCAGGTATAAGAGTCTGATTGAAGGTTGCCATATACCAATTGTAGTTTTGAGAGATGCTGATTTGTTTCAAGCAGTTAAAATACTGGATATGAAAGGAATTAAGACAAACAGCTTAAACAGGTAAAATGTGCTTAAGAGTATTTTACCATATTTTATCAAAAATATTTGATGGGGGTAGTTAAATTTGATCATACTGCTCTTTAGAAATACTAGTAAGTCAAGCTTTATAGTTTTCAGTAAGATTTTCTCCTTTATTTTGTTCCATGTGCCCAATTTTTAGCTTGGTAATACTTTATCTTCAGAAACAGAAAAATACTCTGATGCACAGCTAGAGTCACTGGAGCTGGATGCTTGACATAGGTCTTCTACATCAGAATCTGCATTTGACACACAATGTGGTCCATTTGTTAATGAAGGAGATTCTATACGGTCTTCAGCATTAGGAGGGTCTTCTAATGGAAAATGGCTTTCTCCAGGGAGGTTGGGTGAAACTAAAGCGCTGTCTGCAGTAGTATCATGTGCTACATTTTGTTGAGGGGAAACTATGCTTTCAGTTTCTGATTTCTGACACTCGCCCATTGAAAAAGAAAAAGACCTGCTGTGCAGATTTTTAAATTCTTTATAAACAGGAACATCATTTTTGGAAGACACAGCTGATTTTGGGGGGTCATCTTTCTCCTCAGGCACATGTTTAGTTTCATTGAAAGACACTGTGGAGGAGGTCAGAGGGTCACAACTATTTTTGATATTGCCTTTGAAAGTAAACAAAAATGGAGTGTTACTTGTCCAACAATTATTTGGAGAAAGACTAACAGGAACAGATTGCTTTTTTGAAGCATCTGCCTTTTCAAAAGCACAACTGGCTGATTTGCAAGCCACATTTGCAATGCAACTAGAATTCCCTAACTGCTTACTAACTGCAGGCGGTATGAACCGACTGTGTCCAGGATTATGTTCCTTAGTGAAGGAGGAAGCTTTGTTCTCTTCTACTGTATTCTGAATGGCAGGGAATAAGGAAAATGAGGCCTGCTGTGAACTGTTCAGTGTGGCTGTCTGAAAAGGAGCACTTTGAGAACTGGTAGATACATCTGAAAAACAAGACTCTCCCTTTGTTGAGCCTGGCCCCTGACCAACAGTGGGGGAAGCAGAAGGAAAAGATACAGCATCAGTAGTTGCAGTAGTAGTAGAAGTAGCAGCTATGACTGAAGCATTATATCCATTTATGTTGTTGTAATCTTGACTTTCATGTTTCCCTACAAAAATAGTAAAAAATGGATTCTTTGTTTTGAAAGCTGGAGCTGACCCTTTAGTGGCAGTGTGTGATGTCAAAGTGCCACTTGAACTGAAAACAGGTGGAGCTGGATGCTGCACATCATCATCTGGCGAGTGCAAGGTTATGGAAGTTGCAGAGGGTGGTGCTGACAATGCAATAAATGAGGGCTGGGTTCCAAAAGGACGTGTCGCAGCACAAGGTGGAGAAATTGTAGCTGGCTTTAAAAAGACAGTTTTTTCCGATAGTGAGGTTCTTCTGCTAACTTTCTGGGATTTTTTAACATTAAAACGATGGTTGGAAAAATTCAAATTTGCAGCTGGTGCGCTGAATGTAAAACCAAGTGAATTGGAAAAACTGGATTCACTGACATGTCTTTGTAGCGTTGATATTTTCAATGCCTTTTGATGATTATTTGCTTCCACACTAACAAAAGAAAGAGGAACTCCTAAAGTTGTGGTGCTTGAAGGCAGAGACTTTGGCAAGGTCAGCTTTTCATTTAAAGCTGAGATTCGAGTCTGTAATTCATCTGAATGCACTCGATGTGCTAAGTAATGATTATAACGTACCTCCTAAAATTAAAGATGATGTCATATTTAGTATGCACAAATATTTCAAAATCCTTAATCTGTTGTAATTGGTCGTTTCAATAAGTATGCTATAGATTTAAGATTATACTCTACAGTTTGCACAGTACATGATTCATTTTAGCAGATTACTAATTTACACTAGCCAAGAAGGGGCCTAGATTGGTATGTGGAGAATTGCAGGGACCTGAAAATGGCCTGGATACTACGGAGAACATTTATACATGCCAGAATTGGATGAAAGGATCAAAGATAAAGCCAAGGCTTTGAGCCTGCAACTGGGTGGATGACGGTATTGTCAGTGGATAAGGAGAACTGCCCACCCTAGGGCAGATTTAGTACCAGAGACAGGAACAGAATCCAGTAGAACTGTTACTTTATCCAAATACTAAAACTGCACTAAGGTGGACAGTTCTCTCCTTATCCACAGACAATACCGTCATCTACCCTTTTGCAGGTTCAGTGCCCCAGCTTTTTGATCCTTTCTCCAATTTCTGTCTGACACCAAGTCAACTTTTTCCTTTACAATATTGCAGAGGTTTCCAAACTTTACAATATTGCAGAGGACTGCTGCAGCGGGGAAACACATCCCTGGCGCTTTGCGTTTTGCTGGGGACAGTGCGACAGACTTCTTATTACAGCTCCCAGGGGTTTGCAGTCAGCCACATATGTGTGGAATGCCATGTGCGCAGCTTGCTGGGGTGCCTGGTTGCAAAGACCCCTGGGAGCTGTAGTAGAAGGTCTTTTGCACCTTCCCTGACAGAACGCAAGCCTCTGCTCCCATCAGGGAAGGAAAAGGGAAGCACTGGATCCGGCCGACAGGCTGGAATGTGGGGCCCCTGCAATATTGAAAGGATATGGACTTCCTCTGTCTTCTCAGCCAAAAATTCTAATTCACATCCTGATGGCTAATCCTGACTACTGTGGCCTCCTCACTGGTCTTCCATTGGCTTATCTTGGTTTCTTAGCCACTTTCCAGCACTATGCTCCCAAAATCATTCACCGTTTTTGTTGCTCAGACCATATCATCTCAATTCGTTAAATATCTTCATCAACCTCCTTTCACTCTGGAATCCATCACAAGTTCCCTGTACCTTACTTTCAAAGCCATCCATGATCATGCCAATCCATAACTCTGATTTCATATTCTGCTATGCTCCTGCCAACGACCTTCACTCCCCAGCTCCATCACTCCTAGCCAGAGGTTTTCGATCTGGGGCATTGTGACACCCCAGCCCACAAAGGCTGTCTCTGGTACCTTAAGGGGTAGTGGGAAGGGAGAAGGCAGCCATGGATCGGGTTCTCACTCCTGCTGGGGGGTAAAGGGTATTTAGTACTTATCTCACAGAGCTCTGGCATCCTGAAGGGTCTGGGGAGCCTGCAGATCCCTCTGCAGGGCTCCCCACACATTCTAATAGCTAAAATAAAACCCAGCCATTTCCAGTTTTGCAATGAAAACAGGAAGTGGCCATTTTAAAAATGTTTTTTTAGCCGTTAGAAGGTGTAGGGAGCCCTGCAGAGGGGTCTGCAGGCTCCCCAGATGCTTTAGGAGGCCAGAGCTGCATGGGGCAAGTTCTAAAAAATACCCTTTACCACTAGCAGCAGCGCAATCTTCCCAATTGCGTTGCTGCCTTTGCCCTTCCCAAGCAACAACTTATAATGGTTTTCAAACTCCCGAGAAGTTTGAGAACCACTGCTCATAGCCATCCACACATCTCATCCCTCAGACATCTCCAGGCTTTCTCCCTTCCCACCCCCTATGCCTTTAATTTGCATTTTTACTTCATTCAAATCCCTCCTTAAAACCCACCTTTGCTTGAAGCCTAGTATTGAAGTAGTATTTCTTCCCTACGGCAGCTAAGCTTCACTGAACCAACACACAGCCTTCCCCTTGCTTACCCTTGCCTCCTTTTCCTATTTTGGCACTTAGATTCACTTCCTAGACTGAAAGCCTCTAGCGGGGAAAAGAGCATCTGTTATAGAAAGCATATTTTCCTTCTGCGTAAATAATCATGCACATTAACTGGACAATAATGATAGTTTCAAGTAGTGTTAGAAAATAATGAGAAATCCTGAAGCATAACCCCTCACTGTGCAACTTACTTTTTAAAATGTTTCATTCTACTCACAGGTATGACAATACAATGGAGACCTTTTTCAATTCTGCACATTCAAAACTATTACCAAAATTAATTATGATCATGGTACTGGACGCACATACACTTGCCTCATAACTCATACTTTCAGATCCAGTAGTTGCTGACACAGACTGAATAGAGATTATACTTCTATCATCCAAAATAGCATCTTCTCCTGCCATAGGCTAAAAAGACATAAAAATTAACTAGAAATCAATCCACAAGTATCATTCATTAAATTTCACTTAGCATGGCTACTTACATGGAAAATATCCTGTCCACTTTTCTGATTTTCCCATTTGTTTTCAGTACGTGTAAACACGAACTGTTCACTGCCTCCAGAAGGAACATCTACTTTAAAGAACAAAAATTAAAACTACTTTTAGGAATATAGTGTGAAATGCATGTTTTACTATTTATATGCTATATTTTTGTTGATATCAAAATTTCAGGTAAATCTCTTCTTTAATATAATTAATGGGGCAACTCAGATTTCACTGGAGTCTGTAAATTATCCTCATTAATTTTAAAAATTCACAATATAAAAGAAGGCTTTTAAATTAAAAAAAGATCTACAGATTGTCTGTAGTATAACATGATCAAGGACCACAATGGAATATAGCTATATTGCCCTACCTTTAACAGCATTCAGATCAACTGCAGTAAGTTTCAAGGCTAAGATATCATTAACTACAGACGTTGTATCCATTTGCATCTGCTTGCATTCAGATTGGTTGTCTTGGCTGGATGCTATTTGCATCAGGTCAAGCTGAGTCTTCATTCTGTACCAAAAATTTAAGGTCTAGTGAAAGTACTATTCCAACTATTTATTATGCCACAATTGCTGGAAGAACTACAGAATTGGCCAGGAAAGCATGTGAAGAAAGTGGGTAAACAAACCAGCTCTTAAAAGCAAAGAAAGTGCAAAGGTTTGCAGCTTCTCATAAAATTCTACAAAATCGGTATCTAAATGAAATTTTAATATGAATGTTTATGATGAGGGAGAGTATACCAGAGGTGAGCTAATTCAGGCTTGTGCTTTTAAAATTAAAACCAAGATCTTTATCAACTGGAGGCTGACAGAATGCAATTATCTGGCACAACCTGTGATATTGAAAGTAATATTGTACACACAAGAATAAATCCACATCTAAGTTTCTAATTAAATGTCAATCCTTAAAAATGCACCCAGAATACTACAAAAAGACCTGGAGGCCCTTCTACCTATGAGAAATAAAAAGTAGTAGCTAATTCTAGCAAACACTACAGAAAGTTGCTTTAGTCAGTACTACAGCACCTGTAAGCCTCACTAAGTTTCTCAAACTACTGCTTTGGGAATAAATAACTGTTTCAGGGCCAATGTTTGGTAGGAAGGTAGCATGCAAGTAAAGTATATCTCCCTCTGACATTCTAGTCTGACCCTAATTAGCAGTCTCATAAAGCTAGTTTGAATACTAGGAAAATGGTGTTTAAACTTTGCCACCATTTTAACTCTAAATAACTGTCTAATGGAGTGCAATGGGAAAGAACTACAAACCTCTCAGGACATGAGCGATTCTAAAACAAAAGACCAAATATCTTCTTTCCCTGGGAACAATATATTAAGCAAAGTAATCTATAAGCAGGAGTTTCATAGTACTCCATCTCATTTGCTTGGTATCAGATGATAAATGTATAACATGTGCATGCTAAGGAATGCTTAAATTCTGGAGGGAAGAATGAATGCCAATTCTAACATATTATATTCTGATTAAGTGATCACATAAATGGAGAAAATAAGTAATGAAATATTTAGGCAGATTGCAGAGTAGCAAGAATCAAACTATTATCTTGTTTAAGCACACGGTAGGAATTTTCCCTATAGAATAAGTGATTTAAAGCCCCTAGAGTGAGTACAGGTTAATTATTCCTTATTTGGAATTCTGAAATACAGAACTTCTCTGAGGTCCCAACATGACTTTTTAGAACTTTGTTGCCTTTAAAACTTTATTTTAAACTTTATTTTAAAGAAATAAAATCCCAAACTGTGTTTCCATGCACAAAATTATTAAAAATATTGCATAAAATTACCTCCAGGCTGTGTGTGTAAGGGGCATATGAATTCTGTGTTTAGACTTGGGGCCCTCTTCCCCAAGATCTCTCATTATGTGTATGCAAGTATTCCGAAATAAGGAATAATCCAAAATACTTCTGATCCCAAGCACTTCAGATAAGGGGTGCCCAACCTGTATTTCCAAAACAACTGATTTAAAGACAAGGCTGCTTGGCTTGACTTGGGGACTGGGACATGTAGAGGCAGTAGGCAATGTATACCTTCTACGGCCATTCATAACCACTCATCTGAAGGATACAGGTGTCACACCAATCCCCAAAGTCAGTTATTCTAGGATGAGTATCATATACTCATCACAGAATATGATGGACATAAATGAAACTGTTTCAACTGTGCACAATCTTGTGCTTTAGTGGACTGCAGAACCACCTTACCTTTAAAAGAACGTTAGTTTTATGGAACAGAACAATGAGATTACTAGAATTTTACTGCCTGATTTTGCCTGTACAGCAATGTGCAATCAACCTGTGTAATATGAGATAAGATTTAATCCTACAAGCCTCTAAAGGATGTGGGCACAAACCATAATAATTATGCTGCCACACCTCAGATGAAACTTCTTCCTAAAATCCTGAAAAAAACAAAGTTTCCTTGTGCTTCTGAACTTTAGTTTAGAATTGTCCTTGCCACGGGAGAGGTGAAACAGTGGAGACAAGAAGGATGGCAACCAATACAGAAAGTTTGAATAGACATAACTTAATAAAGCTTTCATTAATTTGAATGCACCAAGGTATCAAGGAAGAAACTTTCTTCCTGTCCGGTAGTTATATGTGATAAATTGTCTTACCAAAAAAAGGTGTATGCCAATAGGTTGCACAAATGTTTTCTCAGTCTAGTATGCTTACCTTTGATTCAAGCTGCATGCAACCTGTGAATTAAATAAAACAGAAATGAAACTTTTAGCAATATTACAAATTAAAGCATACTAATTAATTACAATGCTTCTCAGATATTAGAGGCTTAAGTCTGGCACAACAAGGCCAGAAAGAAGAACTTGGGAAGGAAAATCTGCTGTACAAACACTTATGAAAGAGCCCAGAACTCTTTCCAGATTCTGAAATGAGATTTTCCATAACGTAGGTCTACTTAACAGAACAAATACCAGAAATGTGCTTATTAATGGAAACCTTGACTATCAAGAGGCTTATGGGGAGGTAATATTTTTCCTTAGCTCTGCCAAGTCTCCCAATCTGCCACTCCCCAGGATGCACTGGTAGCCTTTTTGATGTGTTAGCCCGGGAAGGGGGGGGTAAGGAGAGATGACAGGAGTGGGCTTTTAGAGCAACTTTAGTCTGGCTAATTTTTTTAGTCCTCTTAACAATACAGTTTAAGAAACAAATATCTTGTTAGCTCAGTCAATTTACATGTAACCAGACAGAACACCTACATTGTTCTCACCTCTAAGAAACGCTGGGGATCACATTCATCTACAAGGTTTTCACAGTCAGTCAGAACATTTTCAATGGTCCTCCTGTGAACTTCCTTCATTCTCTTCCATATTTGACTTTCCTTTTCTTTCCTTTTCTTCTGGCTTTCGAGGTCTTCAAGCAACTGCTTTTTCCTAGTTTCCAAAGCATTGCAGATTTTTTCAAATTCGGTTTTAATAACTTCCTCTTCATTCTGCATTATTTCCTAGAACAGTAATTAGATTTAACAAATAAGTACCTGTGGTACAAATTCAGACTTGACTTATATTTTCTCCAAAGTACACGTATGTTCAATCTGCAATTTTTGGGACAGAAGAAAAATGAAATGAAGCTAACAATGAACAACACTTCTTCACTATGGCTTAAAAAAAATGAGGTGGTGAGGCATCTCTTACATATTTAGCCAAGCACACATTAATTTTCAGTTGCAACAATCATTTGGCACCCAGATGTTTCTCAGCTTTAGAAGATGCATGCATATGAGGGAATGAGGAAAATGGGTAATGTTGAGATTTAAGTCACTGTAACATTATAAACTTGAAACACATTTGTAAAAACAAGGTATTTGGCATATATGCTGCTCCCACAAGAAGAAATTAAAAATCAGCATTATACAGTGGTATAATTCATAGAAGTGTCCTGTAATTCAAAGACTTAGCTTTTAGCTGCAAGCTTTTGACCTTCACAAAACTGTTGTCACAAAAAGTGAATACAGAAAAAGAAGAAAGATGTACGCATGCAAGAAGCCCCAATATGAGTCTAACCTGTTGACAAAAAACAGGTATGGTTGCTTTGTTTTCCTAATAACCAGTGGTGAATGCTTTACAGGTTACACAATTGATGTAATGCATTACTGATTATGCAAAATTCTCTCCTAAAGCAAGAGAAAGCATAAAGCTAAAGCACAACATGCCACAGCTTGTTATGGTTTTTTCTTCCCCTGCATTTGGATGTTAAATTCTATGCAACTTGAAGACTGACACCATGTTTAAAACAGTGCTAGTCTGATTCAGGGGCATAGCTAAAGAAGTGCAGGTGGGTGCAATTGCACTGGGCAACAGGCTTAGATTGACACTAGTGGTCAAATTGTGAAAACCCTGATATGTATGAATAATACCATCATGTTATATACCATTCAATGTGGAATTTAATGCAAAGAAAAAAACTGGAGTGTAATAGCTTTATCAAATGCTACGGCCCAAAAGCAAAAACACAACGGTCATGTAAAAATAAATCACAGTTTGTTAAAATTGCACTTTTTAGGAATAATACCATCATGTTACATGTCTTTTGATGTGGAATTTCATGCAGAATGCAATGAAACAAACTGGAGTGTAATACATTCTATCAAAAGTTAAGGCCAAAACATCCAAGAAAATGAAAATACAACTAATGTTGTATGGTATTTAAAACTAATGTTTTAAATGGTATTTGTTTTAATTTTGTTGATTGTATTGTTTTTAATTGCTTTTTAATGTTAATTTTATATTGTATCTTTTTTATATTGTAATGCCGCATTGAGTGCCTCCGGGCAAAAAGGCGGGGTAAAAATCAAATAAATAATAATAATAATAATAATAATAATAATAATAATAATGTAACTTCCTGTTGTGACATCACTTCCAGGGCATCATTTTGCCCACTGCACCAGGCTGTACTTTCATAAGCTATGTCAATGCTCTGATGAATACCATCTTTAATGGATTCATTATACTTAAAAACATTTAAGTAAAATAGAATCACCACCCTTCAGAATTTTTCACTCTTAAAATACATATTACAGTAATATTTCAGTGTCTTGCATGAATCTATGGCGAGAGAAAAAAATTCAAGTATGCATTACAAATTACAATATCCAACCAGACAAGATACACTGGAAAAGTTAACTGAACTTTGCTTCCATCTTAAATATATTAACAATGAAATGATAATGAAAATGCCTGCACAAATTATTAGACAATAAAAACAGTTTCAAAAACCTTATTTGCATTTCATTATTATTCTAGAGATAACAGAGATATGATTGTGTAGGACTGGTTAGGCCTATTGACTGGTTAATTTAAAACAGGTTCTAACATGGAACTGGAAAATGCTACATCAGTGGTTCTCAAACGTTTTAGCACCAGGACCCACTTCTTAGAATAACATTTTATCGGGGACCCACCAGAAATGACATCATGACCAGAAGTATCGTCATTGTGATGCCAGAACCTACTGCTTTCTTAATAATGCAGCAATTTTCTAATAGCAAAATGAATCAGAAAGAAGCCTATTTACAATTTTGACACAAGAGAAACAACCTCACAGCCCTCCCCCTTCCCAGCATCCCCCTTCCCAGCATCTTCTTATGTTTTCAAAATGGCTATTCTATGTGCTTCACAACCCATCTGAAATTGGCTTGCGAGCCACTGGTGGATCCCAACCCACAGCTTGGGAACCACTGTGCTACATCTTTCAATCATTATGTATTGGAATCTATTGAATTAATAGTTAATTAATAGCTATGCAGTTATTTATAGCTTGCATTAATTTCAGCTTACCCCTGCATTGTCTGAATACATTGTAATTTCCTTCAGCAGCTTCAGATGAACTGTTCTCAGTTTCTTCAGGTTACTAAAGAAGGCTAGCTATAAAACAGATGATTTAAAAAAGTATAAATCATTCCAAAAAGAACATAACCAACAATGTCCTATCCAATTACCGCACTCATTTGGCTTAAAAATAAAAATAATCACTAAAGATGGGGGGGGGGAATGATTTTTTTCACCGATTTCAGTGTTTTCCATATTCAGAAGTGCAGAAAGCCGCATTATGTTTTTATTTTTTTATTACTGAAAAATTCTCACCTCTTGTAATCATTTTAATTTTCAGACTTTCCTGAATTCATGTACTTTTAACCTAGATGACCTGCGCTTCAAAACTGACATATTTCTTTCTATGCATACGTAGGGACACACTTTATCCAGTTGAATTATTACTTGTAATAAAGACTTAACAGGCCAACGTTAAGCGTCCCTCACAGGAGCAGTGGTGCCAAAATAGCTACCACTGCAACCTATGGGCGCCACAGGAGCTGTAGGAGGCACCTTGGGAGTAGGAAACATTTGTCCCCTTTCCTTGGGTAAGGGTGCTGGCCCAGCAATAGGCCTCAAAATGGCAAGTATGTGCCAGCTATTTTACTGGCACAGACTTGAGAACCTCCATATTGGTATGCATGGCCCAACACTGAGGATAGAATCCAGTGGTGGAGGCCACTGGCAGTCCTATACCCCTCCCAAATAGAGTACACTACTGGCAGCAGTAAAACTGCCCAGCAGAATAGCATCAGGTCCTACTGGCACAGGCCTAGCGCCGGCAGGAAGCCCTTACCATTTGCACTAGAAGTGCATTATGACATGACACCAGTGATGGTGGTAAGGGCTTACTGCTGACACTAGGCTCAGGCCCTAAGGTTCCAATCCCTAGAAAAGAAAGAATGCTTCAGTTCCAATGAAATCAACAGGTTAGCACAGAAAACTTAAGGTCCCCTGATTTCAAGTAAGGAATATGAAAGTAGACTAGCTTATTCCCCCCTCACTCCAATCTTCTCCTCTCGATTTATCATTTAGCAATCAAGCCCCGACAAAGGGTCATCAACACATGCGGGCCAACATCACTGGGTGGCGAAGAAGTGGAAGAGATATTGGCGTGCACAGAATTGCGCTGCGAGACTGATTCGTGTTCCCACTATGTTCAGCGCATGCCTAAGTGGCCACAGGGACCCATGTGGTCTTAAAAAGGTATGCCAGCAACTGTCAAGAGAGGAGGAGGCGGCAGCAGCCCGAAGCGGAAGATGAAGGTCAACCCCAGAAACGCTCCTTACTTTCTCCTCCTGGTACACCGTGTCGATGAGGTTGACGGAGTGGAAGATGCCGCGGTGCTCCTCGGACATGCACAGGCCGCAGCCGCCGCGGCAGCACATCCGGCAGTAGAGCTGCAGGGCCCGGCCCGGGTGTTTCTCGCACCGCTCGCCCAGCGCCGCCAGCTGAGGGGCCAGGACGGAGGAGGCGGCCTCCATCGGCGCCCCCTCGCCAGGCTGGCCGAGGTTCGCCTTGAACAGCTTCACCACCTCGGCCAGGGTGGTGTTGACCGGCAAGGCAGCCGCCCCGCCGTCCCGAGGCAGCGGGCAGACTTTGCGGCACAGCGGGCAGGAGACGGTGACGAGGGTCCCGCTGCCGCCATGCCGCGAGGCTCGGGCGGAGGAGCCCTGCGCCCCGCTGTCCTGAGCGGGCTGGTCATGACTTCGTGCTCGCGGATCCTGTCGTGAGGACGAGGAAGAGGGAAGTTGCTCCGCGGTGGTCCGGGATAGGGTGAGACACTCGACCAAGCAGGCCCGGCAGAAGTTGTGCGAACACAGCGGCAGCGTGACGGGCTCCTCGAAGAGCGACAGGCAGACGGCGCACGTCAGGCTCGCCTCCATGTGCGCATGCGTCGGCGGACAGAGTCCTACCGAGTACAGGGCAAAGTCCTGCCTCGCCTCAGGCCTTTTTTAGTACAGCGAAACGAGTCCTTTGGTTGCCAGAAACCCCCAAACAAACCATTCAGGAGATGAACTTCCTAACCCCTCCCATCACTGTGCGCGTGCGGTCTTTCCGTTTGTAAACCTCCCAACTGCCGTTTTCCCCGTAACTGTCACTATTAGAACACGCCACTCCCATCTCCACCCTCCCCCTCCTACGAATGCCGAATTGGACAAAAAGTGAGCTTGTAAGCTTCCAGAGTCTTTTGCTTTTCACTCGTTCCCGCATACATACCGTTCCATTGGACGATCGGCCTTGATTGGCAGCGCACCCTGCCAATGAGGTTTTAGGAAAGTCTCTGTACGAAAGGAGGGGTGAAGGAGCAATTTGGGAAGAGATGCCACCCAAGGAGGTTGATGCCACCTGTTTAGGGGCGGAAATGGGCGTTCAGTCTACGTTTATTTAAAATGATCGGCAGAATGGCGTCGTTCGGGGTTTTTAAAAAAATAAATACAAATCATATGGTTGTACCTCGGTACGCAGTTTACAATACAAGCCTGTTAGTGTCTACTCAGAAGGAAGCCCCACTGTATTCAGTGGGACTTGTTTCCAAATCAGCCTGCAGAAGATTTGCAGCCTAAGAGATGGGGTGCTGTTTGCTTAGCATGGAATTAACGGGGTTTTAGTTTGTACCGCAGGGGAAGCTTTCGTTTAATTTGGGGGGTGGGTGGATAATGCAAAGGATACAAGAGCTACTTGTTGGTTCAGAAGTCAGAACCAAATACTGTATTATCCTGTTTCATAATGTATGCAAATAGATCACAAATCTTGTTGAGTGTGAGCAGTGGTGGTATTCAAATAAATTAACAACCGGTTCTATGACGTCATAGCCGGAGCAAAAAACCCCCCAAAGCCAGCTGAGGTAAGCAAGTGGGCAGGGCCCGGCCGTTTAACAACCGGTTCTATAGAACCTGGGAGAACCCCCCCCACTGGGTGTGAGTTGCAAGGGTAGGGTTGTTCCCTGACTCAGTGCTTGAATGACAAGGGAGTCAAGAGGACTTCCCTTTGTGGCACCCCTTTTGGCTGCAATCCGACCACACTTACTCAGGAGTAAGTCCCATTTACAAAAATAGGACTTCCATCTGAGTAGACATGCATAGGATTGGGCCCTTAGTCAGTGTTAGAAGTTTTTGTTTCCAGTAAAATAGGATTACACAATAGACTCACTTACTGAAGACAATGGGTTCACTTCTGAGTAAAATAAATGTGTCAATCCTCATTATCTGCTAGGTTAGGTTCCTGGAAATCCTTGTGGATAATGAATTTGCAGATAACGGGTTAGGTGCAAGGGTTACCTTTGCCATCAGAAGAATCCAGCGGAGACCCTAGGGAAGCCACCGAAGTGTGGCAGGGAAATCTCTGAATGCTGCAGAGACCTTCCAGAGGCTGCAGGGACTCCTTAAACATGGCAAGCTGATGCTTCTCTCAGTACAGCCATTTTAAGGAGGACAGCGCTGCTTGCACGTGCAATTCTGAAGGTCCCAGCAGCCTTTGGAAGGTCTCTGCATAGTGGGTAACAGAGGACAGAGGCTCAGATAATGAGGAAAGTAGCAATTCAGCCCCTCCCAGCTAAATGAGGTCACAGATAGCAAGGTTGCATATAAAGAAGATTGACTGTAACACCATTTTCAAACACTTCTTGTCCTAAGTGTTCTTCTAAAATCTTAGATTTTAGAACTCTTGGGGTCCTAATCTGCTTAACATTGGAGGAGTCGGGGGTAGGGCATGTAGATTCTATTAAACCTGCCTCCTTGCTGCTCTTCCACAATTCAAGCATTGGCCTAACTTCTGAAGATCACTGTATGAGAGAGATCCATACTAGCTGTTTTCTCTGGCATGGCCAGAATTTGTTGATCGGGGCGGGGGGTACCAGCTATTGGATCCATAGAAGCAGCTTGCTCATTAAACTCACAAAAGTTGATCTGATAGTTCTAACGGTTAGCTTGTACTTTGAATGATTAAAGAGTTACTCTTTTGAACTGGCAGATGTTTTGGTATGAAGGTGGCATGATGGGGAAAGCTGTCATCTGCTACAGTTTTGCTTGTTATGCAATGAGCACCTGATCAGAGTGGGAATGTCAATCTTTTAATAACATAAAACCAGTAATAATAAAGGCTTATGACATTGAGAGCACAATCCTAAATTGAGTTAGGCCAGCATAAACTAAACCAGCAGTTTAGGATTGCGCTCTGATAGATATGGAATTGGAAGTATGGGCATGCCCTGGTATTTGCTGGGGTTCCGTTCTGGACCCCACTGTGGATATCTGAAACCGTGGATACTGTGGACACCTTTTTAGAGATAGGGAAACATCAGTGGCTTTGCTGCAACAAGGTAAAAAAATTTTTTTTTTTAAATTTAAGGATAGTTGGATTGGGTTACAATGGCTCCCATAAGAAAATATCGGTCTGCATTCCCAGTTATAAAGGGAAGTCTGACAAGGAGTGTGTTTGTGAGTGTTACCTTCATGCGTAAAGCCTGGCAGGGTCTCCTCCACTTTCTCACTCTGACCTTCATTTTCGTGCTTCTTTTTCAACTGATATCTGAACATTCCATTTCAACTGTTTTCTTCAGCTGCCCAGAATCATAAATGACAGCATTACAACATGGTTCTTTTAGCTTTTTGTTTTTTTTTCCTCCTGAATCTGAATAGTAGTAGTAGTAGTAGTAGTAGTAGTAGTAGTAGTAGTAGTAGTAGCAGTTACTATTGCACAGTCTGATAGGTATTATTGACTGGTATGTTTTATCCAGACAACGGGTCCTTCCCAAGATCCTGGGATGCTTGGTTTTGACCCCATTTTAATATCAATAACATTGCAAAATATAAGCTATTCCCAGTAAATCAGATTATTATTATTATTATTATTATTATTATTAACATTAACATTAACAGCGACAACAACAACAACAACAAAATACTGCTGTTGTTTATTAAAAATGGCACACAAAGCACTATTCATAACAAAAATAATGAAAAGACGGTTTTGTCCCAAAAGTGTTCAAAATCTAAGAGAACACACACACAAACATACAAACACAGCCCAGTCCTGAGCTGCCTAACCGTCTGTGCCAACAGTGGTAGCCAAGCATCTACTGCTGCATCCTGCAGTGGACAGGCAGCTGCAGGAGGCTCCACAGGAGAAGGGGCCATTTGTCCCTTTCCCCTGTGGTAAGGGTGCAGCGTGGGTGATGGGTCTCCTTGCCTCTGCTCCGGCTATTTTGCTGGTGCAGAGGCAAGGGCCTTTGACGCAGAAGGTTGCTGCTACTCCCACCCTCTGCACTGCCCCTCCCCCACCTAGCAATGCTCTCCTACCAGGAGCCAGGTTGGCATGTAGATCCCTCCTCTCCCTTGCTGCTGTAGCCAGTAAGCAACGCCAAGATGTTGCTGTTCCCTGTGAGGATTGGCTAAAACGGTGCAGGAGAGGCGTGGTTTCCACTGCAAGGTAAGGCTTCTTGCAAAACTTAGAGCTTTGCCCTCCCTTAGATCTGCCTCTGTTGGGCCCACACATGGGAGACACGCTGGCAAACAGCCACTGGAAAAGACATGACTAGGGACAGTTGCTTTCTCCAGCTAAATGTAAGAGAACAATACATGAAGGAACTCATACTGCTGATGGTGCAATGCCTCATGGTTAGCCTATAGCATGCACACAGTTCCTTCATTTCATTGGGAGTAATGAGGAAACCTGGGTAGATTACTTGCTGCCATCATCCAAGCTAGCCTTGGAAAAGCTGCTCTCCATAATTCTTGCAAAGAGTTCTCTTTTATACCAAGTTGGTGCAAATGTGCATCATTTCATCATCAAATGTGCATCATTTCAGAGATGTGGCAGTCCCATTCCTAATTAAGTAGAAAAATACAAATACTAGAAATACTAAATAGAAATAGTTGCGCCTGATGCATGCCTCAGCTCTCTTTAAAAAAGGCTGTGACTCAAGTCAAAAAGACTCAGGAATTTGAGGGGAGGCAAGTTGCCATGGGGCCTGGTGGGGTGTGGTGGCGCTGTGGGTTAAACCGCTGCTGCTGGGCTTTCTGACCGGAAGGTTGGAAGTTCAAGACTGCGCGACGGAGTGAGCTCCTGTTGCTTGTCCCAGCTCCTGCCAACCTAGCAGTTCAAAAGCACTTAAAAATGCAAGTAGATAAATAGGGACCACTTCAGTGGGAATGTAATGGCGTTCCATGCACTACGGCGTATAGTCATGCTGGCCACATGACCATGGAAACTTGTCCTCTGACAAATGTCGGCTCTACAGGCTTAGAAACAGAGATGAGCACCGCCCCCTACAGTCGGTCACGACTAGACCATTCGGTCATGGGGAAACCTTTACCTTTAAGTTGCCATGGACATTTGCTAGGATTCATGCACAAGTTGAGTTGCAGGGGTGGGGTGGGGAGAAACCTGTGACTCAACTCAAGACTCACCCCTGTGCCAAGTTCCTATCTTTGGTGTTTCCCCCAAAGTAAATGAATTAATACTGCAGGATAAATGAGGCTAGAACTCATGACTTCTGCCAATGAATTGCCTTGATAATTCTAACACATTTCTTCACACGTCCCTGTTGGAAAACGTTCAGAAATATTTTCCTCAGCAAAGCATAGATTTCTCAGGTGAATTCTTGATCTAATTATGGGGCATGTGAATTAAATATATATTTCCAGTTGCATACACAATGAAAAAGCACACACCTGTCTCTTACAGCCAGAAAAATGAAACGTTAAGAGGATGAATAAAAATACCACAAACCTTTGCGGGTACAGTTACATTTTATTTAATTACTCTGATGTTATAAATTGAATATTGCACATCTGCAGCTGCAGTCTGAAGTAGAGGACAATCATGTTATTAGAAAATAGGTATCAGACTATATAATAAAGACTTCCTAGTGTGCATTTGTACAGTTAAACGATCATTAGTGCTTGTACAGAGACAAAAATTACTTATGCAACATCAATCTTTTTGCTGTAAGTATGTTTTATATAAACCGAAAGTTTGACTGCCCAGAAAAGTCCCAACACTTGTGCACAAATACCGGAGTGCTAACACTTAAGGGATGAAATCGTAAGTGGGTAAGAAGAAAACCTTGATATAGTTAAAAACCAGAAATATACATGTGCATTCTTATTAACACCCAAGTGTCTACTAGGGAAAACACACTGGAAACCCACACTGAAATATTTTATATTTTGCTAACTCTAATGAAGGCTGAATTAATCCAAGTCTGGTGAAAGAACTAATTTAGCAATCTTTATATCCTGGGAAAAGCAATATGAGCAAGTTCTTGACTTAATTTCAACACATTAAAAGAAATATTAAAGTAGAGCATACAGGGTAATGCAAAGGAGCACAATTGGGATTAGGATTAAACCATTTGTCGCCTATCACCTTTTCATCCCCTTTCTTCCTTTTAATAATCTTCAGCATCCCCAGCACAGATGGCAAGTAAAGCTTTCTCATAATGACCAGAGGCAAAATTCTGTAAGGTAAATAAATATTTATGAAATGGTTACTTTGTATAATGGTGGTTTTGATTTTTGTTAATGCCAGCCGTGCTGATGCCTGAGGCAACTTGCTGAATGCTGCCTGCCCCCCTTACCTGATGCTGGGCCAGACTCTGCTTCTCCCACTCTTGTGTTATAGCTTAGAACTCTCCTCTACCTCTACATTTCCTCTTCCTCTCCTCCCCACTCTTAGTTTTCCAGTCTGGGCAGTGGGAGGAGTAGGAGTGAGGTAAGCCCTGGATTTTTGGTATGTGGAGTTTTGGTATGTGGAGCAGGAGGGCAGAGTAATTAAACTGCAAAATCCAGCCAGTAGCTGAATCTGAATCTTTTCTGTTATGTTATGACTGTCCGGTGTTCCAATCCAGAGAGAGGAACAGGTGATGGGATGGACTGAAGTTGAGGCAAGAGCCTCAAACAGTTCATTTCCATTCAGGAGTGATGATTTAGTTCTTATCTTGATCTCTGAGGTTCTGAGTGGATGTTCATGCATGGTATTGTACTAGGTGCAGATTGCTGTCTGTATCTCAATGGCTAAATTATTCTAAACCACTCAGCCACAAACCCCACTTCAATCAAACAATGCGTTGAAGACTCACCTTGATATCGTGAAAGAGTGATTTGCCATATCTCTCCTTGTACCGTTGTCTTATATTCATCAGATCCATTTCACTTCTGGCGATCAGAATTCTTATTATTGTTTTGTTATGGAATCCTAACTCCTGAAAGTGGGGAAAGGCATTGAACTGTTGTACTCATCCATTTTCTAGATAGGATAGAAATACGTTTACACACTGTCCCAAATGCACACCTAGGATATAGAGCTCTGAAATACATATGTGAGAAATGTTGATAGTCAAATTGTTTTTACTGTATAGAATAGTCTTATTTTGAAGTACAGCCTTATGACAGCATAAGGCCAAAGAAGGATTTGTGCTTAGGGTCAAACCGTGTGTCATTTAATGCATTTCTTTATAGCGGATCTGCTTAACTTTTCTCTTGTAAATATTTGCTGTGGGGGTGAACCACATGAGGACTATGGCATGAAAGATGAGGAACTCTTTACCCCTGACATTCTCTAGATACCAATAGGTACTTCTTTCCCAGGAGGAAAGATCCCATTGTGCTAATTTGAACCAGTTTCCAGTGAGAATTGGAAGTGTTTGATGCCAGGCTGCAAGGCATGCGCGTGCCGAGTTTGGTGCGCGTAGCTCCAGGCGTTACAGAGCCTATGCGGAATATACGTACATACACACACACGTACATACATACACACACATACATACGTTCTTTATATATATAGATTAACAATAACAGCAACAACAATATTTATACGGGGTTCAATCCTATCCAATTTTCCAGCATTGATGCAACTGTGCCAACAAGGCGTGTATGGCCCCTGTGGTGGCGGCGGCAGTCAGGGAGGCCTTCTCAAGGCAAGGGAATATTTATTCCCTTATCTTAGGGTTGATTGTGGCTGGATTGTTAATTGTGGCTGGATCAGTGCTGGAATGTTGGGTAGGATTGGGCACTATATCACATTGGAAACGTTTTTTAGACATTGTGTGCGCAATCCTAAGCAGCGCCGGACTGGCAAGACCAACAGGCCAGTGCCACGTCCAGTGCTGTTTAGGAGAGGCTGGAGGCTCCCCGCGGCAAGGAGCATGCGCTCCCTTACCATAGGGGAGGCTCCAGCCTGCCCTATGTGCTCCTCGGATCTGCGCCCGCTAAAGAGTGTGCGCAGATTCGAGAAGACCACACAGCTCGAATCAGGGCTTCGCTGTCTCGCTGATGGGCTTAGCATGTGGCCGTATGGCCAGCTCCCAAGCCCGCCCACGTCCCGCCTCACACCTCCCCCCTCCCACCAATCCCCGTCCCGATACATGACAGAGAATCCCTTGAGGTGACTGTCTTTGGTCGGCGCAAGGGAGGCTCTCCGTCGGTGCTCTGAAGTCGACACTGCGAGTAGCGGTGGCTTCAGAGATGGAGCCCCAACACGGGGGTGCTGCTCGGCGCTGTCGCGTCGGTGCTCCGCCCCTTGCATTGAAGCTATGACGTAGCGTCGATGCAAGGGACATGCTAGGATTGTGCTGCCTGTTTCCTTAAGTAATTTGATTACATTATTGGGAAAAGTAAGCTGAAAATACAAATATTGCATAACTTTTATGATTTTTTAAGAAATCATCTTCAAAATTCAGAACTCTGTGCTTCTGTGCTTTTCAACTTTTTGTGCTTTTACAAGTACCATTGTTTGAACTTTGCAGCATCACAGGTGGAAGTTGGCATTGTCAATTAGTCTCTCTGTGTGTGAAGTACTGCCAGTCCTAGTGGATCATGCCACACTGCACTGCCAAACACAGTCTCACTGGAAGTGGAAAAGGCTGGAGTGGCAGTCAGGTGCAGTAGTGGCCTGGCCGGACTTTGCCCTTCAAATGAAGTGCAGGTTGGAGAAAGAGAATGAAGAGTAGAGGAGAGACCAGGAGGCAGCCATAATTGAAGAAGTCTCTGTGGCAGGAACAATCATATGGTAGGACACCTACATAGTCTTGCACTCAGTAGTCTTTCCAGAAAGTAGGAACTAATATCCAGATTCTTGCTCGCCAAGCAAGTGGACTTTCACTCTATATTTGGAACAATGGTGACATCTAGTGGACAGAGTATTCCAAGCTCTGCTTCATGGACAGTAGGAGGAACGTGTTCTTTCACGCATAGTCAGGGCGCAATCCTAACCTGGAGTTAGGTCGGCACAGTTAGGCAGCAAAGTTTGGCACAAGGGACACCTTAAAGCATGCTTGGACCACTCTTGGAGTTAGGGAGGATGGTGCATGTCCATGTGCTAGCCTCCCTGACTCTGAGAGTGGTCCAAACATACTTTATGTTTGGCTTCTGCCTAATTTACAGTATAAATGCCAAGGGGTGTGGCTATAATTGTGATTGGTGCTTCCCCCATGTAGCAGCATGTTTCACCCTTGATGCACATAGCCTAATCTGCCCTGTCAGTTTTGTGAACCAACAAAAATGGGGTCATGACCTACTGGTGGCTCCCAGACCCACAGTTTGGGAACGACTTAGGCTTAACACCCACACATTATGCCTAAAACGTAAACAAAATTGTAACTGACTATTGTCGTGCATGCTTACACCTGCAGCATTTATTGCTACATCACTAAGCATATGCATTCAAAAAATGAGTGCTGTTGTGATAGCACAACATTGGTATGTGAATGTTTTTTCAATGGGGAACTGTGTCTGTTGCCTGTACAGTTAGTTGCAGCTCCTCTTGTCCTGACTTAACTGAGCCAAGAAAAAAAACACCAAAAACTTATTTGCACCAATTCCTTGGCACTGTGCCACGTTCTGATGCATTGGCTAAGCACTTCAAAGAAGTTGTATTGGGAATCTAAGAGGTCTCAGAAATGTACAGAATAATGACTTATCCTGCAATTGTCAACAGTTACTTTAACTGGGCTATCTTGGTATAACATGTCAATATTGGAGTTCTCCCCCTTCCTCCCTGTCTTTCGTCTGCAGTGTATTTTCACACACAGACATGGGCACATAATTGTTACATTGTGTTGAAATAGCTTACTCTAGCAATCATGCAGAAGAAATATCACCTTTGAATTAGAAATATATTCAAGTTACCACCTTTCCTAGATTTACGAATGCATGCCTTTCTGCCCCAGGAAAGAGGTGGTATGACCTATAGCCACCCAGGGCAATACTGAAGGTTTGGAGCATTCATTTATCATTATTTTCATTCATTCTGAATGGGGACAGAGTTAAGTAAACTTGAACATAAGCCTAAATGTGTTCCTATAGATGTGACCTGTGGTCCCAAAGTGGCACTTTAACAATTCTGAATAAAAATGAATACAACTAAAAATATTCGAGCATTTTTTCTAGACTGAATTGTAATTTCACATTGTAATTTCACATTTGTACACCAGGGGGAGAGACATCCATGCAGAATGATGCTTTTTCAATAGAAGATATTGAAGAATGCAGAATGATGAAGTATCTTGATATGAAGGTCCTTCCCCTTAATACAACCATTAAAAGTTAAATTCTCAGACATAAATCCTATACATATTTTCCTGGGACTAAGCTCCATTGAATACAATGGAACTTGAAGGGCGTTCATGCTTGCTCGTCTTAACATCTTTCCGTCGGCTATGCATTTCCGCCGCTTCTCCAAACTCCCATCTGACAAAAGACCATGTCTTTTTTGTCACCTTACCCCAGACTCATTGGAACACATAATCCTTAGATGCCCAGCTCACCAACTTTTACATCAACTGCTCCTAGATCCTTGGCATCCTCTCTTTCTAGTTCTTTCTCTAATCCCCTCCCTATCCTCCTTAGTGATAGCTGCCCCCCGATCACAAATTCTATTGCTAATTTTCTAGCTATGATTATGAAATTAACCCGCTCCTTATGATCTCTTGTATCCCTGGTTGCTGTGTTATTTTTTGTATTGTTTCCTTTTCCTTTGTATGCCAATAAAGGTTATGACTATACAATGGAACTTACTCCTGAGTAGACATGCATAGGATTGTGCTTACCAGGAAGTAAGTTCCCCTAAACTCATTCTGAATTCCATCGAACATTTTCAGAAGCATGGACATGGTTATAATCAAGCTGTCAATCTAGCAATGTTTTGTATCCCAAGCCATTTGGGAAAAGGGAGGTTGTGCTGCATCTGCTGGATCATTACATTAACTATTGTTTGGGATTTGTAAGTGACATGAGTGTCATAAAGCCCTAAAACTAGTCAGCAACCTATAAAAAAATGAGGGGTATAATGTGCAGTGGAGAACTCGGCCGCATAACAGACCAAAGAATAGTTCAACTGTTCTTTCAGATGATGTAAATACTTACGTGAATTGCATTGTAAAGTCTATACGCAAAATAGGAAGCTTTGTCTCTAACACAGAGAACTGAGAGGAAAAAATCAGAGAAAGACATTACAATCTTCAAAAACTCCCTATTACAATCAGATATAAGTAATTACCATTTGTGTCTCTGGAAGTATGATGCTGCCCGTTTCTTTTAATCTTTTTGGGGATTTTTTCTAAGTGATGCTCTCTGTCTATGTATGTATGCATGCATGCATGTATGTATGTATGTATTCGGCCATCAGAATTCTTATATAAATAATTTTGACAGCTGAAGAATTATTATAATCCATGTTTGATCCCCAAAATGAAATTCTTAAATATACAATCAATATTCATCCTTTTTTGTCTTCCAACCTTCCAATGGGGTTATCCGAAATAATTTCTTCCTAGTATTAGCTGTTCCAAAATCTGCAGACAATGAATTGGTTTTGTGTCATCTGTTTCATTAAGTAGGTTAGAGTTGAAAAGGCCTCCTTCTAAGTTAGCTTGACCAACTCCTTAGAACAGAAAGATCTGCCTAAGCCTAAGGTCCTGCAGATGTTATCTGACAGAAAGAATCTGTCAGATAAAGAGAACTAAAGGTTTAATTCTGCACCATGACAACCGGTTGTCACTAGTTTCACAGAGAACAGATCTAGACCAAGATCTAGACTCTCTCAACATAATGAAAGAAATTGGTGGCAACAATAACAATTAAACCAGGAGTGCAATTAACTGCTCATTCAGTTGCAATAAATAGTTCAGTAAATAGGTAAAAATTCAAAATGGCAGAGTTTATTATAGTCTTTTTTTTTTTTAGATAAACTGCTTCTCCCAGCTTGCATTTCAAAAATTTTCATTTTGTAGATGTGACAATATATTACAAGTATTGGAAATGTGTCACTATTTATAACATGAAAAAATACAAAGGTAATATGCCACAAATACTGCATTTTCAATTTACTTAGGGTCTAATCCAATCAATGATAGCTCCACTGGTAAGCAATTACTGCTGGCCCCAGTGTTATAAGTGCTGTAATGCTTATACATTACATGTCATTACGTGTTATACATTACATGCTTATACATTACATGTAATGTCAGGGCTTACCGCCAGCACCAGGCCCCAGTGCCATGAGTACCTAATACTGGGCAAGTGCCAGGTCCCAGTGCCAGAAGGACCTGATGCTGCCAGTGGTGAGCTTACTTGGGATGGGGGGAGGGTATAGGGATGGCAGAACTGGGGGGGAGTGGCAGAGAAGGAAATGGGACAGGCAGTGGCCTCTACCGTCGGATTCTATCCTGTGCCAAAATAGCCAGCACATCCCTGAGGAGGCCCATTGGTGGCCCAGTGCCCTTACCCAGGGAAGGGGGTGAACGTCCTCTTCTCCTGAGGGGCCTCCTATGACTGCTGCGGTGCCCATAGGGTGCAGTGGTTGCAGACGCAGATCTAAGGGAGGGCAAAGCTCTAAGTTTTGCAAGAAGCCTGACCTTGCAGTGGAAATCACTCCTCTCCTGCACCGTTTTAGCCAATCCTCACAGTACAGGGAAAAGCAACATCTTGGTGTTGCTTACTGGCTACAGCAGCAAGGGAGAGGAGGGATTTACATGACAGGGTAAGGCTTCTTGCAACACTTAGAGCTTTGCCCTTCCTGTAGATCCGCCCAGTGGTGTCATTCAAATGATTTAGGAACAGGAACTCACTTTTGATTGGCACTTGTTGGGAACCAGCTACGGAGCCTGTTAGGATCCGGAACGCCCGTTCTGGTCTGTTCCCCCTGAATGACATCACTGCTTTCGCCCCCCTAAGAATCCGGAGTCGCTCCCTTTAACCCTCTGAGTGCTGGCCAACCAAGAAGAAAAGCTCTTTGCAGAGGAATTGGGAGGGGGAGGAGGGAGAGTGAAGTGGGCGGAGTCAGCCCTAATTTTAACTAGTGGAACTGAGTTCCCCCGCGTTCCCCCTGCATGACATCACTGGATCCGCCTCTGAGTGGTTGCTGTTTTGGCACCGCTGCTCCTACTGGGGCCTGGCACCATAGGATTGGGATGTTACCAGATGTACTAGTACATTTTGAAGTTTTAAAATTTTTGTTACCTATTGCTACCAGTAGTTCCTGAAAGTATCCATCATAACAGTCATTAATGGCATCTACTATGTCTTGTCCGGAGAGATTCTGAAATTCCTGAAAAACTAAAACAAATTATATAGATTTTTGACGTATGACCAATCCTCTGATTTTAAAATAATATAAGCAAGAGTTTGGGTTGACTAAACACAATGATGGAAGAAATACCCACATTGTGTTCAAGAAACATACTTTGGCAATTGCCAGTGATCAACGCAGAGAATCAGAGACAAGGAAACCAAATAAAACAAAATATATTGCAACTCTTAGATTTACGCTTCTAGTCATGCTGTAAGTAAAAGCTATGTTGGCTATGAATATTGGTGAAAGTAAGAATTTGTCAACAAGTAAAAACAGTTATGTCGTAATCCATTACTTGGCTGATTTACACACTTCTGGTGCTATTTTGCAGATATTGACTCAATACATCAGCGGTTCCCAAAGTGTGGGTCATGACCCACCATTGGCAACCAAAACTGGGCCATTCCTCCTTAAGGGGAGTGGCCCAGTTTTGGGTGTCCCGATGGTGCTGCAGCAATTGTGGCACCACAGGCACCCAGGGACTTTTAGATATACCTGAGTGGTCGTGGGGAGTCTTCTGCAGGGTTGGGGCATCCCGCAGCTCCCTTCACAGGCCTCCCCGAAGCCATGATAAGCCCCGATTTGCACTCAAAAGCTCACTTCCGGTTTTCATGCTGTCAGGACATCCTCTCCAGTCCCTACCCCGACAGCAACTTGCAACAGTCCCAAAGTCTGAGTAGGACTTTGGGAACCGCTGCCATATATGAATATCTGTTCAGAGTTGTCGTAAGTGTATACATACACCTACTGTATATGTGGATGGGTGATATATGTACATTGTACATGGAAGTTTCTTCTATGTTCTTATACACAGGAAGGGTTGGCGGAGGAGGAGGGAAGCAGCTAGTTCACAGGTGTGAGCTGACCTTATACTACAGTCATTTCATGTGGAATTAATTTAACCTTCTTGGCTTCTAGTTCTGAAAATGTTCATGTTTACAGAAGTAGCTTTGCATCTCTAGTTGAGTGCTGTATTGTCTATTATATGTTCGCATGATTAGTGATATGATCCAGAAGTGATTTGTATACTTACCCATCCACAAATGTTGGTAGCTCTTGTTGCACAGAATCATTTGCAGCATATTTTTGTGTTCCCCGGTTTTTTGCTGACATGCTTCCCATAGGACCTAGACCATAGTAACAAGAATAATGTCCAAAAAGCTACTATTATCAAAGCAACTTTCTAAAGGATTTAAAATTGCTGATGTGTGTTTGTACCATTGCATCCTGAGCAGCCATAGCAGGATCTGCGTAGCCTTCTTGCCTGGCTCCCTGGAAAAAACAACACAGGAAATTTGGCAAAAAGTGAAAAATGGTGATTGCTACACCAGTGTATCTCACATTTTGCCTGGAAGCTCTTATCCCTAACCCCACATGAAGGACAACTGCGGTATAGTTACTCAGTTGAGAGAAGCGTGCTCTGCACATGCTCAGGAGTATTCTTCAGTATTTCTCCACATCTTCCAAGGTTGGTGGACAGTGCATCCTACTCTCCAGTACATCCATTTGCCTAATACATTCATATTCATATGTTCTCTTAAACACAGTTTTTGCCTTTCTCCTTAATTTCAGCCCAATCCTATTGGGCTTCCCCACTAGCGGAATGTGCATTCCGCCTGCACAGACTGCTGAAAAGTTTGCTGCTGAAATAGTTTGCTGCCAGAGCACCAGTGGGAGGGTTGCAGCATTCCTGCATGAATTGCTGGCCATGGGCTGGAGAAGATAAGCCCACAAGGAAGGTGGGAGGGTGGGGGAGGGTGGAACAGGGGCAGGAAGGGCCAAAACTGGGCAGAGAGGAGGGAGAAATGGGGTTCAGGGAGGCTGTGGGAGGAGGTGGATCCAGCAGCAGTGGGGCACATTATGAATCTTATCCCCTCTGTGGGTAGCCCCCCATTTCCTTTTCTTTCTCAGACTTGTGTCAGTGAATCCCATTGCAGGTTTCCATGGAGACCCTTTGTGGAGCAGGAGACTTGGAGGGGTAAGGGGACTTTTTCCTGCCAAAGTCCCTTCCAAAGTCCCCTTCCAAAGACTTTTTCCTTTTTTCCTTTCCTACACACCCCGCTGGATACAGCAAGCGCCTTTTCGATGCAGCTGCATCCACGGGGGAGGGCAAATAGGATTGGGCTTTAAAAAGGGATCACATAATACCTGAGCAAGGTTCATAAGTGTATCCCTAAAGTGGCCAGAGGTCTCAGAATAAATGTCTTGAAGAAGGTCACTGTCATATTCTAGAAAAAAATGAACATATTAACATGCAATAATATCATCATCATCATCAGCAGCAGCAGCAGCAGCAGCATTTATATACCAGTTTTGAACAATTTCACAAAGTGGTTTGTGAAGGGAAGAGGGTAGGGATCTCTAGCAGAGAATGTCCTCATAAAAATCCAATTACAAGGATTATTTGTGGTGAAATCTTGACAATGCAATAGCATAGCTAGGCCAGGGTGTCCATTACCCCTCATGGCAGAATGGTGGTTTTCTGCTGTGTCCACTGGGTGGGTGACAGAGCCTACCTTTTGGTGCATGGAAGTGCCACAAAATGGACCTTCCTGTATGGCTCAAAATGGAGCTGTTTTCAGGGCCACGGCTGCACATGTGCAGAGGATGGGGTGTCTGCGCAAGTGCAGGGGTGACACAACGACATGGAGGTGTCATTGCATTGCCTGGCCCTGAGTTTCCACCCCCCAGCTATGCTGCTGTGACAACATTGTCTAGGAAAAAAAACAAGTTTAAAGATGTCTTTAATCATCAGTCAGGTCTGCAGATACAATAATAATGAAAAAAAACTTTTAAAAAAGCATGTGAAGTGCTTCACATGTATAATTTTTGATATGGTCCTTACAACAATCCTGAAATGTGAATATTCATTATCCCCATATTGCAGCTGAAAGGAATTAGCTTGCTTAAGGCCACTTGGCAAGTTTATGACAGAGGCGAGATTCGACTCAGCAAAGGTTAACAGCTCAATCTCTTATTTCAATATACATATATTATTACGCATTAGGTAGGCTTCTTTCATCTGGAAGATCTCTCCATTTGATCTTGAGGCTAATATATCAATTAGACAGTTCTCCTCTGTGCCAGCTCCCTACATTGGGAGAGGGGAAGAAAAAAAACATTGTTAGTGAAACAATGGCTTCAAACACAATTAATACATTATTTAGAATAAATATAACATGCTGGCTTCTGTAAACTTCATTTCCTAGCAGTGTCTGCTCAAGGTGATGTTTCTTGGGAGGTGGTGATTATATCTCTGTTGCTTTAGGATAGCACTGATCACTGAGCATCAGGCAGCCTAAGCCTGTGACAGCTTATCAGTGAGTTTTATATTGAAATGCGTAAGTACCCATAGTTCCTTTGATTAAATGGGATGGAAAGTGAGACAATCTCTTTTTGGCACGGAGTGAAAGTATACTAATATTAATACCCTCAGGAAATAGTAAAAAAAATGTTATATATGTTCAATTTGATAGCCTGTTGCTGTTAAGATTGCAATCCAGTGCATATTTATCAGGCAGGAACAGCCCAATCCCACCTAAATCTTCGTGTGGCGATACAGTGGCATTGGAGCAACTTCAGCCGCATACCATTTTCGGCTGCTGGAGGTTTCCTTGGAGTAATGGAACATTTGTCCCCTTGCCCTGGGGGAAGCCCCGCAGCTATGATGGTGCAACGTGGACCTGCGCCAACTCAATGGCTGGCTCAAGTCTGTATGAAGGTGGATCAGACCTGAGAAGGGGCTCAGGATTCAGGCATGCTCTGCTGCCACCAATCCTACTGCCTCCCGGGCCTGATCTGCCCTTCTCTCTGCCCCATTACTAGCTGTACGCTAGCCGTAAAGCAGCCTGCATCAGTGCCATGCCAGTTATTGAGACTGAGCCAGAAGGGGATTGCTTAAGCAATTCCAATTAAATACAACCTTCAAATAAATATGTCTAGGACCAAGCTGTGTAACTATTACGTGAACAGGAATTTTTGGTTTTGCCATTTAGAATCGGACCCAAGGAAAGCCTATCCATTTGTGCTGCCTGAACCCCCCTCCCAATTGTGTCACCCTGCCATTTTGCACACACCTCTGGTGGATAAGGAGAGGGGTGGGAAGCAGGGCTGGATTGAACGGAATCCAAAGCCAGATCCATACTGCTTCTGGACACTCAGGTGACCAGGCAGCTAGGAGTGCCTTGTTCCAGTGTTTGCTTCGATGCGAACCATGACCTTTCTGTAGAAACCAGGCATGGCTACTGCTATTTGTGCTTAAACCATTTCCAGGTTCGATTACTGATTAGAAGGCATAGTATACACCAGCTATCTGTATCTATATTAATATATACATGGAAATATTTCAGAATCACTATGGGTGCAATTTTAACCTGGAGTTGTGCTGGCCCAGGAGTATTGCAAATGCACTGTAAAGTATGTTTGGACCATTCTTGGAGTCAGGGAGGTTGGTGCACCCTAAGACAGCAATTCTATAACCAGTGGCGTCTCTACAGGGAGGGCAGAGCTCTAAGTTTTGCAAGGAGCCTTACCCTGTCATGTAAATCCCTCCTCTCCCTTGCTGCTGTAGCCAGTAAGCAATGCCAAGATGTTACTTTTCCCTGTGAGGATTGGCTAAAATGGTGCAGGAAAGGAGTGATTTCCACTGCAAGGTAAGGCTTCTTGCAAAACTTAGAGCTCTGCCCTCCCTGTAGAGACACCACTGTCTATAACTTTTTCCTGGGAGTAAGTCTCATTTAATATGTGACTTCCTTCTGAATAGACATGCTTAGGATAGCATCCTAAGGGTAGCTAAGGGTAGCATCCACAGCTTCTCTTCCTCTGGAGTAAGGACTTGTGGGGGTAAAAACTCTCTCTGGAGCAAGGAAACTGCATATGTTGTCATGATTATCTTAAGATCCAGCTTCAAAATATAAGTATGTCCTACATGGTCCAGAGCTACATTTCCATAAGTGAGCCCTACAGAGCTACCTGTATCTTAGCTAAACTAGCTTGGTACAGTCCAGACAAAGTTGAGCATTTTAAATTCTCATTGATTTCCCCTGAAGATATGTAAGCAATTGGTAAACTCTTTCCCTGAATCAATAGAATGTAAAAGTGCTCAACTTTGACTGGATTGAGGTTACTGCCAGCAATAGCTTCCCTCATGGGGTAAATAGTAGGGAAGAGATGTCCAATCTAGCTTGGTACTGCTGCAGGGCAAGGGGTGAACCTCCCATAAGAACATAAGAAGAGCCCTGCTGGATCAGGCCAAAGGCCCATCTAGTCCAGCTTCCTGTATCTCACAGCGGCCCCACCAGGTGCCCCAGGGAGGCATGAGACAACAAGACGCTTGGATCCTGTTGCCACTTCCTTGCACCCAGTACTCTGAAGTAGCCTACTACCAGCGGCGGCATTCAGCCAGTACGCTGGGCGGGACTTACCTTTGACCGGCATTCAGCCAGGGTGGGGCGGGCGGGAAAGCGGCGGAACGCGCCGTTACGCAACGGGAGGACTGCCGGTCAAAGGTAAGTCCCGCCCAGTGTACTAGCTGAATGCTGCCGCTGCCTACTACTAATGTAACGAGTTTACAACTCATTGCCTATAGCCCACGATGGACTTTTCTTCCAGAAATCCATCCAATCCCCTCTTAAAGGCACCTAGACCAGATGCCATCACCACCTCCTGTGGCAAAGAGTTCCACAGATTAACTACCCGCTGGGTAAAAAATGTACATGTGTCATGGTCCTGATCCAGACTGGGTCTCTTTTAAAAAGGCAAAGCAAAGATGGAGCTATGCCGCTACATTTAATGCCATGCATAGTTGGAGCCAGAGTCTGTCTCATTTTTGGAAAATGAGACATTAAAGGCCCAATCCTATACAATTTTCCAGCATTGATGCAGACGTGCTAATGGGGCCTGTGCTGCATCCTGCAGTGGGAGGCAGCCATTTGTTACCTTGAGGCTGCATTGTGCCTACATTGGCACTGGATAGGATTGGGCCCTCAGTTAAATGCCAATGTACGCTGCCATCGCAGTGGCAAAATTAGATGGTTTGACAAGTACCTTCATGGCGTGCCAGAGTTCATGGGCATCATAGGATGCAGGGGGATACAGCAGGCCAACCATTACTTCCTTGAAGTGATGCGAGAGAGTCTCTTTCAGATCCATAATCAAATCCTTGGGAAGAAAAATGGAGCATTCTTTAGGACCAGTCATCTTGGCAAGGTTGGTGGGGGGGGATTCCCTTTATCATGTCCTTGTGAGCACCAGCACCACCTATACTCACTCAGGCCTGAGATGGAGGTGGGAGAAAGACAAAAAGTTTTTGTTCACACCAGTAGCGTTTCTACTGGGAGCGGGGAATGGTACGTTTTGTAGGAGGCTTAGCTCCTGGGTAATGCGGTCCCTCTGCCTCGCCTCCAGAGCCATTTGCAGCTTGGACAGCTGGCTTGGGGGCTTTGCTCTCTGAGCCCTGAATGGCTCTGAAGGCAAGAGGGAGGGGTTGTGTTACACAGGAATTCAGGCTCCTGCACATCGTAGCCTTTTGAATTTTATATTAGTTATTGTATTTTTAAAACTTCTTTCCAGTTTGTATTGTTTTGTGAAGCTCCAGCTGAAAGATGCCTAAGAATTTTTCTTTTTGGTATTTGCATACATTTTAAATTATATAAATTTGAAATGCAGGGGCAGTTATAAAACTTTGAACCAAGGAGACAAAAACATTTTGGGGTGGATAAAGATGTGTGAAGCTTCTCTGTGGGTAGGCAGAATGCGTGTCCTGGACTTGATTAGGTTTGTGTGTGTCCTTTCAGGACCACAGAAAGGCTTTATTGCACTTCAGTCAGAGAAGTTTCTGAGGGATAAATGGCATTTCAGGATGTCTGCCAGCTCTGGTCATTGATGGGACAGGCTTCTTTTTGGCACAGGAATATGAAAAGGTGGCCTGACTACTGGGCAATTTGAAATTTATTATAGCCCAATCCTATTGACCTCCTGCCAATGCAGCTGCAGGAAAATGGTGACTGCTGCATTCTATGGTGGGGTGTGTGTGATGAGTTGCAGAGGTCTACTCAGGGAAAGGGACCACTTGGTCCTTTACCTGGGCGGAAATCTCCACAGTGCAGTTCCTTTATCTGGGGAAAAATCTCAGCAGTGAAACAACTCTCTGCAGTGCCCTGCCCTTTACCTGGGTATAAATTGAACATGTGCCATATGATTGGGTTGGAAGGGGGATAGAATATTGGCAGCACCAGTGCCACTGAGTCTACCCCTTCTGGGACTGACCCGCTCATTTGCTGCCTTCTTCCCTGCCCCATTTTGCCTCTTCCCTGCCCCTGTTCCACCCTCCCACCTCTCCCACCAACTTACCTGCTCTGGCGAATGGCAGGAGAAGGCAGGCAAGAGCAGGCCTTCCTGCCGGATGGTGCACCATCAGAGTGCCTTTTACAACTGGCACTGACTGCTTTACGGCAGTCAGTGCCGGAACAGGAGGCATGCGGCCAGCGGGCAGTGTGCATAGGATTGGAGCCTTAAACTATTATGCAGCAGGGCTTGTATTTGCAGCAAGTGATCCATCACTGTGTATACAACTCCTGGTACTAGATGTGGCATTTTTTTAAACAACAATATGCAGAATCCTGTCATGAATGGTATCTATTTTCAGCTTACACAGAAAAATGTTAATATACATAAATCATCCATAAATCATCTTTGGGGCTTATGTCTTCTTCTCCAGCCAGCATTTATCTTGCTATGGTCACCAACTCAATGTCTAGATTTTGATTGACTGAACCAAAAACACAAAGGGATGTGTCCCCCAATGCAACTTGGCTTGAAGTGCTTCTTTGTGAATTGTATATGATTACTTTCATTACCAAGGGATCTAGCAATAAAAGGGTAATATAAACTATAAATGAAAAATAGCACAGTTAATGCAAAAGCTGCTCTCAGATGGCGAATAATTAAAAGTAACCACAGGCCTTGTGAATATAATTAACATAGCAGACAGAGCAGCAATGAGGAAAGAGACATACATATTAAAAATGAATTTATGATGAAAAAACAATATGTAATCTTTGCTGAATGCACATTAGATACATTTGACAGCCACTAAATCACACATGGAATAGAAATTAATTCATTAAGACGTTTGCTGCTGACAGCAAGCCTGTAGGAAAACTGATTAATAATACAAATGGAGACTAATTAAAAATTACCCCCTGCAATTGAAACGAGGGTAAATGGGGAAGTGCTGTGAAAAATAAGACAAGACAACTTTGACTTGTCATTATTAACATTTTCTAATTATCTCAGCTATGAGAAATCAGGGTAGGGTAATTGTGAGATGGCAACTCAGAGAGTGTTGTGTGAATGCTTAAATCACAAAAACAGCTCAAATGGTTTTTCAGTGAAAATAAGTGGTTGTATTTGCTTTTGGTTTTCTCATGTAACCTTTTTTTTGCAAGTGGAATTGATACTAATGCAAAAATTATCAACTTCCTTATGGTTAACTGACTTCTCATAGTTTATGAATAAAAGTAGCAATAGGGTCCAGGAAGGGGTTTGTTGTGGGTTTGTTGTGGGTGGCAGTTGTGGCACCCACTGAATCAGAATTTCCTTCCCAGGCCTGTTCCATTTTCCTTTGTCAACGCAGACTTGCGCCAGTGACCCAATGGGTTGGCAAGGGCAACCCTGGAGCTAGGGAACAAATGCCTCCTTACCCCGAGGAGGCACCTGGAAGTCAAACACCCCCTGCAGGAAGCAGTGGACACCATGTTAGCACCACTGCATCACTGCACAGGGAATTGTGGTAGATTTGGTTGATTAAGGCTCAGTTCAGGCATTCTGGGAAATCTTGTTTTTCTGCTAGGGGGATGAACCGCTGTGAAAAGTGGGTTCACACTCTTTTCCCTTCTCTCTTCTATCATTCCCAAGACAATGATGGAAAATTTTCCCCTTTTCTTTGAAGTAAGCCATAGGTATAGACACACTTCCAACCATTGTTAGGAATTGTGGTTTATTTCAAAGTGAAAATAAAATCCCCTCTCTTCACATTGAAGAAAACTGTGGTTCCTCATTATGTCTGAACCAGGCCAAAACGTTCCATCAAGCGGAATGCATAAACTGCTGAAGCCCAAGACTGTTGTGGCAATCTAGTAAACTCAGACTCTGCCCAAGAATTCCTGGTTTTGCTTCTAAAAATCTCCCATCATGCTGTCTTCCAGTACAGTATATGTCTGCTCCTTTGAGGTCAGGAAGAAAAGAATTGGTCAAGTAGATCTACACAGGTGAGGGTGCTTTGGAGATGTATCGCTTGAAGACCGGCATGGTAAAACTTTTGACACTTAGTGGAATTGTGAAAGCAACCTCTGACAGCACTAAAGAGGGCATGCTTCTGTTCAAAGCAAAAAAGAAAACACTACCAAATTGGATTCACTATTATCTATTGGATTCACCATTGCTGGCCTGTGCTGTATCAAACGCAGGATTGGAGGTGGCTGCAGTTCAACACAGAGTAAGGAGAATTTTTTCTCCTTATCCCCCATATCACATGGCAGCCACCCCCACAGAGGTACTTGGACTTACACCAGCGTTGGTTCCACCTCCCACCCAGGGCCAATCCACCCACTGTCCCAGCATGGCCTCTCCCCACCTTTCCCCCAAAGTAAAAGCCCAAAATAAAGGGAAATGGAAGACCTCAGGTTTCCTACCCAGTAGCGTTTATGATGGTCAGGAAAAAGTGCCTGGTGTACTTTTTAAGTGTAGCCAAACAATCAGACAGCAATGATGCTCCGAAAAAAATATGTAAAAACAGCAATAGCGATAGGAACAGAAGATTGCAAAGTACGGACAAGGACAAAGTTGTCATAACATACCCTGCCATACATGTTCTTATACGCCTCGGCATCCATGAGTCTCTGTGCATTGCAGCGCTGTGTTAGAATATCAATCAGCACATCTTTATCACAATCTTTAAGGGAAGGAAATATAATTATTAAGTTAGAGTGCAGTTACTTGTTTGTTTGTTTTTTGCTACTGTCATTGACACCAGCTAATGATTACTTTGCTTTATTCCATTATTCCATTGTTTTAGTTGCATTTCCTGCAGAAAAACATCAACCGATGAAAATCCCATCGGCATTTACAAACACCAGCGGTACTTAAGTGTCTTTGACTTACTGATGTTTTCCTGACAAATAGTTAGCATTATCAGATGCATTGCCATATCTCTCAAGGGCAACCGGCATGAACACATCAAGAAAATGGATAATGGTTTTTGCTGAACAAGAAGTAGTCATCATGTAAAGATTTATATCTGACCCTTGTTTGTTGTGTTTATACATCCTGTGGATACTGATTAAATCTTTATTTTAATGTTACTGATCTCCCATTTTTATGGCTGCTTAAAATTGGATTACTGATGGAAATTGCATCTATATGTGTGCAAAGGGATTGTATACTAAATATAGGAATGGTGGTGTTTTTGTTCTGTTTTTCATGCTAGCTTCCGAATAGCATTCCAGGCTTTTACATTCTGATATATTTTCAAAATAAACTATATCTTCACTAATTTATGACTAGATTAGAATTTTTCCCCCAAGATTAACATCTAAACTTTGTTCTGAAGGGTCTTGAGATTCTGTAGAAGGTTGCCATGGGTTGCTTCATATTAACATTATTAATAGCTGCCAAGCTTGGCCTTGTGTCTCAAATATACAGTGCTTTGTGTCCTTTCTAGACACCATTCCAGAACCTCAAGTTCAGAATCTAGTCTGGAGTTTTGGACAGACTCTGTATTAAATCTTCAGATATACTGAATCAGTTCCCAAGGAGAATAAAGTGGTCTGCACACCTTTAAAAGCTGTCATGACATTATCACTACATGTCATTTTGGATTGGGAAATTTGTGAGCACCTTCTGAGATGGAAACTTTTAGGAAAAATTTAAATTTGGGGCACTCTTGAATGTTCAGTTTAATTTATGTCTTCCAACCCAATCCGAACGAGGGCCTGTATCTGCGGAGCGTACATTCCACTGGCGTGTGCTATTTTAAAACCAGCCTAAAGCATTTTGCAACAACACAAGGCCCAGGCACACTGGCAGGAAGCCTTTCCACCTGTGCTAGTAGTCATTGGGAAGCTTGCCAGAGCAGGTCAATGCAGTAGCACGGAAGGGATGGGGAAGGGCAGGGAGGCAGTTAAACTGGGTGGGAGTGGAATGGGGTGGTAATGGAGCAGTGGTGTCATTCAAATGATTTAGGAAAAGGAACTCACTTTTGATTGGCACTTGTCGGAAACCCGGAACCAGCCACAGAGGCCGTTAGGATCCAGAACGCCCTGGATCTGTTCCCCCTGAATGACATCACTGGAATGGAGGCAGGGGCTGGGGGGATCGGGCCAAGAAGGAAGTGGGATCGGCAGCACTGGTGCATGCTGTATCCAAACCCCCTTCTTGGGAACTGGTCCACTTGCACGGTCCAACATGGACTTGCACCAGCAATAGTGCTGGTGCAAGTTTGAGTTGACCTGTTACGGCGGCTGGGGCTTACCCCGAGGAGAACTCCGTCAGCCAAAAATCCCCCCTGGGATGCCACTGCATTGCCACATGTGGCTTTATATTGGATTGGGTTATTTGTTGTAGTTTTGCTTAAGTCATAGCATTTTGAGGGCTTTCATGCATCCATTTTTTTAGAGGATATTATTAAGGCCCCCTATATTCCCTAGAAATAATTGGTTGAAAAAATAATGTTCTATTTGCAAAAATAGTTATTATAGGAATGTTGTGTCGATCCTATGCTCTATAATTCATGGAAAATTTAGATATTGCATTTATTTCTTCATATAAAATTATTTTTATTATGTCTGCTTTTCATTACATTATTGCTATTACATTATTTGCTATTACATTAATTAGGGAAAAATATATCATCTTTCTTTTCTTAGCTAGATTTTTGCTAGGTATTTGTACATCAATGGGACTTGAACAAGTGGCAAAAGAAAGGATAGCTTTGTAATGTCAACTAATGTACAAACCTTGCAGAGCTCCCCCTAGCAACTGCGCATCCATAACAGGATCAAAATTTGGAGCTGGGAAGATTGTTCCCTGAATCTGTTGAGGAGAAAAGTTAAAAAAAAAAACACCTTGGTCAGACTGTGTCATAAGTCAGAGTAATAAAATACTCTAAAGTAGTGGACACTTCAGTTGGGTTTCGTTTGGTCCACTGAAGCAAACTGATAGATGTAATGTTTTAACAGCCTTATCCTACTCAGCTTTCCAGTGCTGATTCAGCCTTGCCAACAGGGGACACACTGCATTCTGCTGAGGCCTTCTCAAGGTAAGGGAATATTTGGCGCTGGAATGTTGAATATGATGGGACTGTAAGTGTGCTGGAAGTGACCTGGAAGTGAACATATACTGAGGGCGCAATCCTAATCTGGAGTTAGGTCAGCACAGTTAGGCCAGCAAAATTCATCTAGCGCAAGGGCCACCGTAAAGCACTTTGGGACCACTCTCGGAGTCAGGGAGGATGGCACATGTCTGTGTGCTGGCCTCCCTGACTCTGAGAGTGGTCCAAACATACTTTTACAGTGTCCCTTATGCCAGCCAAACTTTGCTGGCTTAACTGTGCCAGCCTAACACCAGGTTAGGATTGTGTCCTCACTCTCTTGAAAACAAATGTCACAAAAATGCATTGTTGCAAGTGGACAGCCACCTCTGCTGATACCAGCATCTGTGTTAGGGGTGAATATCCATTCAGAAACCGTATCTCTGTGCCATTGCCCAATGCCTGAGGCTAAGAGTGGGTATTCTTTCCCTGTTGTTGATTGTGCAACAGCCAGCAGTCATTTTGCCTTGTGAACTGCTTCACCAGAAATCACTGCATATACAGTAGTTTGGGTGATAGACTCATATATAGGGTACAGTTTAAGATAAGCAGCTGCCTATGTGAAATGGATGTGATAAACTATGCACTCATTCCAAGGACTGATTTGGGCATTCCACCAGCCATATGAAAGCCAATAGGAAATGTTCTGCATTACATTGACTTCATTTTGGGTGTGTTTGAATGTAACATATAAGGTGTGTGTAAGGGTTAGTTTTATGAGTCAGCCTGGTTGGGCTTTGAAGGACCAACAAGCATTAGATGACTCATCTTACCAGGTTGATCCTTAAATCGTCAGTGTGGGTGATAATTGTAGCACTTTGTACCATGGGGGATAATTGTAGCCCCATGTACCATGGGGGCCCCAGTGCAGGGCAGGACTTTTCCCCAGGGCCCCCAGGATCCTGGTGCTGGCACTGGTTTTGTAGTGATAGCTGCTTTGTTGGTGATATGGCAGTACTCTATTCTTGGCCCTAAGAGTTACAGGATTGGGTTTTGGTCTAAGGACTGAACTATCGGCAAATGGTCAGAAATTTAGGGTGCAATCCTAACTTGGAGTTAGGCCAGCACAAATGCGTTGTGCCAACCCAGGTGTGTTGTAAGTACACAGTAAAGTGCATTTGCACCACTCTTGGAGTCAGGTAGGCTGGTGCATTGACATGCGCCAGCTTCCCTGACTCTGAGAATAGTCCAAATGCACTTTACAGTGCGTTTGCAACAATCCTGGGCTGGCACAAGTGACTTGTGCTGGCTTAACTCCAGGTTAAGATTGCGCCCTTAAAATAGTAAGCCCTTTTTGGACTACACAACTCCAGATTACACAAATTTGACTGTTCCAACATATCAAAACTGCCTTGCATATAGAAAGCTGGTATGATGTAGAAAAAGGTTCTAATATAGTCTTCTCTTTGACATGCTAATTGTTTATGCTACCAATATTGTCCTTTGCTGTATGGGTTACAGATAACATCTGAAGGAAACCTGGATATGGTATACTTTTTGTTCAGTATGGACTGGCTTTGACTGTGTTTCCACAAATATGGAAAAACTTTTAAAAATGCAACAAAATTACAAATGTCTTCATGGGGATCTCTCTTAAAATAGAGCCTAACAGAGCCAATTGTATCTGAGGACATGTAGTCCATGAAAAATGTGGGGCAATCAATTCATTTAAGGTGCCACAAGACTCTTGTGTTTACATCCCAAAACAGGTTGTAGAATAAAGCACAAGCAATATCTTCTTTCAAAGGCAATGCAGTATTTCCTCCAATTCTGCTATTCTACCAGCTATATTGATTTGGTTGAAGTCTCACATCTGTGCTAGTTGACCTTCTGAGAAATGCCCCTCAATACCACTTTAATTGATCTTTCCTTATGCTTATCAATACATCCACCTTATCTTGATGGAACTGTGAAAATTATCATTGCATGCCAAAAGTCTCTTCATCACTAACAACTAGAGTATGGTTCAAATTACATAGTATAGTAAGTGTTGAAAAATGAATGTTTGGCATTGACATCTCTGGCACTTGATCATTTAAGCACAGATGTTTCTGTATTACTTATGGTTCTGTCAAATTCTGAGCCACACTTTTAGGATCTAATGCTTATAGTGGTTTCAAATAAGTTTTTCAAATGCAACACACACTAAATTTTGATACATCTGTTTTCTCAGCCTTATGAGTGGTTACATAGGGGAAAAGCTAAGGAAGGTTTTCACAGGTTTGGTGCTGTTTGAGTTACAATAGTTGCAAATTATAACTCTTCTGACTTGCATATAATCCATCTTTCATGAGGCAAACATCCCAAGGTCAACAGTACTGTGTTAGAGTTAGTCAGTATGTCTTGGCAGTATGAGAGATTTGAAAGAGTGGATTACCTTTAGATGTTTCTATCATTCCTATATATCACTTTCATACAGTATCTGCAAGAGAGCCAATTTACTTCTGAGTTTGTCCCCACAGTGTTGCACTATGGGCTTTTCATGACACTATAAATCCACAGTTCATTAGTATCCTTGGTGATCATGTTCATACACAGCCCAATCCTATGATTTATAGAATTGGTGGAGGTTAGAACATAGTAGACTGCTCTGTGCTGTGGAGGCTTACCCTCTGGTCTAGCCAGAGGAGACCTCTGCAACTGCTCCCCAATTGGATGCAGCGGTAGCCATTTTGGCATCAATAGCCCACTTCCAGGACTCTGGAAGTGATTAGATAGGATTGGGTTCTTAGGATAGTTCTTATATTGATATGAGTGCCTTACTGTTATTGCTAGAGCACAAATGAATATTCACAAATTATTTGGAATCTGATAAATTTTGCAGTTTCACCATGCACATTCTGAAGAAACACTGAGGCATATTTGAATTTATGAAAATATGAACGTGAAATGCTTGCTTCAATATTCAAATGGTATTCAAAAAATACTCCACAGCCAGCCTTACAGCTACTGACATTTCTTGATTTAGATTGTGGTGGGCTTCAGATCTGAAAATTCCGAAGTTGTCAACAGTCAAACCCTAATGATACTACATGGCAACTTTCAAATACTGACAAATACTGCTTGTGTTAAACTGTCGTCCGGGGACCTGGGGCTCTGTGGACGTTTGCAAGTGTTTATTTCTTCAGTAAAAAGATTAGGAAAATCATGTTCCAGTATTTGATTTGAGAGGGGAGAAAATGCTTACAGCAGTGGAGTGTAGCAAGGTATGTCAGGAGATGGGGGCAATAAATATTTATTTCATAAGTCTACATGTTGCTCTTCAGCATAAAGCTTCAGGGCCGCATGCTTAATTAAAAATAAAATATCAAATACAGTATATTCTACATCAAAATTGCTGAGAGTAAAAAGCCGCAACAGGGCAATACAATCAAGCAGAATGATAACAATGGCAACTGAATGATTACACAGGTTTGAATGTCTGGGCAGATGAGTAGCTAAGACCGGCTGTGCCCAGAGCTACAATGGCACAAAAATGACCAGTGCAGTATCCAATGGTGCCTAGGCAGCTGCTGTAGCCTCATTGGGGTAAAGGAACATTTGTTCCCTTACTCTGTGTAATGTTCCAGCAGCCCCAATGGGTGTCCTTGGAGCTGCGCCCATTATTGAATGGGAGCAGAGCTGAGAAGACCTGTGTAGGCAGTGGTGTCATCTAAATGATTTAAGAACAGGTACTCACTTTTGATTGGCATGTATCGGGACCTGCCCACTGGAAGTGACGTCATAAGCCGGAAGTGATGTCATGGCAGGAAGTGACATGAAAAAGCCCTTTTTGAGGCCTCAGACAATTTTAAACTGACCCAACAGTTGCAACAGTATTCAACAGCACCCCCAGAACATGTTAAGGAGGCCTGGCATCATGTTAAAGTGTTCCAAAACCCCAGAGCAACAGTTCCAAACAGTTCCAACAGTTCCAAAACCCCAGAGCAGCTCATTTTTCAGTGGCAAGGCAAGGCAAGGCTCCGCTCGCTGCCTGCCTGGCTCTGAGAACATGCTGGCAACTCAAATGTGCAGGAAATTCAAATGTTGCAGGGGGTGGAGTCGACAAGTGGGCGTGCGAATGGGCGGGGCCAGCCGTAATCCTAGGAACTGGTACTCGCATACCCCCGCGTACCCCCTGCATGACATCACTGTGTGTAGGGCTCTGCTGCTCTGGAGGGACCACTAGATTCAGCAGCAGAGTCTGCTGCCATCTCTGTCCCCTCACAGGCCCAATCCTCCCCTTGGGCTGCCTTTCCTTAACGCAGTGGGCAACACTCCATTCACACACCCATCCTTGACCTCTCTAGGCTTTAGAATTTAGTCCATGGCATCTGCAGGCCTCAGAAAGCCACCCAAAGAAATTTAAACTGAACTTCTGTTTTTTGTTGAAAACCAGAAGTTCACTCTGGGCTTCATTCTGAGCTCCAGAGTGCAATCCTAAACTGGAGTTAGGCAGGCATAAACTAAGCCAGCAAAGTTTGGCCGGCACAAGCGACACCGTAAAGTGTGTTTGGACTACTCTTGGAGTCAGGGAGGATGGCTCATGTCTGTGTGCCGGCCTCTCTGACTCAGAGAGTGGTCCAAACATACTTTACAGTGTCCCTTGTGCTGGACAAACTTTGCTGGCTTAGTTTATGCCAGCCTAACTCAGAGTGCAATCCTAAACTGGAGTTATGCCGGCATAAACTAAGCCAGCAGTTTGGCCAGCACAAGGGCCACTATAAAGCGTTTTTAGACTATTCTCTAAGTCAGGGAGGATGGCGCACGTCTGTGTGCTGGCCTCTCTGCCTCCGAGATTGGTCCAAACATTCTTTACCATGGCCCTTGTGCTGGCCAAACTTTGCTGGCTTAGTTTATGCAGGCCTTACTCAATTTAGGGTTGCGCCCTCAGTTTAGGATTGCACCTGCAGTCACCTTTGGAGGTTTAAAAGGTGCCTGAAATCTGCGGGTCCCAGCATCCGCAGATTTGGGTAAGCATGGGGGTCACAGGAATGGAAAATACCCCCCAGTTAATGTGGGCCTACTTTATAATGTAAATTTTGCATAAAAACACATAACACCATGTTCTGCACATCTACCTTTGGAAAACAAAATCAGTTAAAAAAAAAACAAAAATAGTTTTTTCCACCTTTTTCCATTCCGAAGGGTTTTTTTAATTGTTTTTAATATTAGACAAGTAATGCAATCATGATACAAAATCTATAAGAGAAAGCAAAAAAGCAAAAAAACAACAACCCTCTATGTACGAATATCTAAAAAAGTCAAGAAATTTATCAATATGAAATTGTCTTCTGTATGAAACAGATTCAAATATAGATAGAGCCAGGAGATCTTCCTGGTTTGTCCTGCTCACATACAGAGCAGCTGTGGGCAAGTCTTTTCTTTGTTAAGGTAATGAATTTTTGGGATGCCCCTTCCTCAAGAAGCCGGGCACCAGCCCTTGTGTCTTTTCAGTGCCAATGAAAACTTTCTTAGGGTCCAATACTATGATGCTCAGTGCGGCAATATGCTCATATGGCCAGCACCGGGTGTCATAAAAGTGCCATGATGCATTTTAATGCTGGCACTAGAATTGCAGTGCCTCAGTGCAGGGAGGATGATGCTGTTGCGCTGTCAGCAATATCTCTGCTGGCCAGTGGAGCAACCTTTTCAATCAATCAATCAACAGGTACTTATATACCGCTTTTCAACACGAAGTTCACAAAGCGGTTTACAGGCAAGTAGTAATAATAAAGTTAAATGGCTCCCTGTCCCAAAAGGGCTAACAATCTAAAAAAAGGCAGACCGCCAGCAACAGCCACTAGAAAGACTGCGCAGGGGTGAAGAGGGACAGTTACTCTCCCCCTGCTAAATATAAGAGGAACACCACTGGAAAAAGTGCCTCTTGTCCAGTTAGCAATGGGATGTGGGTGTGGGTACCCTATCCGAGCTTCAGAAAGCTGTGCTCCAGTCAGGCTTGGGGGTGGGGCCGGTCCAGCATTTGTGGATGTTGGATCCACAGAAAACGTGGCCCCCCTGGAATGTAAATATAGGTTATTTATAGCGCAATCCAAGTATACCCTAGGACCGATGCAAGCGGCTTACCTTGGCCAAACACTGTCGCACACATGCCATAAAGCTGCAGCGCCAGAGCAGCCAGCAGGTAAGGCTCTTCTGGGAGGTGGGAGGAAAGGGCTGGGAATGGATGGGCTGGGAGGTGGGTCAGCCCGGGGAGGAGGGGGGAGCTTGGATATGGCCTGATTTGGGCCAAGCGGCTTGTTCGGACCTGCGCCTCTTATATAGCGGGTGCAGATACAAGCAAGCCCATCGGGTCTGCTGGCGCCCACCCTGGGGCAAGGCCGTGAATGTGCCCTTGCCCCGTGGAGGCTCCAGTGCAGTCCCAACCTGCAATGGATACAGCAAAGGCCAGTGGGCCTGTTCTGGCACAGGTTAGGATTACACCCTTGGGTGATGTAATGTAGATGATAAAGGTGGTATGAAGCCACAGTCATTACCCCTGTACACCCTGATTAAATAATAAAGACAAATAAAACAGGGTGGTGGTGTTTTTTTTTTGCAGATTTTGGGCTTTTTAAAAACAAAAATTAGAGGAGATGAACGTGTTTTATTTCTTTATCACCGTTTTCTCCCACTTCTACCTATCATGTTTGGTTTGACCCTGAGATACCACCTGGGAAGGACTGTTTTTCATGCAATTAATCTAGGAGACAGGATGACTTTCAAACTCTTAGTTTAGGGTCAGTGAGTTCTGATTACACAAATTGCTTATGAATCTCTGAAAGGAAAGCACATAGAAACACAATACTCTGCAAACAACCATCTCTGTGTATTTCAGCTTCTCCTCCAAAGAGTTTTAGAAAAGAATTAACCAAAGAACATGTATTGTCCTCTTTTGACTTTTCCATAGTTTAACATCAGTCTAAAATAGAATGTCGTCTTCCAAAGCACCACTTTAAAAATGGTGACACAATAAGTGCAACTCTTTTGTAAGGAAAAAAACCTGTCCAGACGTTCTGGAGAAACAAAATCTTAACCACCCTCTGGCTTTGAAATATTTAAAGTAACCTTTTTTCCCCAGTGTGAATTATTAGAAGAGGCATGACGCAGGTGCCATCACCTGATTCCAGCAGCTTTGACACAGCAATCACATCACAATAACGCTGCCTGCAAATTAGTCTAAAATATGGTTCGGGATGGGAGACCACATCATAAATCAAAGTGAATAAGAACCTGCAGAGTCACAAATGTTCCGCCTCAAAAATAGAAAACATGTGCTTGCATCTACTTTGAGACAGAGCTCAAAATACTCGGATTAATTGACTACAAAGTTTTTCTAAAGATCGTTTATGAAGAAATAGAAACATTACCCATAATTGACATACCCATGCGGAACTCAAAGGTCGTTACTGCAGAGTTTGTACTGCCTTTAACTTAAATCAATGTAGGAGAAATTAGTTTCCCCCCCCCCGCACTATTACTCGGCAAAATAAATAGTAAAGAATGTAGTGAACAAAGAAAATAGTTACCAGTAGGCTGCTGATTTCAGAACTGAAAAGTGGGATTGCATTAGCCCAGTCCCGTGTTTGCACTTATTTGTGGGTTCAAAATGAAGGTTACCCCACAATGTAGATTGTTAGCCAGGAACATTGGTTAGTACCATTGGCCAAAATTCGAAGCCCTGGGTCTTCTGGTGCAGATATGACATTAGTGACATCCTATAGCTGAATCCTATAGGCCCACTGGGCGCTGGAGCTCACATTCAGGCAACATAGCACATTTTACACCCATTGCAAAATGTAATGCGCTATAGAATACAGCTTTGCAGCTTCCGCAAACAATGACAGCAAGAGCTAGCACTGATACGTTGGGGTGCAGGTGATGGACGGAATGGGGTGGGAATGGGGAGGGTAAATTGAGGGTGGAGGTGAATACTGGTGGCAGCAGCTCTCCTTATATTCTATCCCATTCCTGGCCCTAATCCACCAACCCAGATTCATTTGCTATAATGGTCTGCTCATTTTTTTCTTTCTTTTCATTTGACACAAGCAGTTTACATACAGAAGTGAAGTCCGGCAAAGCTGTTGCTATGATAGACATTTAGTTCCCAGCTCATAAATTATGCTGCCTGCACAATTAGATCATATGCACAAGCTATGAAGAAGAAATCATCCTTTAGTTCTGGACATAACAGAGAAATAATTTGCTGCATGTTGAAGGTAGCAGCAAACCTTGTCAGCCTGAACCCAAAAGCAAAACATGATTACTTGAATATTGTCAAACTTGGTTAATCAGAAATGAAATGAAAGAAACAGTATACAAGTGAAATTGAACCATGTGCTGCTGGAGAACTAAAGTGGTGTTGAGGAAATTGATTGTCAGTGTAATTCACATAATTAGTGCAAATATTTTCCTTCAAATATATGGTTAGGAATGGTTGTTCATGCCTGGTATATTTCTTTATTGATTTTTTAGAATTTGTAAAGCATGCACTAAAAGCATTTTGAAAGGATAAAAATATTAATAAGGAACACTTTCAGAGGGTACAATGGGCTTCATATTCATGTGCAAAGTACTTCATTGTCAAAGGGCTCAAATCGAGCCAACTTTCCAGCGTTGATGCAGCCATGTTAATGTAGTGCATGCTGCATCCTGGTGAGCAGTCACACAGGCCTCCTTGAGGTAAGGGAACAGCAAAGTGGTGGGGAGAGTCTCACAAAAGATCAATTTGTCATATAGCAAGTCCTCACTTAAAGTTGTTGAAAAGTTCTCAGAAATTGCAACTTTAAGCAAAACCAAAAACCATAACAAAACCAGTTTTATCGTAGGCTAATTGATATACATAAAGTTCCCATAGCATATTTCTTGTCACAAAAACATCACCAAGTGTCTCACTAAGACCCCAAATACATCTAATATTAACATTTAAAACCCATACATGAAATGGCGAGAATGTGCAAACGCCACACAGACAGTGGCCCAGGCCAGGAATTGATTTTTTAAAATCTCAACTTTATAATGAAACGATGTATAAAAAAATGACTTTCAGTGAGGAATCGCTGCAATTTTCTATAAATTCAAATATTTTATTAATCATTATTTTCACTATATTTGTTCCTAATAAGTAAAGAAAAAGGATCCAGTGCACATACTCGGAAGCAACTATCATTTAACAGTGGGCCTTATTTAAAGTATGCATGCTCAGGATAAGGTTTCATGTGCAGCCAATGGATTCTAGCCAGAATGTATCTGTATGCTTCTAACTTCAAATAAGAACTAGAATTTTAGTCAAGAAGTACAAGGTCAGGTGTCTTTGTCATTTTCCCTTCTTTCTTCATTTGTTCTCTTAAATCAATGGTTTGCAAACTTTTTAGCATCGGGACCCACTTTTTAGAATGACATTCTGTCCAGAACCCACTGGAAGTTATGTCATGGCCAGAAGTGCCATGATTGTGATGCCAGAGCCTGCTGCTTTCCTGAGAATGCAGTAATAAGTTGGGTTATTTCTCAACCATTTTCCAATAGCAAAATGAATCAGAAAGAAAAAAAGCCTATTTACAACCTTGACACAAGCAAAATTACCATAAAGCTCTCCCATATTCCATATATTCACTATGGCTGCTCTAAGTGCTTTGCAAAATTTCACGAAATTGGCTCATGACCCAGTGGTGAATCCTGACCTACAGTTAGGGAACCACTGCCCTAACTAGATTACTTTTCCTTGGTGAGGATGTTTTCAGACTGGATCATAAATACGTCTGCTTTAAAAAAAAGAATTTATTCTAAAAAGCATCTAAAAAAGCATCTATTCCACCAGATGCTTATAACTCGCGATTAACCTGTCATTTCTCTAGCTCATGTTACAGTCCTGGGTTTCTAAAATGATATGAAAAGAAGAGAAAGTCCATCCCCCGGATCACTGCTGCTGTGCAGTCTCCCCTGTTCCATTTCAGAAGGGTTTGCTCAAGGCTCCTATAGAGATTAACAGAAGTTGCACATCAGCGGTGCTTGATGGACTGAGCTCACAGCACTTGCCCTAATAATACTATTAGAGTGATTTCCATTTCTGGACAACAGGCAGCAGCCCTATTAAGGGATACTTCAGCATGTCAACTTTGTTTTCCATTAGAAAACTAGTACTTTCTACATGCAACAAAGAATAATTTGCAAAGTGTGGGTAATTGTACTCACGTAGGCCCCGCTATACATCCTGGCCGAAATCTTCAAGTGCAAATCAAAGAGGAAGGTAGATTCCAATGGGAGACCAAATGCAGTTGAGCTACTGAGTTGATAAGAACCAGTAAAACAACTGAAATCAAACAGATTATTTTCTCCCGTCACTTTATTTTCCAAGGTAACCAGGAAAGTGGAGCCGAACTGGATTATGTTCCTTGTTGTAGCAGCATCGCTGTATGTACTTAATCATTACTCATGTGGTGAATAAACAAAATTATTTTATAAAATAAACAGAAGGTTTAGCACACCAACGTATTGCTGAACCAAGAGGCAGAATGTAACAAATTGCAGAATGAAGTGCTAATCTATAGAAATACCGGTGTTAATGATTTACTTTCAGATTTCAACAGGGTCTTGCTCACGCTTTGCTATCACTGACTCAGTGTTCTGGATATGAAGAAAAAATACAGAACATTTTCAGTTGATAAGGAATAAAGTGTGCTTTGGACACACCTTTCAAAGTCCAGGTAATGGCTCCATCTCTTTATAAAAACTCTGCAGATTTACATGCTCTGGAGATACAAAGTACACATGTGAGTAACTTTCTAACAATGTAATTACCAAAAGTTGCTTTAAGGTGAACTTCTCTTAAGGAATGGCAAAACAGCCCAATCCTATTCTCTACACACACCCCGCCAATGAGTGGTGCCAAAATAGCTACCATTGCATCCTGCAGAGGTGTGTGGAGTTGCAGTGATCTCCACTGGGTAAGGGAACAATCATGCCCTTACCTGGGGTAAGCCTCATTGACATGGTGGAATCTATCCAGACCTGCAGTGGCTGAACAGCTGGTACAGGTTTGGGTGGGCCTGCATCTTGGAATCAGGTACAGGAAGAGGGTGAAGGTTTGACAGCCACTGCTGCCACCAAACCCTCCCCCTTCCCAGGACTGATCTGTGTGTCCCCCCCCTGACTCCTGATCTGCCATCCCAGACCTGATCTGTCCTCACCAACTTATTTCACCCTCCTCTGCCCCTGTTCCACCCTCCTGCAATCCTCTCTCACCTCGCCTGCCACCTTACCTCTATTGGTGAGTTGCTCTGTATCCACTGGCATGACCAGAAGGCTCTGGCCTTCTCCCAGAGTCTCTGAAGTGGGCTATGGAGCATGCTGCTGGAGCGCCTTTTACGACTAATGCTAACAGATTGGCAGTGGCCTCAAACGTTTTTGCACCAGGATCCACTTTGTAAAATGGCACTCTTGTCAGGACCCACCTAGCTTTACAAGACTTTTAAAAAAATGTGACCTAGAAAGAAATATTTATTTATCTGATTAAAAAAAAACTCGACCCAATTCTAGTAATGAGACAGCCCTAATTAATAGCCTCAGGGCTTCAGGGGCTTAGTTATGCCTCCACTGCATGTCATTTACAAACTTGGAAGAAAAACACATAAGAAAAAAGAAGCTCAAACATTTATCTCCCTATATTTTACAGAGGATTGCAAACTGCAGGAGCTCAACTCTTACCCCAAACTCAGGAATTACAGAAGTGGGCAGGGACGTGTGATGACATTCTGTGTCTGTGAGGCACAGAATGTCACATGACCTAGAAGTGACACAACACTTCCCACCCCGTTATATCCATTGAAATTTTGATAGTACTGTACATTACAATGACAGCCTAGCTAACATTATTGCCTCTCAAACAATTGTTATTCAAGTCCTTAAACTTGATAATCCCCACTTAGCAAGAGGAAGTTAAACAATGTAGTTGAGTTTGCACAGTGGGTTCCCCCCTTTCTTTCCTCTCTTCCAAGTCCTTCTGCAGTATTTAGAAACATTAATTGAAGACTAAACCACAATTAGCTTCTCCATAAAGTCACCATAGATATTTTCATTTATTTTTGCAGAAGAGTACTTAACATTCGCAGGCAACCCTCTCCAGCACAATACAAAATGGATTATATTTACAGGAACACAATGATAAATCCAACAGAGCCAAATCCTTTAGTGGCCAGGAATTATGAGGCAATTTACATCAGCTCAATTCTAGTGTTTGTTAAATCTGGCATATAATGGGAAGAGGACAGCTTGCTACATTTAACTTTCATAATAACTTTGTCAAATACTAAACAGAGATGAGAGTTAAAAAACTGGAACACTTAATACAAAAGTTACAAGTATACTAAACAGGAACAGGTAGCCGATTAGCTGTCAGTAAACTGTTCGGTATCATGCTAGTGGCTGAGTCATGATGTGCTAAGCATTTCTATATTGTGGTCAAGCAGTGGCATTCCTAGGGGGCTGGCGCCCAGCAGCACACCTCCAGGGGTGCCGACCCCCCCCCACCAGGAGCAGCTGTCCCTGTGCTTGGTGCTGCCACCACCTCAGAAGTGTTCTGAGGGCTGGAGATGCTGTGCACAATCTCCCCTGCCCTCAAAAGGCCTACTGATGTCTTCTGGAGGCTAAAAGTCATCCCCAGAAGTGATGGTTTTCAGCTTCCAGATGACCTCAGAAGGTCTTCTGAGGGTCAGGGAGGACACATGCAGCTTCCCCAGCTCTCAGAAGACCCTCCAAGGGCCCAGAGCAGAATTAAATGGCAATGGGAATGTGCAACTGAGGGCAGGTGCCTGGGGCATTTGATCACTGGTGTCAAAATGGTGCCTGGGGCATTTGATCACTGGGGTCAAAATTACTTTAATACAATAGGCAGATTTAATTTTTACAGAACTATGATAGGGAGGGATTTAGAAGCGCCAAGTTTTTGTACTATAAAATGTTATTTGGGGACATTTAAAACTGCAGGAAAATTAATTTTTAATCCCAATCTAAAATTCAGCAGCAAATTTAGGGCATGCCAACTCTGCAACAGCAACAAATACTCTTGGTATTCTTTTGGCGTTGCTAGCACTGAACAAATATCGCCAAAGGACATTGCATTCAAAATAGAAAGCGATCTACCGACTGTTGTGGCTGCCACTGTATATTCTTCATCTTCAACTGTAAAATACAAAAGAGCAGCCAAATGAAGAATTGTGACATTTGATAGAAATACTGAAAAGAAATTTTTCTCAGGAACAATCTCACCTTAAATTTTAAATTAATAGAACCATAGTGTAGTTCTGCTAGAGATCTCAGAGACCATCTCCTCCAAATTTCTACAGGATTTGCCATTCCTAAGGTTAAGGCTGCAATACTATCCACACTTACCTGAGAGTAAGTTTCACTGACTATAATGGGACTTGCTTCTGATATCACACACACGTATGACTCAAGGATTCCACAGTACTTTCCTCTGCAAGAGCTACTGCACAACAACGTCAGCAAGGAGAAAAAGTAGAGCATTGCCAGGAATCACAGCACCCAGAGTTCTCCTGTGAAATTCACAAAAATATGCATTTCCAAGAAATGCCTTTTTGACTGCAGAAGACCAAAGGGAGGAGGACAGTTCCCTTGAGAGAGGAAAGGCTGTCACGGAGAGGAGGGGTATTATTTTTGGGAGTTTATTATAACTTTTTGTGGGAATGGATGCTGAAAACTCAAAAGGATGTTGGAAAAGGGGAAATAACAGTAGGAATGCATTGATCTTGCCATCAGGAAACCGTATCATCTTGACATGGCTATGTTACAGCCTTGCTATATATCTTTGTAACAGCTTTACGGTTATTCAGAGTTCTGGACTTTGTGAAAAGGGTGCACAAGTGCAGGGTTAAATTTTGAAGTGCAGGAAAGAAGAGGAGAACTGTTAAACAATTGGCTGTGCTAGCTTTGGGGCAAATCATAGATAACAACTTGTTCAGAGATGGGTTCCCAGGTGCATCCAATTTGGTATGAGGCCAACTACGTGATGACTGTGTTAGGGTGGCGATTGGGTGATAAGGATTGGGTGACATGAGTCAGCAAACCTGGTGAACCGTGAATGGGCCTGGATGGATCCCTCAAGGAGTGCAGGGTAAAATTGCTGTAAGAGTCAGCATGGCATTTGCTGGGCACCCTCCTGGGTCTGGCAACTGCTGCTGGAGGCTCTGCCTCTTTGGACTGCAAGGGACCAGCACCTCAATCTTGGATAAAGCGGGATAGGATTTTCAGTAGGTAGACCTAGCCAGCTGTATTGTACTGGCACTTACTTTTTTTCCTTGAGCCTGTTCTTGAACTGCTTGCCTGGTTCGGCAGGGGAGTGGCAAGCTTCTTATGTGTTAACCAGATTTTAATAATAAAATATCTTTTACTCCTATTGGAGTGATGTGTGCTTAACCATTTGGGAACAGGAAGCAGCTCACAGAATCCAATTGTAGGGAAAAGAATACAAAACCAGAGAGAGCATTTTCTTCCTTTCCCCCACTGCGTGCCTGAGGCTTTTGTCAGAGATGCTGGCAGCGGGGGATTTCTGGCAAGTACAGCCGAGCAGAGGCGAGCAGATGCGGGCATCTCCCTGGGAGTGGGTAGGGCCAAGGCAGTACAGCTGCTTGGCTCCCAGGGTAAACTTCTGCTATGCAGGCATTCAAAAGAAATATGCAAGAGCTTGAGTCTCCACAAGGAAGCCCACCAGCTGAAAGGAGCTCTTTTACCTGAGGAGAAAGTAGAAGTGCTCTGATATCCACTGCACAGAAACTCAGGCTGGGAGCCAGGCAAGACAGGTTTGAGTCTACCCAGGTGGCTTGCTATAACCCAAACCATGATAATCCTTTGCATGACTGACTAGAAACACCCAGACCAGGACAAAGGGCAAGGTGAAGGTAGATCTGGAATCTACAGTGGCCTGGTCACAGGGCTGCTCTCTAACCACTGAGCTACAGAAGATAACAGGCAAAGAGCACTTTGTGAGGGGTTCAGCATCCCACAGCATCACAAGCAGACATACCTGGCTGGAAGACTCTTGCAGATGGACCAATCAGAGAGAGCACTGCATAGGCTGATCATTTTCTCCCCCTCAATCTGTTCTTTTCTTCCTTCTTTATCTCCAACTAAGTTTCAATAGTTGTGTGAAAGACACTCCCACACTGCTATCCTTTCCTACCGTCTAGAGAATTCAAGACCACGATGTCAGTGTTTATTAGAATTCTGATTGACCTTGCTTTTGTTGGTGAAAATCCTGACTCAAAACAATTCAGTGTAATTAATTTCTAATTAGATAGCCCTATACTTATAAAAGAATACTTTAATTAAAATGAGGAATAAAAATGAGCTAGGATCAAATTATCATATTCATTTCCCTGGAAATGAGATTCTAGCACATCAATCATGCATATTAATTAAAAACAAAGTTCACTTTGTTGCTGTGGAAGAAACTTCAGGTGTTGTTGCAGAGAATCCTGTGAGAGTTGGAATGTGTGGTCAACTTGATAGCTTTGTTAGGTCTGCAAGTACTAATGACAAACATTAACATATGTTCCATAGATATTCAGCATTTCCCTTTTGTGTGTCTAAGCAAACAGCATCCTGCCATGTGATATGATGATTCAGCGGCAACTGGACAAGCAATCTATCTATCTATATATAAAAGTGGATGTGTGTGTGTGTGTGTGTGTGTGTATGTGTGTGTGTGTGTATGTTCCGCATAGGCTCCGCAACGCCTGGAGCTCTGCGCACCAAACTCGGCACGCATACACCTTGCAGCCCGGTGACAAACACTGTGGGGGTCAGGGCCCTCCTAGCGCCCCCGGGGGTGGGGGTATGCAGGGGGCCCCACGTGAAAATGGTTGAAAATGGCCAAAATCAGCATCAAATCCATAGTTTCCGGGGTCGTGGAGACAAGCGACGACACTCCCGACACCATTGGAGTCTGGGCTCAGCCCCCCCCTTGGCGTGGGGGGTGAGAAGGGATGCAAAACAAAACGTCTGCCATGCCCTGCTGGAAGGCGTGGAGCGATTGGCACCAAACTCGGCTTTTTCCACTACACAACCCCTCCCACAACCCCTTTGATTCCATAAGATCAATGACTCACTATCTATAGATTCACTATCTGCTGGAGTTTCCAGGAACCTAACCCAGTGGCTAAGGTGAGTTGACTGTATAGGTGTTTCCCCATATCTGTGGAAGGATATGCCCCCCTTGGATACAGTGGCTACAGGAAACTGTATATAAATAGTGAGCACACGCGCACACACACACCTCACTCATTACCTGTTTTTCTTTAACAAGGAACATTCTTGTTGAACTAAAGAACCGAACATGCTGGCAATATGCCTGTACACTACAAAGAGGGGACTAACAGAATGTTATCAGGAAGTGCTTCCTGTTATTCAGTTAGTGTCCCTCTAGTGTGCAGACTGGGTACCTGTATATCTGGGTCTTCCGTTCAGCAAGAATATTCCTTGTTAAGGAAGAAACACCCATATTGCAACAAAAACAATGGGGCATGTGGGGCACAAGGGTTGTGGGGGTCCCCTTGAATTGTGGTTTAGTGAAACTGTGGATACCGGATCTGCAGATATGGTGTGTGTGTGTGTGTGTGTGTGTGTGTGTGTGTGTGTGTGTGTGTG
>JAJKFI010000003.1:22314445-22332111 GCA_029204185.1 Lerista edwardsae
ACACACACACACACACACACACACACACACACACACACACACACACACACACCCTTAATATGCTCCATTGTGTGACTTTTGCAAACTTGAAAGTGTGGGACTTTCAATTTTATTTAAAGGGATTGTGCAAACAGAGAAGCTCCTTTGTTCAGCTAGTCCCTTTAAATAAAACCGGAAGCCCTGCGCTTCCAGGTCTGCAAAAATCACACAATGATGTGATTGCATGATTTCCATGCAATGGAGCACAGTAAGGATGACAGCTTTCCACTTGCTTTTAGAGAGTGGGAAGTGGATCAAGGCAGCTCGCAATTGCAGTGGGCTGGAGGGAGGCAGCAGCAGTCTTGGGGGTGGAAGGATACTCTGAATCCACTGCCCCAATACCGCCTGCCATCCACTCCTGACACAAGCTGCATCATGTTGCCTTATGACTGGGCCAGTCCTGGGTTGTGCCGTTGTGCCAGGAGTCATTGTAGTGTATTGGTTAGAGCAGTGTTTAAGTACAATATTTGAGTTTAAGAACCACTAGGTTAGAGTGCTGATTGATGTGTCTGGGATAACTGATTTCACTTGTCTATGAAGAATTCATTTATCTATGAAGGTTACAGAGGGCACAATCCTACCCAACCCTGGAATGGAGAGGCCGGCTGGCCAGCACCATATCCGACACTGGGTCAGGGAGGCTAGAGTCTCCCCGCGGCAAGGACACATTTGCACCCTTACCATAGGGGAGGCTCCAGCCTCCCCTATGCGCTCCTCAGCTCTGCTAAACAGAGAGCCTGCAACACAGGTGGAAATAAAAGGCCTGCGCTGGCCTGCCAGTGCTGCACCCTGACTGCTGACCACCAGCAGAGATGAATGCTCTCCTGTGAGGAGGAGGGGCGGGGGAGGGTGGCGGAGGGCATAACATAGATGGAGAGGGAGTGTTTTGGGGCAGGGAGAGTAGAACGGGGGCAGATCATGCTTGGGAGAGGGCAGGATTGGTGGAAGAGGACTCCACCCTATCCTATTCCCCCTCTTGGGTCCTGAATGCCCTACTTGGGGGCTGCTCAGATTTGTGCAAGTGATTTAACTGGCGCAGATCTGAGTAGTCCCCTTGGACAGGCTCGAGCATTACTCAGAAAAACGGGAAAATATCCCCTCACCTCAAAGATACCTCAAGCCTGCTCCAAATAGCATTGAATGTAGCATAGACTGCGCGGCTTAGCTGCACCGGAATAAGTTAGGACTGAGCTGTGAAGGAAAGGTGCAGTATCTGTAATAGGATCATATTGGGAAAATCAAAAATATCCTGCATGAGGCTCTCAGTGTAATTCTACAAGATATTCCTTTGTGTCAGAAATGTTGCTTTATTCTTCCCAAATGCCTAATTATCACACTGACCTTCATTTGTTCCGCTTGTTCAGAAGCTAATTTCTATCTCTAATTAATAGGGATTGAGTGACTTCCGAAGTGACTTCTGGAAATTAATGACAGTTGATGGCCTGAGGCAAGACCTAGGGCCAGAGAAATAATTATTCTTGAAATATTTGGGGTTTGAGTTCTTGTTCCTGGGCATGTGTGGCCTGGTACTTTTCACTCTCCATTCTACTTGGTGGTTCACAGATCTCTCATAGAGTCCAGTCCTACCAGCACACTGAAGCTAACATTAGCATATCTGTGGCTGGCCCCAATTATGATGCAAATAATAGGGCACACCCTAGCCAAAGTCCATCACTTTTCATTCCCACCAAATGGTTAAGCATGTGCTTAACCCATCCACGGAACTCAACAGAACATGAGAGTGTGCTGGTCTTTGGCTTGATTGTGTTCATATTCAAGCTGGCATTTTATTTTGATTTTCATGTTTTTCCTTTTTTTTTGCTGAATGATTTTGCAAATTATTAAGATTAAAGAAGGGTGGGCCCTCATTATCCGCAGGGGTTCCATTCTAGGAGCCCCTCGCCTGGCAGATACGAGAACCCACAGAGAACCGAATCTGTGGGTTTTAGGGACACAGGGGCTCATTCTGGTTGTGTCTCGAGCCATTCTGAAGCCCAGCAAGGCTGCCCGTGACCACCCACTTCAGAATGAAGCCTGGAGTGATTTTCTGAGAACTTGGTTTTAAAACTGGAAGTTCCCAGAAAATCACTCAGGGCTTAATTCAGAAGCTTGCAGAGGCAGTGAGTGGTCATGAATGACCATTGTGGGCTTCAGAAGGCTTCCCAGACATGGCCAGAAGCGTCTGTGAGGGCTTCAGTGGGGTCCAGCCACAGGTTCCTAATCTGTGGACATGGAGGGCCCACTGTACAATATTCAAATCCTTCTCAAATGTTTCAAGTCTTTCTCCAAGAAACTTGTGTTACAGAAAAGCCTTAAAAATGAAGGGTTTTTATAACATTCTTAAAATTCATCATTCAGTACAAATGGCTGGAAGTCAGAATAGAAATTCATAGGACACAATCCTAAATTGCGCTGGAATGGCAAGGGCAGCGAGCCTGCGCTGTACCCTGTGCATCTTAGGTGTACTGGGAGCCTCCACAGAGCAATGGCATGTTCGCCCCCTTGCTCCCGGGGAGGCTTCAGCCACCCCATGGGGATCCTCGAATCTGCACCTGATGTATAGTGGTCGAATTGGGGCTGCATGGCCCAAGGTCGGAGCCTTAGATGCGGCCTTTCGGCTGCATCCTGGCCCCACCCCCTCCCTGGGCCGGCCCACCCACTGGCCTGCCTACCCCATAATCAGTTTCTCCCACCCGCCCGCCTGCCCAGAATTGGCCAGTTGAGTTTGGCTGGCGCAAAGGCGGCTTGGCACCAGTGCTCTTGCCCAACACTACATGCTAGTGAAATTTGCCAATGCTAGCATGTAGTGTCAGCGTAACGTCCCTTAAACAAGGGACGTGCCCAGCGGTGGCATTCAGCCGGTACGCTGGGTGGGAGGAATGGGTGAGAGGCAGCTTGCCCGTTGCGTCCTGGTCCGTTTCGCCGTCTTCCCCGCCCCCGCGGGGGCGGGGAAGGCGGCGAAACGGAGCAGTAAGCGGTAAGTGACTGTGCAAAAGTATAACAACAACAACAACAACAACAACAACAACAACAACAACAACAATTGTAATAATAGTAATAAATCCCATAGAAACTCCTTGCTGTCACTTCAGATGAACCTTTGAATTTTCCCTTTAGCCCTCTGTAACCAAAACATCCATTTACCAGGTATGTATAGCCCAGTTGAATACATGTATCTGCATGTGCAGGGAGGCACATACATTTCATATCAGGAAAAAAAAAAAGTGCAATTAATTTAAAAATACTACAATTTTAAAATAATTTAAAAATAGACTTCTTAGGCAGTCAGATCACCTGGAATTCTTAAAAAGAAAACTAAAACTCTCTACCTTGCGAGAGTTAATCCTGGAGGGAAGGATAATATTTATTTTAGTTTGGGATAGTTTATTTTATTTTATTTTACTTAGTTTATTTTCGTTTGGGATTTAGTTTAGTTGGGATTCTAAGGAAAGTCATTTTGCAAAGCAATATCTAACAGAAGCCCAGCATCTATTGCCCTTGTGCGCTTGTTGTGAGAAAAGAAAGAACGTAACAAGAATTTACTCTATTACATTCATGATTCCAAAAATCTATCTGGAAACATTCCTTTAATAGAAAAAATATTGTTAAGGGCAAGCCCATGGTGATTTTTCACACCATGTAATATGGACAAATATATTACAAGTAATAGAGACTGCAGTTGGCAAGGAAATGTATTCAAGTATGACACTGGTAATGATGGGTGATTCAAATGAAACACTCTAAATTAAGTCACTGCTTAGTCCAGGAAGGATAGAATTACTAATGTTAACTGTACTGGGCTAGTCTGATCAGTTCTTTCCAGGTTCCTCACAACTGTCTATCGCAGTTTCATAGTACAGTGAATAACTATTTCTACAAATATCCTCATAGGCAAATCAAAGAAAATGTTTTGGATATCAGCCTTATAATATATAATTTTATGGAAATTATTATTTGGATTTAAAATATTTGTTGGATAATGTCAAAGAAGACTGGCAGCCTGTCTATTTAGCATGAAGTCCAACTGAGGTCAGTAAGACTTAGTCCTGGGTAAGTGTCAGTAACTTTTGGCCTGATCCTATTAGGGTCTTACACCAATGGACTGAGTGTTCCAGAGACATAAAGTGTTTTCTGGGTGTCACAAAACACAGGACTGTATGGCCTGGCCACCACTATAATCAGTGAGTAGCCAGCTCTGTGTATGAGGGGACAACCAAATAAGTACATGTGTGTAGTACGTATGTACTGGGAGAAAGGGAGGCAGGAGATGGGTGGAAGATAGATTGGGACTGGAAAGAGGATGATTTTGGTAGCAGCAGCACACACTAAGAGTGAGTGAATCCAAGACGAAGGCATCAGGGAGACCTGTTTTTTGTTTAGATCAGGAGTCAGGGAACTTTTTTACCTTTTACCCCAAAATATATTTAGATACGCCGACGTTACCCCCTTGACGTTACCCCACCTCCCCCGCCAGAACAAAAGAAAAAAAATTACATATTGGAACCCATTGCTTTTTATTTGATTAATTAATGAGGTTAATTAATGCTATGTAAATATGAAATTGTAAAGAGTTTGGGTACACCTGCAGACCTTGAGAGAATAGAATTCAACCCTTCTGGGTTATAACAGGTTTTTTTTGACAACAGGTTTAGGTGCTTGGACTTAATATTTCTCTCTATAATGAATTCAGATTGGGTCTGTCTGTCTGTCTGTCTGTCTGTCTGTCTCACACACAGAGGCCAGCAACAGCGGTTCTGATTTTGTTTTTGTTTTCTGCTGTTCGCCTTGCCTCGTTGCCTCCCGCCTCTGTTTGTATCCCTGACTCCCTGCGCAGGTGCAGGCACCCCAGTCCTCCCCCCGCTCGCTTGCCCGCCCGCCCCACTCCTTGGGATAGCAAGACAAGGCAAACCCAGGGAGAGCCCTAGCTGCTCACAAGCAAAGAGGCACATCCACAGAAGTCCTCTCAACACACACACACACACGTGCGCGCCTGCGGGCACATGCACGCGCACACACACACACACCTCAGCTGCTCACCAGAGCCTCCCCCACGCCTGCACGTCTCGCATCCCTGCCAGGCTCTTGGGTGGCGGCGACGGTGGCAGCTCCTCGGCCTCCCCACCCGGAGCTGGTTCGGGCTCTTCCCTGGCATTGAGCACCGCCGACTCCACAGCTGCCTGAGTGCCAGCCGGGAGTGGGTCTGCGCCGGCCTCGCTGCCCGGAATAGGCTTGGCCTCGCCGGCTCCCCCATCACCCAGCACTGCCGCAGTTGCAGCCACGGCTGCCATTTTCTCTGCTGTTGCTTCCTTCTCCCTCTACCCAGCAGCAGGATCGATAACCACAGCCTTCTTCGCCGCCTGGGAAGGGAGGGGGGTGCTGCCTATTGGGGGCCAAGTACCTTGCCGCTTCTAATCTCCTATTGGAAGCAAGGGAAATCCATCAAGCATGAGAGGAACTTCCCACTGGTCAGAAGAGAGAACGTTGGTCATGAAGGAAGGATGAGGGAAAAGGGGGCGGGGCATACTCCTATCTGTCCATTACCCCCAGGAATTCCATTTTTACCCCATTTGGGGTAATTTACCCCTGTTCCCTGACCACTGGTTTAGATGAACCCACCAGTAAACAAGTGTGGAACTCCAGTTCCATCTCAATCACCTGCATTGCCTTCTCAAACCCTACCCTTCCAGCTTGCCTGCCAAGAGAAGGACACAGACCTCACAATATAGAAGACATGCCTGTTGCCCTGTTTTATTTTTTCAAAAAAGAAACTCAAGGACTACTAAAGAATGTGACCGTATGTATCTGATTTGCATTGCATTTTTCACTTGAAAGTTGCTTTGTATATCTCAGAATTTAATACTACATTAGCATCTTTTACAAAGATCTGTTAATGTGAGAGGAAAAGAAGTACTTCATTGCCTGCTGATCCTTTAGAAATTTAGGCCTCCCCAATAATATAGATTTTTATTCAAAGATGTATAGTCTGTCCAGAGAATTTGGACACTTCAGAAGACCTTGATGATAAGCATAAGCAGCATTCAAGATAAAATTGGCTTGTTTCTCATCCAAAAATACTTCAGAGTCAAGGCTAATTCACTGAATTGAAATTGCATGCATGGAGCAGTGGGAAGCAATTCATTTTATGTTTGAACTATCAAATGTGGAATGACAGAGAAAAGGTCTGTTGTTTTAAAGTGTGCAGAGGAAGGCAAAGGCATCACAATCTCTGCTATAGATTTGTGTTTCACTGAACAGATCCCTGGTATTACATATGAAAATAAAAACATTTAGAAATAAAAAAAATCTGATTTTTAAACCACATCTCTAGAGAAGTTGTGGGATGGTTTTCATTTAGAAGATGTCCACAGAATACCGGATAGGTTGCTGTTGCAAAGTACTGTATACTCCTTTGTGGCTGGCATAATCATGTGTTCAACCCTGCCCAAGTAGTTTCCACAATTTTCACACACCCTCCAGCCACAGTTCCATTCACAGAAAAGTGGTACCCCCCCCCAGCTAGAGCCTATGTCTTGAGGGCATCTGAACCCATCCTGAATGTTTGAAGAATTCTGTTTTGCTTTCTGTGCACCATACTAGCATCATTATTACTCCTTGTCTTTGACAATTCCCAACACTTCTGACTGTTTTAATACATCTTTGTTCACATCTGTATTTCCAAACATATAGAAATATTGGTGATTGATGGTTGTCCTTTTTTCATCATCTAGCTAGCAGACTGATTTTCCTTTGCTGGTTTCATTTATTCCAGGTGAGGGCAGTAAAAGATCTTTGCTCTTGCACTGTAAAAAATGCACAGTCCTTGGCTTCCAATTTCCTCCCTCCCTTTCCTAACTCTCCCGCTAACTCCTCTCCTCTTGGAGATTTCTCATCATGAGACTGGAACATACATAGTGGATTTTTTCTCTTAAATACAGAGCACGACTGCTATTCACCTCTCGCTGTATGAGCCCCCCTCCCCGAATGTTTTAGGGTAACTGCTCTCACTGATTGCAAGTTACAGTGTGTCTGTTTGCTTGTAATAGATTTTAAACTGCCTCCTGGACTGACTGGAGTGTAAGTTCTGTGCTCAGGTTTTGGACGCTTATGCTCAGTAAAGCTGTTTAAGTAGAATTTGTCACTCAAGTAGATGGTAACATAGCAATGGTATGTCACAGACAGTTTTAAGATGAAAAGCCTTGCAGTGAGCCTGGAGTGTACCTGCTGGAATTGAAAGCAAATCATCTATTCACTAGTAATGCTTTCTAGATGCTTTGAAAAGAGAATGGGGGAAAAAAACCCAGACCAGCAAACAATCTGAGAAAAATAGATGCACTGCAGCCTTGCAATTACCTTTCTTGACTCAATTTTTAAATAGAGATGAGCAGGGGGTTTTCAACTTTCAAAAAAGGCTTTGTGACTACCCTCTTAGAAGCAAATGCTTTTCATCAGTTGTTTTCATTAGACTCTTTTGTATCCTCTGAAAAAGATGTGGATCCTCCTGGGGAAAATCTTAGAGTGATGGGGAAAGACATCTTTCTGTTGAATGCTCCCCTTGGGGACCTGCTTGTGTTCATTTGGAAAGATGTGTTCTCTAGCCCACAAGCATTATAAAAAGCTGGAGGATTCAGGAGAAACTCTGGAGAAAATTTTGTGTATTGTGATGGTACTGGTAGGGGAAGTTCATCGTGTGACTCTTTGTAATACACAGTCTTTCTGGCAACAATAGTAACATTTATATGGCACATTCTGGGGTGTCCAAAACATTGTATTTGCATAAGAAATCTTCACAACAACCCTGGAAGATAGCTTACCATTTCTGTTTCCATACTATAGATGAGCAGCTGGAACATGAAAACCTTGGCTGACCTAAGACTACCTAGTGAATTCATGACTGAGGTGAGATTTGATCTGAGCAGAGGTCAGTTTCTGAATCCACAAGTTGATTCAGCCACAAATTCCCATGTTCTTAGGATAATCACAAATGTGCTAACCCAACCAGGAGGGCTCAAAGCAAACAATTTTGAATGTCTTGCATGTGTAACAAGACACAAGTAATCAAGACTTAGAGCGCAATCCTAACCTGGAGTTAGGCCGGCACAGTTAGGCCAGCAAAGTTTGGCTGGCACAAGGGCCACCATAAAGCACGTTTGGACCACTCTCGGAGTCAGAGGGGATAGTGCACATCTGTGTGCTGGCCTAACTCCAGATGAGGATTGCGCTCTGAGAATGGTTCAAACATACTTTATGCTATCCCTTGTGTCGATCTGGCCTAACTGAGTCAGCCTAACTCCAGATGAGGATTGCGCTCTAGGCTTACGGGTACCCAAATTGTTCTTTGTGATTTGTTCTAAAGCAAAGGACCCAATTCTAACAACACCTCTGTCAATGCAGCCATGCCAACACATGCTGCAGCCTATGCTGGGCGAGGAGGAGTGACAAAGGTCTCTGATGCCATTTTTGAAGTCAGCACCCAATTTCATATAAAACCACCATAATTTTTGAAAAAGATTTTCCTGACAATTTCACAGGCCTGTATAATCTCTTTGGAGATGTCATTTGTATAACTAATAAAGTTCTGCATGTCACTGAAACTGTTCCGCAGCTGAATAAATTTTTCCCATTTGTTAAGTAACTCACTTTTGACATCAGACAATGCTTAATTGTCTAAAACAGTGTTCTACAACCTTGAGGTTGGGACCCTAATGGGGTCACAAAGCTTCAGTTATGGGTCATGGCAATTTATGGGAATGAAAGACCACTGGACTAGTGCATCACCAGGCAAAGGAGGATGCATCTGATGTAAGCCTTCAGGTACCAGGAGATTGTGTCCTACTCCTGCTCAGGTTCTTATCAATTATGCTGAAATAGCTTTCATTAATGCGAGGATGGTAACTTTTTCTGTTCCCTCTAAAAAGAATATTTAGTTACAGTGAAAGTGCTAGGACCAGTGAGTGGGTGGTGATAGGGTGGGAGGATAAGGTGCTGGGAGAGGGTAGGATCAGCATCTGGGAGCCCCCATCTCATACTTTATTTATACATTGGGGTCATGGCACAATAAAGGTTGAAGATGTGTGGGATCACCTTTACATCCTACCATTATGTCTTGTACTTGGAAAGGGATATTTTGACCATGACCCAAGTAGAAATTATCATGGAGACAATAAATACAAGATCACAGTGATTGCCTCCATCAAATTAACTGATCTATTGATATGCGGAGGAAGAAAAGGAACCTAATGTTCTGTCACTTCTGCCACAGCAGTAAAATAATGTCAAGTGGCTTTAATGGGACTTGACTTGTTTTCGTCTGTCCTCCCTAGCCTATTGAGGCTGCGTTTCAACCTGTCAATTCCACTATCGCGTTCATACAACGTTCTTTTGCTGCATGTATCTTGAAGTTGACTCTTGTTCTCCGGGGACCTGAGTGTAGCTGCCAGAAGACATTTTACTTGTCACCTTTAACAACCATCAGGAAGATGGAATTGTGTCTCCACGTGAGGAGATTGAGTTTCAGTTGACAGAGGTGGCAGGCACTTAAAGTTCCTTGTGAGCCATTTATAGAACTCTGTCCACTTGACCCTTAGTTGCTCTCTTCCTCAGAATGATAACATCTGTGTACTGTAGTTTGGTGTATAAAAAGGTGCTTGAAATGAATGTATACACAAGCACACACATACACACAGAGAGAGGGGGGGCCTAGAAGAAAAACAGCGGTTTTCTTCCTGGAACCCCCATGGAAACAGAAATCCGTGAGTATTGAAACCTGTGGATTTGGAGCCCACCCCTGCTCTCTGAACCTGACTGGAGTTCTGATTGGGCCTGGTGAGTTTTCTGAGGCATGCAGGGCTTCCCAGGCCTCAGAATGCCTTATAAGGCCTAAAAATGTTACTTCTGGTTCCCCCCGGGAAACCAGTTATCACCTTTTTGGCCAAAACGGCCATTCCGAGGCCTGCAAAGGCTGCATGTGGTCACGCACGGCTTCTGGGACCTCAGAAAACCCTCTGGAGGTGACTTGAGCACAGGGTCCAGGTGGGTCCCGCCTCCACAGGTTTGGGACCTGTAGATTCTGAAAGCCAGAGGTCCTGAATCCACAGATACCACAAGCCCACCTGTATATAATATTTCTCTATAGACAGGAAGTGACTGAGAACATTTTGAAATGTGAATGGATGAAATGAAGCAAAACTTCTTCTTTGGATTAGAACATGCAGGGCGCAATCCTAACCTGCACTGGAACAGGCAGGCTGGCTGGCCTGCACTGTATCCAGCGCAGGTTGGGAGCAGGCTGGAGCCTCCATGGGGCAAGGGCAGGTTCATCCCCTTATCCTGGGGTAGGTGCCAGCCACCCAGCGGCGTCATGCAGCCAGAACGCTGGGCGGGTGGAATGGGGGCGGGGAAGACGGCAAAACGGACCGGTACGCAACAGGCGGGCTGCCGCTCACCCGTTCCTCCTGCCCAGCGTTCCAGCTGCATAATGCTGCTGCAGCCACCCCTATGGGATGGTTCAGATTTGTGCCTGCTATATAGCAGGAGCAAGTCCTAGCACACCGCATGGCCCAAATTGGGACTGTGCGGGCTGGAGACGGGGTTAGATGCGGCCTAATGGCCACATCCAGGCTCCAAGCCCTCCATGGGCCACCCTGGGAGTGGGGGAAATTGGCCTTCAAGTTTGATTCCATCAAACTAAATGATATAGCTGTGTGTGTGTGTGGGGGGGGTGCACCATTCAGTTTAAAGAACAAATTAACCTGTGTGTTTTGCAACTTATGAACATGCTAGAAGGCTTCAGGTAGGCACTTCTTAAACCAAATACTCCCTGTATTTGTTGCTGGATTCTAACATGTAATTTTATTATTTATTTAATAAATGTATAAGCTGCTTTTTAAAAGAAACACATTTTTCACAAAGGAGCTTATGATTTAAGGCATTCAAATCGGCATTTCAAAGAAAAGTAACAAAGCAACCTGGAACAGTAGCATAAAATTCAGCAGTATCAGCTCCAGATATAGTGGCTTCCTCATATCTGATCTGAAAACAAATCAATGTTTTGAATATTTTCTAAGAGAATATCTAGAAATGTTTGAACTTTGGCACAGTGGCATTGCTAGGGGCTGCGAGGGGGTGCAGACTGCACCGGGTGATACCTTTGGGGTGGTGGTGACATGACGACTAGCCAAAATTATGAAAATCTTGGTTTTTCAATAATACCATCACTACCATCACTTGAAGGGTAATGTAATGCAAAATGCAATGAAACAAACCACACTGAAAAATCAGTATTCTATCAAAGGCTATAGCCAAATAACCAGAATAGGAAAACACAATTGCATTATGAACAAAAAATTGATGTTCTTAACTCAGAACTGACCAAATGAGACTGATTGCTCCAAGAGCCAATGAAGTGTTCTTATGTCAGAGCAGGGAACCAATAATCTGCTAGTATGAGCTCTCATTTCCACGTTTCACAGCTAATACTAGAACTTTTATTCATTTGTATGAGTATTGGCCACTTTTTGAGGAGGGGTGTTGCTGATTTGTTGGGTGACCTGTACTATTATATATTTAAATAAATAAAGTTAATGGTGGTTACAACAACCCTAGTGATGCTGCTGTATTTAGGCTGTGTATATAATAATGTAATTTATTCTGTATGTTCTGGTTCATCATGGGGGTAATGCAATAAGCTCTCTTACCGGGTGACACAAACCCTAGTGATGCCTCTGCTTTGGCAAACTATCAGTTCAGTTTCTTGCAAAAGCTAGAATGTGGCCAACATAGTTGGAATCTTTACAAACATTGACCATGTGCAAAGATTTGCATGGATTTTAATGGAAAAAGAACCTTTCTGAGCAATCAGCTTGCTTGCCAAGATTCAAACTGTTGCAGGCACATTTGTGCTCATTCTGATTCCTCTTTCAAACATTCGAGCAGGGCAATTCAGCATTTCAAGTTTGCCTCGTAGAATACTTGCAACATCTCTAGTATCCGCTAAAACTATAAAACCAGCACAAAATACTCAATGAAAGGCAGCACTTAATTATCAAGACAGCAGGTGGGACATCAAAGATTCCAGGCAAGCATTTTTCTTTGCATGGTGATTTGATTTTGTCGGCATAGGCAACAGTTGTGCAGGAGAGCATTCAGAGTTCTGCTCCCTTCTCTGCAGTCTGAAGCAATATAGTCCAAGAACAAATATGTCTTGTGAGGTTTCTGCCGATCTCTTTTGGGTCAAATTGGCTTTTTCAAGGTCATACATTCCATCCAAATCCCACCACTACTGATGCATATGGACCAAAAAAGACACATGCTGCATCCTATGGTGGGAGGAGGTGGGAATCGGACAGCCTGGAAGAGGTATGTGAAAATGTTTTGTACTTACCTCCTGCTTGAGAACCAATGAGTACGGATGTTTATTTTTGTTTAAAATGCATAGAACCACAAAACCACCTTTTCGGTGTGTTTTGGCATGGTCAGAAAATATCTGAATAAAAACACGAATCACCACAATTTGGTGTTTAAGATATTTTCTTAAAAATTAAAATAGATTACTTTTCCAAATAGAAATAATACTGTGGCGCCATCTGCTGACACTATATCGCCTATATCAGCTACCTAGTACACATTATGAGCATTTAAACTTCCTGAAAATGAGAACTTGGAATGAGAGCTTAGAATAAAAACACATAACACTGTTTTCTGCCTTCCAAATCATAACTTGAAATCTGTGAAACAATAACACCATTTTCAAGCACCCCTACCAATGGGTCTCCTCTGACATGGACCACCTATTTTGGTAACATATGTCCAAGGAGAGGAAAGGGGCCAGGAGGTTTAAAAAGGAGGGAATAAAACCTGGCTTGCACTATTGCTGCCTGATCCACTCCCTCCCACATCCATCCTAACCCTGGTTCCTCCCACCTCCCAAACCAGAAATGTTCTCAATTGTCCCACTCCCACCCTCTTCTCTGCCACAAGCTGTTGAGTGGAAGCCTCACCGTCAGCCTACATGTGTGGTTGCCAGCAACTGTGGTGGCAGCCTCATTGCACTTCTCAGTGGTGTCAGTGAGTGTGACAACATCGCACAATGCGTGCCAGATTCCAGGCACTTCTGCTAGTGGAATATGCATTCCGCCAACAGAAGCCAGCATGTTAGGCTGCAATCCTGCGCGGTTAGGCTGCAATTCTGTAATACTTGCCTGAGTGTGAGCCCCATTGTGCCCCATTCATAGAATTCTGGTGTTACTGTGCAATCCTAAGCAGGTCTATTGAGTTTAGTGGGACTTAAAGGTAAAGGTAAAGGGTTCCCCATGACCGAATGGTCTAGTTGTGACCGACTGTAGGGGGTGGTGCTGATCTCAGTTTCAAAGCCTGTAGAGCTGGCGTTTTTGTCCGAGGACAAGCTTCTGTGGTCATGTGGCCGGCATGACTATACGCCATAGCACACGGAACTCCGTTACCTTCCCACTGAAGTGGTCCCTATTTATCTACTTGCATTTAGGTGCTTTCGAACTGCTAGGTTGGCAGGAGCTGGGACAAGCAACAGGAGCTCACTCCGTCGCACAGTCTTGAACTCCCAACCTTGTGGTCTAAAGCCCAGCAACAGCGGATTAACTCACAGCGCCACCATGTCCCACATAGTGGGACTTACTCTCAGGTAATTGTATAGAAGATTGCAGCCTTAGTTTTGGGTGGTGGTGGGATTTGAACTCTTGATCTGCAGATCATAGGTTTTAGGAGCTGTACAACAGTAGCTCAAATGTTGCTTCCTAAAGTCAGAAAAAACAGGGACTTCAATTTACGATCTTTTATCCTATAATAGGATAAGAACTAGAAGGTCATTAATGAATACCTCAGAAATACTGGATATGCTTACTGGAAACAAGTATTTGTAATTCTCATGTTTCTAGTCAAGGACCATTTCTTTATTTAGCCTTGTTCTGATATCTTACTAGAGATGCCATTTATCATCTCCGTCACCATGGTGAAGAACTGAGAGGATATAGGGTGGAAGATGAACTCTGAATTACGAAATCCGTCAAACTTCGAATACGTGGAAAATGCAACATTGGTTATTGTTCTCAATAGTGAAAGAAGTCTGTGGCTGTGAAACAAAAAAAGGGAGCATGTCAGAAGGTTGCTTGATGCTAACAATAATTTAGTGCATCTACTTGTGCATGTTTGAACAGCAAGCATCAAAAGATGGAAGATTTGCACTCTTCAAAGAAATGAGGTCACTGACAGCAAGGCATTCAATAAAAGCATCTAAACAAAACTGGCACTATAAGGAAGTGGTTCCTTAGTCTTCACAGATACACCAAAAGACCCCAAAAGAGAATCTTTTCTACAGAGCATGACAGAGCTATCTATCATTCCAGAATGTTCCAGTCATAGGAATAGTTCAACATGTGACACATGGGTTAGAAAGCCTGATTAAGACTGGTGAGACCTGAGTTCAAATCTGTCTTTTGCCATGACCTCCAGAGGTAACCCTGGACCAGTCACTTGCTCTCCCACTAACCGCATAGGATTTTTATGATAAAATGGGGGGGGGGAACCACTGAGCTCTTGAAGTCTAGTGCTCTAATCTCTTATCATTAGTGATTACATCACTACTTATATGTCAGGTTACCAAAGAAAACCAAGACAGCAAGGAAGCTCAAGGAGTCAGCTTTTGGGGGTCTGAATTAAATGTCCAGAAGGTCAGGATGAGCAACATTTATAACCTGCATCCTTTAATGCAGTGTTCTTAAAATTGTGGGTCAGGACCCACTTGGTGGGTTACAACCTGATGACAGGTGGGTCGTGGAAAGCTGGGATCAGGCAAATGGATACAGACCTTACTCTTGCTATATTCCTTCTGTGAGTGTTAACAGGTTGAATTTTCAAGTGAATTTTTTTTTAAAAAAAATTTCAGTTCAGTTCTTTTACATAATATTTTGTACTAATCTTGCTTTCTGTCAGGGATCTTTCATGGTTGTGCAATTGCTGCAGTCCAAGAATGCCAGTTTGCATTCCAGGAGTGTCATTTGATTATTATTATGACACTGATTGCACTTTCTTCTTGTTGATGTCACTCCTGGCTATGACATCGCTTCCGGTGGGTCCTGACACAAGTGCAATTCTAAAAAGTGGGTCCCAGCCTAGGGATATAAAATGCTTGAGAACCACTGTTCAAATGAATCCTTGCGAATGATGTACAGGGAATGTTTTCCTTGTAGCGTGTGGCAGAGTCTGTTTATGTCAGACTTTGCCTCCTATTCCTTAACTTGGGAGCAGGAAGAAAATGCTTGTATTTCTCCCACTTCCTGTGTTTAATGTATTGGAATTTGGATTATGAATTCCGCCCTCCTGCTTGAGGACTGCTTGGGTAGTGGAAAGGCAGTATATTAATGCTTAGATATATAAAAATATAAAATACATCTCTGTTCCAAGGCTACTTAAATGCATTAAGCTGAGGCTGTTATTCAAACACACACATTATAAAGCTAATGAATCTAAGGACTTTTGGGGAATGGCTCAATATTTAGTCAAACCCTGGAAATATTGGAGCGCTACAGTCCCGTTAATGTGCACCGTACCCACTCAGGCTGATAGAATAAATTCTAAAGGGAATAAAGACCTTATACAGACACTGATTAATATGTGTGTATTAATTTAGATACCACACTCCTGAAATATTAAAAGACACTTCGAGGCACAGTTTGTTTTTCTAGCTAGGCGGGTGACATGGTAAAAGAACCGTCATCAGCTAATGGTAAGTACAGGATAAACCAAGAAAGTCATATTGCTTCAGCTCTCTCAGTCAAAAGGTTTTATTTGTAAAGGAAGACTAAAAAAGCAAAACATACACCACCTTGTTTAGTATCAATCTGACTCAAAAAGTATGAACTGAAGATAGTCTTTACCTCTTGGTTGTTATTTGGTTCACCTGTGATGAGACCTGATGACATCTCACCCAAAAACAGCTGATTTATATACATGCACAAAGCAATGATCAGTCAGAAGAATACTTGGAAATACAGAATGATGATCATATAAAATGGCTGAACCTGCTGCCAATCTCTTTTCATTGCATCTGTGTGCTTAAGAAGATCTCTCTCTCTCTCTCTCTCTCTCTCTCTCTCTCTCTCTCTCTCTGTAGTGGAACATGCAGATGATTCCCCCTGAGGAGTTAGATGCAGTGGTGGCATCTAAATGATTTAAGAACAGGAACTCACTTTTGATTGGCACGTGTCAGGATCCGCCCACCGGAAGTGACATCATAAACTGGAGGCTGGCGGAGCCCAGGTCTACCCGCGGCTGGTTCCTATGGGTAGATCTGGGCTCCGGAGGCTGGCGGAGCCCAGGTCTACCCGTGGCTGGTTCCTAGCCAGCGACGACGTCAGCGACGAGTGGGCGGAGCCAGCCAGTTCTGTACAGTGCCTGGCGCCTACAGAACAGAAAGCGAAGAATTTCCCCCACCCCAATAGCGATGGGGACAGTCTCCCAAAGAAGCCTCACACCCAGAGTACCAGTGAAACACTCTGGACTGGAGAGACAGCGGCGAAAACCTTTCCTTGGTCTTCACGGCTAGGTGACGTGGAGTTATTCAAAATTGCCAAGGAAGTTGAAAATTGGCACGGGGGCAGCAGCCTCGAAGCCGAGGCTGGCTGAGCAGAATGAGGCAGGAACCTGTGGAAGGGGCTGAGGGGCGGCACCACTCTGGACGGCACCCTTTGGCGCTTCCCCACACCAAAGCCCACTTATGCCTGGCATGTCAGGAGGGCAGCTTCAAAAAGTCCCAGCTCCCCTCCGTCCCCTCTGTCCCCTCCAGGGCCCCCCTTGATTCACCACCGCACCCCCAGGATGTCCCTTCACCCCTGTGGGCTGCAGACTCACAAGAGCAGCTGCTGACTCCACGTGTGTGGTTGGAGGGAGCAAGGAATGGGGCTGTGCAGGATGGGACTTCCCCACTGCAGCCCTTTCCCCTTCACCCTTCTAGGAATTCGGAGTCGCTCCCTTTAACCCTCTGAGTGCCGGCCAACCAAGAAGAAAAGCTCTTTGCAGAGGAATCCGGAGGGGGGAGGAGGGGGGAAGTGCTGCGGAGTGAAGTAGGCGGAGTCAGCCCTAATTTTAACAAGTGGAACTGAGTTCCCCCGCGTTCCCCCTGCATGACATCACTGGTTAGATGGATAGTATCAGCAATGGCCCCTTGTATGTGCAAGCCTGGGAATTACAGGGTTAACCCCAGAGCCTTTGCCTGCCCTGTATGGTTCACAGCTGCAGGAGAGGAGAGGAGAGAAGAGGAGATTGTGACTGACTGACTGACTGGAGATTGCTGGAATTGAGATTGGTGTTAACTACTGGAGATGAGTTTCTGGCTGCCCCCACCCCAGAGGCTGCTGAGAACAAGTTGCTACTGAGGCAAATGAAGGAGGGCCTTTGCAGTGTGAACAAGCAAGCTTATTGCTGATTGCCTTTGCATGGGTGGTGGGGTTTAGCAGTGCTTTGTGTAAGACTAGGGTGTTTTTTGATGATAGAAGGGAAGCTTAGTCTAAAGTGGGCATTTTAGAAAGGGAATCTGATGGAACTCCCTTTCTTACACACACACACACACACACACACACACACACACACACACACACACA
>JAJKFI010000003.1:22332121-22344350 GCA_029204185.1 Lerista edwardsae
ACACACACACACACACACACACACACACACACACACACACACACACACACACTTTGTAGTCCAGTCAGCTCATGCAGTAGAATCTCAAGAAAGACTCTTGCAATCTTGAACTAGGCATGCTGAATTGCAAAAAGGTGTGGTGTATGTATATGTAGAGGGGGCATCTATAGTGCTTAAAAAGGGGTGGGTGGTGTATACAAAAGGTGATCAGGACATAGATGAGGGTATTCATAGTAGATTGAAAAAAACATTGGCTCCGGGATCAGTGTTCTGTGTACAATATGGACTTTTCATGTTCCTCTTTCAGTAGCCATCTGTAGAAGTCCTTTTCCAAAGGTCTGAGGTTTCCTGTAGCTGCAACCCATGAGACTTAAGGAGCTGATACAGAAAAGGAAAATTAGTCACCTTCATGAACATTCAGAAGCACTTTGCATTCATGCATTGCCTACTTTGAATTCACTTATGAACCACAAAGAGGGTGAAAAATACTGGATGTTCTGTTCTGTGCTGCAGTCAGGTTTGTAGGTAGCCGCTTGAAAGGCAGTCTGTGATGAGCATGCATCTCTCCTAGGCAACCAGGCAGAGAAACCCCCTACACAGAGAAACCCATCAGCAACATGCAGTGCAGGGGTGGCAGGTGAGGCAGGACTGCCCACCGGAATTTTTTTTTCAAAAAGCGCCACCATCTCAGCTGTGCACTCCCAGCCCATGCAGTCTAGGTGCTGTTCTGAGCATGTGGGTTGTGAATGCTTGTGCACTCACAGCATCAGTGGCGATGACGGTACTTTGAAGAACTCTGGTGGGGTGGTCCTGCCTCACCTGCGGCCCCCACATTGCATGTCACTAATACCCACCTGTATGACATCAGTATGTCATATATGAGAAATTCTTGGATTGCTGGATTAATGTTGTGAACTTGTTTTCAAGGCCAGATCTCAAGAGCCCTCCTTCCTCATTGTTCCATCTTAAGGAATGTGTACCCCACAGATGGCTAAGGGACACCTCAGATACTCATGGCTAGGGGTGGGTTTTTTGGTGACATTATTTTCCAAAATTTCTTGATTAAAATAGCAAATTATGGTGTCGTATTTATTCAAACTTTTATTGCAAATTGTACACACACTGCAATAAATAAGGGTGAATAGCCCTACAAAGACAAGCAATCACTGGCACACACCTCAGCAAGAAATAACCTGCTCAAAAATTCCCAAGCTGCACTCTGGTTGCCGTTTGGATCTTCAAGAAACTGCTACTTACTGCTGCAATCTATTAAAGTTGTTCTGCATGCACTATGAACATGCATACTCATGCAAGTTTAAGCAAGCTTCCTCCTGTTTCTGCCATTCCTCCCCCTGATTCCTTACTCAAAACTATATGTGGATTCCTCCAAACTGTGTCAAAAATAAACAAGTGATGTTATTTTTGTGAAATTGATCTAAATTTGTGTCAAACTGTCAAAAATAATTAAAAGCAGTGTTATTTCACGTTCTGACCTAAATTTTGTTTTATGTAATGTTTTCAGTAGAAATTATTTAGCATTCTGTATTGATAACCAAAAAACCACCCCTACTCATGGCTTAAATACCAAGTACTCATTGTTAGAAACCTCTGAACATTTTCTGCATAAAAGAGGAGAATGAATCAGGCCTGCAGAGCAACGTTTGACATCCTAATTGCTTTGAACAGATTATTTTTTTCCTCAGCTGCTGAAGATTCTCAGGAGGGAAAAAAAAATAAATGATTTAAGGCAACTATCTAGGTTAAATCAAACTAATTACAAGTTTCAGTGCGAATTCAAAGAAAGCTGGGTTCAAGCTTTTAGCTTTATCATACATTCTTATGCAGATGTGAGCAAGAGAATTCTTCCACCCACACCTCCCCAAGCCGAGCTTCCTGCCCTGTAGGATATAATTAATATACTGATCTTAAGATAGCAGCAACATGAGCTACATCTTCCAGTGCAAGGATTTGTAGAGGAGAGTGCAGGCCTTTCCGTATTCATGCTTTCCGCTGCCAAGCAAAGGATGAGTTCCTTTTCAGAGGATCACAGAACTGCCCTCTATTCACATAGCTTCATTCCTGGAGAACATTGTGCTGAAGGGACAGTTTCTGCTAGGGTCCAGGCTTGACTGTTTATTGGGTTCTACATGGGACTGTCCTTAAAGACCACTTAGAACAGGAGGATCAAACTTGTTTCATATTGAGAGCTGATGGCACCTGCAGAGGGCAGGAAGTGACATCCTGAAGCAGGAAATGATGCCATTAAGCAGTTGATAGCCAGGAATAAGCACTTTGCTCTCAAGTAGGAAATAATCAGCTGCAAAAGACAGCAAATATGCAAATCTTGATATTTTCAAGGTATGGGAAATAAGAAACGGGGCCACCATCATATGGGCTGCCCTTTTAGCAGCGCTGCTTCTGCTGAAGCATCACAGCTCAGCTGCTGAGAGGTGTTCTGCAAAGTGATGGCTCAGCAGAAGTGGTGCTGCCGAATTGGCAACTTGTGTGGCAATTGGGCTCTTCGCACACTTCAGCAATGTCTCCTTCTCTCAACCCTCTTGGTTTACTCCTTCCCCAATTGTATTCCTTGCCTTATAAGAACTCCTTCTATCTCTCTCTCCCAGAGCCTCAACAGAAGTAGTGCTACTGAAAGAGTAGTTCTGAGAGAGCCCAATTATAATGTGGATAAAGAGCTTTTGAGGCCACACCCAACCTTATGATTGACAGCCCTGACTTAGAAGCACCATGGAAGATGAAGCAGTGCCACACACTGGTGTAGCTAATGAAAGTGTAGCCTGGTGCAGATGGCAAAATGCTGCCCCAAAAGTGACATCACAACAGAAAGTGACATCACAGTTGTATTTTCATGTTCTTTTTTTTGGCCATAACTTTTGATAGTATGAGATATTACACTCTGATTTGTTCCATTGCATTCTGCATGAAATTCCGCATTGTATACTGTATAGCATTAGTATTATTCCTAAAAACTGGTATTTTAGCAAGCCATGATTTTTATATGACAGTTGTATTCCCATTTTCTCTTTTTTTGGCCATAACGTTTGATTGAGTAAAGATATCACATTCTGGCTTGTTTCATTGCATTCTGCATGAAATTCCACATCAAATGGTAATGTGATGGTATTATTCTTACATGCCACGGTTTTCACAATTTTGGCCACTAGTGTGAAGCTCAGCTTGTTGCCCCCCTAAAGCTTCTTGCCTGGTGCAATTGCACCCCCTGCACTTCTTTAGCTACGTCCCTGGTGCCATATGTCTCCCAGTAGATTGGAAAATGCAAGCATATGCTGCCAATATTCTGTGGACTGCCCCGGCTGTCTCTGTGCTTCTGGACTCAATTTAAAGTAATGGTTCATACATTTCATAACTGGGCCCTACATATTTCATAGATGGTAGCACTGTGCAGTTGTTCCCTCTTCACACATATATTGAATGTATCTGTGGGAAGTGGGAGCCTCACCACCAACCCACATCCGTGCAGTCAGCCAGGTGCACTGTTGGGGGATGGGACTGGCCCACATGTTTCTCCTGCCCACATATACTTTAAGCATTTGGGAGAACTTTTTCCAAATAACATCTGTTTAGGTTCAGACTTTAGCAAGTGCCTTCTTTGTTCTACTGCCTACAAAACAGAACTGCAAACCTTACAGCAGAAACAATAGCAGTGAAAACCAAGGAGGCACAAACCAGGACTGAGCAAAAGAAATACACATTTGGGCTCATCTCAGCAAGTTCTTCCAAAAGGAGAAGTGTGTTTTTCTGGGTTTACAAGAACCTAAAGAACTGTTAAATACCGTACATAGATTATATGGACATATGAAAAGCCATTCTCTATCTTGTATTGGTGTCCACAATAGCTTCTATCACCTCATCAGACTGTGTTTCTATATTTTACTCCCCATGAAATGTAAACTGCTGTGGCTAGAATCAGGGTCTTTATGGCATGTTGTCCCAAGGCTGTGGCAGTACGTCTCCCTCAGATGCAGTGCTCTCCTGTTCCTTTCCTTATTGGCTTTTTGGTAGAGTTGCAAGTCTCACCTTTTCACCTGGTTTTTAATACTCTTTGTTAGAGCGCAATCCTAACCAAGAGTTAAGCCGGCACAGTTAGGCCAGCAAAGTTTGGCTGGCACAAGAGATACAGTAAAGTATGTTTGGACCACTTTTGAAGTCAGGGAGGCCAGCGAATAGATGGGTACCATCCTGACTCCAAGATGGGTACCTGACTCCAAGAATGATCCAAATGCGCTTTTACAGTGGCCCTGATGCCAGCCAAACTTTGCTGGCCCAACTCCAGGTTAGAATTGCGTCTGTTGACTCTTTAAAAAAAGTGCTCTCTATTTCGCCCCAATTGTTTTATAATATGTTGATGTATTTTACATCCCAATCATATGCTTCTTCCCTCCCCCACTGATCAATGTAGGCATGCCAAAACAGCTCACACTACATCCTCGGGGGTGGGGTGGGGTGGGAGTGGCCTAGGATGTCCCCTTTGCATAAGGGAATTTTTCTTCTCTTACCTAGGGATAAAACTCCACAGTGCAGAGGGGACTACTCAACTTGTGCCAGTAGTAATTACTTTGTGTAGTAATTGCTTTGGCCCAGGGGACACCTGAGCATGGCACTTTTGCTCACAGGCAAGTCTTTGGAATTACGCTGCCTCCTTGACTTACAGGGTACTAGTGTACTTTTGTCCTGGATGATTGTGTCCTGGTCATTGGTGTACCTGGACATTTGAGACTGTCATTTGCATTCCACTATAACTAGGAAACAAAGGAACCATACCAGGGCAACAAAACCCACACTAGATCTTAAGCCTCTCATCCCTACACTAATTCCACTTTAATTGCATTTCAAAAATAAATAAATAAATCTGTTTTAAAAATAAATAGGAAGACAAACGTCCATGAATTGTCCATGAAAAAGAACAGACGCAAACCTCCAATACTGGGATGCATTTGACGGGAACACAGTTGGCCAAGACACAATGGACCAGTCGCTTGGTAAAAGATGGCTGTGTTCTGTTCCTGGAGTTGCCTCACCCTGTTGCCTCACTTTTTCTCACCCTGTGCCCTTCACAATCTCAGCTCTCCCTCTGCCCAATTAGCCTTGGCCGTACTTAATGCTTCCTTCTTCCTCTCTCGATCCAGGAATCCTTAGATTTCCATTGTTATCCAGAGTAATTGAGCTACTGTTTTTCCCCATTGCCATAGAAAGGGGCCACAAGTATTTTCCAAGTTATTAAATTGCTTAGGTTGTCCTAAAGCAGCATCCATTGTTTGTTTTGCCTGTGTCTTCAGAGCTGCTCCTTCCAAGCTCTGACCAAGCCCATTAATAAGGCAGATGTTCATAACTCGAACAACTGTAAGCTGGGACATTCTGTATTAAAACAAACTGACACTCTTTAAACAGGCTGCTCTGTGCAGGCCTTTGTACCTTGATGTAAATCTTGCCTGTTAAAACCTAAAACAGCACCCCTGCTGAAGAGAGAAGCTGCAGTGCCAACATCAAGCAAAGCTCTGGTTTCATAACTATGGGAAGAAGGCTGATAGTTCTGGAATTATTTTCCTGAACCTGGCAGGGCAGGTAGGTTTGGGTTTATCAGTGAAGATAAATATTTACTAGGCGGATTTATATGCTTTGCAGTGTCCTGTTGATCATCTTCTTTAATGATGAGTCACTTGGCATCAGGCTCAGCAGCTTTGTTATCTGATCCTGCTGTTCCAGTTTGGAGGCTGTTCTCCTGCACAGCTTTGCTGTCTGATGCGGGAAACAGGGCTTTCTTTCTCTATTCTCCTTGGAGGGATTTCAAGCCCACTGTGACGCACAATCTGAAAGAGAAGCCACCATGAGTGCAATTTTGGAAAGAGAGACAAACTGATTTCTCTCGAATATGTTTATAATGCCATTGTTTTGTTTCCCTCAAAATGGGAACACACACACTGAGAAAAAGTGAAAGACATCCTACTTCATAATACTGTGACCCATAAAAATATTCCTGTGTTCCTCACCTTATGATCTTAGCTAGGCACTGTTATATAGTTAAACTAATCCACTAGTCACATCCAATATACTTATGCCTTGAAGCAGAACAGTTCTCTGGAAAGGTTTACTGGTTTTAAAAGTTTAGTGGCCCAGAAGAAAATGCTACTTTATCCTTCCAGTTATTATTGTTGTAATTAGAGCTAAATCAGAACATGGGTCCTTTTTATGTTGACATAAATGTAATTAGCTTGAAGCCTTTCAAGCTGTTCTGTTAATTTGAATGAGTCAGTTGAGAAATACGTGGTCTTAGTCTTGCAACGCCAACGTCCTTGCAATGACAATGCAATGGGGTGTTAAAAAAAAAAACCACCACTAGTTTATACAGAAAATAATAATGAAGATGATGATGCAAAGTAGACTGGGAAGAGGAGAACTGGCCTGATTCAGTGATCCCTGGTATTTTAAAAAATATATGGTGATGTCCCCACAAATAGGCTCTGCCCAAGTTGAAGTGAATTGGAGCTGTGGCAACACACTTCATCCTCTGGCACTTTTTCCAGCAGTGCCCCACAATCCTTGGTTCTGTGTGTGCGTGGCCCAGCCTGCGTCTGTTTTGGCCTGTTTTGAGGCAGGAGTCAGGCAAGCAAGGAGGAAGGCAAGGTGGTATGAAACCAGGGCATCCTGTACCCCGTATCTCCTCCATTGCACCTGCGCCTCCTTCCTCAGGTGGAGGCCAGGTGGAGCATGCTGGGAGCAGAAGACACTGTTTTGAAGAATTATAATTATTTATTGTATTTCCATCCCTCTTTTGTCCCGCACTGAAGGGGACCCAAGGCGACTAGCAATGTAAAAAACATAAAAACAAATACAATTACAATAAAAACACCATTAAAAAGCTTAAAATAATTAAAAATCAAAACAATGCAAACACCCTGGACCCCAATATTAAAATACAGTTCAATAAAAACACCAGCCTGCAGTGTCTATTAATGCTTTCACAAATATAAAGGACTTAAGGGCCCCCACCACCAAGTTGCTGGGGAAGGCGGCACGATGGCAGGTGGTGTAGGGCACCTCCCAAGGCCCGAACCAACCACCTTTGAAACAACCAGGTCAGAAGACTTCATCGGTGGGTTAACCTGGACTATAGGTTGACATGTGAAGGGGGAGGTTTTGATGTGGTGAACTAATCTAGCAAATGCTCACACCTGGAAAAAAGGTAGCAACACAACACCTGAGAGACCCTAAAGACCTTCTCCTGATGATGCCACTTAGATTTTACCAAGTGCTTTTGAACTAATCTTCTGTTTGTGTGCCTGCAGGCTGCATGCAAGACACCAATGAAATTTGAAATGCACTAATCATTTGACGAGCATGCAAAAGTTGGACTGACAATCACATTTAAACTTTCCTGTGTTGTTTTGTGAACAGATGCACACTTAACTGTCTGAAAGCTATTTTTAGACCATTGTCCTCTGGTTTCCCCCCCACAAATCAATACACATTTGGAAGTGTTTTATTCACATTTTAATTTCTCCTCCTGTACTGGTGCAATTCTTAAACCATACCCAATTCCTCTTCTTTTTCCATGATCATGAATGCTAGTGTAGCATAGCCACTTCACCATCCACATCCAACCAGGCTTCATGAAATTGACAACAGCCCTGTCAATTTCACCAGTTTTCATTTCTTTAGAGGGAATGGCTTCTGGAAAGTGCTGGTGCCCATGATAGTGCTTTAATTAAAAACAAATTGACGAAGCATTGGCACAAATTGACAGGAGTTTTCCCCAACCTTTTCACTAGGGACTATAGAGATAGATCAGTGAAGAAAATGGTGATGAGGTGGGTGGACACATAATTCAGAAAGAGGGCTACATGTTCTGTGGAATTTCATCCAAATCTATGTAGCTACAGGGCAGGATAATTATGTGGCATGGGCAAGGAAGCTGGTATTGTATTACACAGTAGTGGAGGGGTATGTGGTGGCATTTACAGCCAGAAAAATGTTACTGGTGAATCGTAATAATTGTCATTAACAAGTCTAGGAAGGATTCCTGAATGATAATTACACAACTCAAAAATGAACGTGTAATTTCAGCCCTAATCCCCAATGTAAAAAATGAGTGAAGAAATTATAATTTGGAAGATGGAATTGTTGCAAAGGAATCTCTCTCTTCACATAATCTTAGTTATAAATACTGTTGCAAATTATGTTCTTTTGATGTTTTGTTCTTGTGTTTTTCTAAATACATGTCAGAAAACCTCTGAGGTAGCTTTGTTTCTTTTGCAGAGAGAAGGCAAAAACGTTCCCTGTGAAATGTTCTTGCATAGTAGAGAAGAGTACATGAATTGTTCGTAGGTCTTAGAGCACTTCCTTGCCAGTTCAGCCTGAAGCCGAGTTCAGGCTTTGATAGTTCGCACCAAGAGGTTTTATAGTGTCTCCTCAACATAGCAGATAGGAGATTTTCTTCCTTGGAGATCCATGCCGATTTCTCACCTTCTCTCTGCTTTCTTTTCTTTTGAATGAAGGACTGATGACTTGAGCCCTTCCATCACTAGCTGAAAGTTGAATCATCTTGAAAGCTGTTTTAGGTTCTTGCTGTGGAAACTGCATGACCTTGTCATGCTACATGTTCTTCACAAAGAGACGAAAGCCTGTACTGCAGAGCTATGACAAATTCTTCAAACACGAACTTTGTTCCAAAGAATGTAATAGAACTTTTCACTCTTCCATGTCATCCTCCGCACACCCAGACAGGATTCACTTAGCAATGGGAAGCCCAACCCTAACCTGCGCTGGTGCAGCCAAGCCTCTTGGCCTGTGCTGCATCTCATGCTGCTTAGGTGGTGGCTGGAGGTCTTCTTGGGTATAGCTGGCACAAATCTGGGAAGCCCATGTAGGCCTGAGCAGCCCAGGAGCAGGGGTTGGGTTCTGTGGAGGGGGCCTCCTCCTACCTTGCTCCTTCACAAGCCTGATCCCGGAACACCCTCCAGCCCAGCCCGGAAAGGCCGCATTGCCCGAGAGTGGTGAACTCAGCATTCACCGATGTCTGGTGCAGTCGGCTTACGGCCAACGTTGGAGGCACTTTACAGTGCCATGTACAGCAGCTACCCGGGCAGTATGAGCATGTTGCCTGTGATGAGAGCCTTGGGATTGGCTCCAAGTCATTTTGCACTAGTTGCAGTTTCTGGGCTGTCTTCAGAGACAGCCCCACATAGAGTGCATTGCAGTAATCTAATCTGGATGTCACTAGGGCGTGGGTCACTGTGGCCAGGTCTGATCGACCCAGGTATTGCACTATGAAATACTCCTCTGGCAAGTGTCCAATGTCTGTCGGCGTATGGAACTGACTATTCAGCAGCAAAGGTCAGCTCATGTGCACTGGCCTAGTTGTGGCAGCCATAAAGGAAATTCCGCCAGTGGAATGTGTGTTCTACCTGCATGCTCTTTCAATAGGATTGAGAATATATCTAGTATATATACCAACTATTTTTAACCTTTTTCATCTCAGGGCACAGTGACAAGACCCTAAAATTGTCAAGGCACACCGTAAGTTTTTTCGGTTTTTTAACAATTGACAAGACACACCATGCTGCCGGTGGGAGGCTCACATCCCCCAATGGCCCTACTAATAAATGACCCTCCCTCAAATTTCTGCAGCACACCTACAGACCATTTGCGGCACACTAATATGCCACAGGACATTGGTTGACAATTGCTGATATATACCTATATACAGTGGTGTCATTCAGATGACTTAGGAACAGGAACTCACTTTTGAGTTCAAATTCAAATGTTGAAAAAAACCCAAAAAAACAACAACACCCGGAAGCAGCCACAGAGTCCTTTAGGATCCGGAATGCCCGTTCTGGTCCATTCCCCCTGAATGACATCACTGACTACACAAACCCTGCATGGGACACTGCCTGTCTGACCTGGCCGGCCGTGAGATAATGAGCTACCACGTCACGCTTTCTTTAGGCTATTAGACTAGGCCAAACACTAAACTGTCATGGTTGATGAGACTTCTGAGGTCTCTATCCAGGCAGGAGCTGTAAAAATAAATGTGGTGGAATTAAGGAGTGTTGGAGGGATTTTAGTTGGAGAGCCAAGCTGAAAAAGGTCCAAAGTCAGGCCATCATCAAGTCCAATTCCATATTCCAAAGGTGACCATTTGTGGTGCACAGGTCCAGAAAGGATCTTTGGTTTTCCAATCCACTACAAAGATGTGTCAAAGCTACATGGGCACCGGTCTCCAGTCTTATCCTCTGAGGTGCTGCAAACTAAAAAAAGGCTCTTGGCCAGCTTCTGACTTCACTCCTTGGGTTCCAAATGGGCCGCCCACGGTGCCAGTCCTGGAGTGTTCCTTCCAGTCAGTGCCACCACTGAAGAAGTATTTTGCATGCATTGAAATGGCAGACATAGGCAAGAGCCGAGGCATGCTGCTGGCTGTGAAGTACCTGCATGAGCACACACACGGCAAAGTGCTTGACCTGGCAGCCCAGCCGGAGTCAATACCAGCAGACATCGTCATCATCACCCAGGTACAGGTGACGTGGTGTCTCAGGCCCCAGCTCAGCATCTCATTGCTGATCATCATTCATCACCACAGGGTGGCTGGCTGGGGAGGAGACCTTGGTTCCCACATCTGGCTAGAAGTGCAGTATTCTACAGAGGTGCACTGTGCACACACCAGGAGCCAGCCACACACATTCCATCACTGGAAAGTTGACAGGGCAGGGGACTTGAAACTGGAAGAAAGGTCTGGAAAGGTTCTGCAGGCATGGTAGACTGGCCGCTACCCGACTGCCACAGAGAGCCCATCTTCAAAACACAAGTTTCGAGTCAGGCCCACTACACGTGGCCTTTCCAATGAATGAAGCTCAACTGCTGCAGCAGTTGACTCACCAAGGTAACAAAGTCTTGCTGTTGCAGTGCCAACTAGCCACTTCAACAAACACTGCATCCTCCACTCACTGTCAATAGCAGCAGCTCTCTAGGTCTCCTCACACGTGGTGCCCCTGCCCTGCCCAAAAATAAAAGTGTATGGATTGGAACAATGAGGCAGTGCCCACTCAGACAGATCAGGGGCTCCTTGGTGGCACAGCACAGCACAGCACAGCACAGCTGTATGGGAAAGGTGGACTTCTTCACCCAGTGCCCACAGGCAGGCCACACAGCAGGGCCAGATTCTCATTTGGCATGAGACACGGCACCACCAGAGAGTTATCAGAGTAGCCACACAAATATCCTGCCAAGTTGTTTTTTTTTTTTTTTTGATTATTGGGAACTTTTTAACATTTTTGGTTTTAAATGAAGGCTACAAGCTTCAATCTGTTAAATTGATCATCTAAAGCCTGGGTTGGGGACTAAATAGAGCCATAAGTTAAATAGAGCCATAAGTTAATTTTTTTAGGGCTTTTAGTTAATTTTTAAAAGAATGTTTTGCTTCTGGTATGTTACTGCAGTAGGGGATGACACAGAAAATATTAATCCATATTTCATATTTCAAAACCTTTCAGTGATGACTGATGGATTAAATGCTTATTAAAGGTTAATGATATGAGCCCTGTTCCTATGGGCCCATGCATTGCCAGAATTCTGACTGAAGGAGATATTGCCAAAAACCACACAGACTTTGGAAATATTTGTCTGACAGCCCAATCTAGTGCAACTCCCCTAGCACTGATGCAGTTGCACCAACATGGTGTGTGGTACGTGCTGCATCCTGCTGGGGGAGAGGTGAGTACGTTTTGAGCAGTGACGCCCTCTTTGAGGAAAGGCAGCAGGGGTCTCTAAACCTTTTCAGCATGAGGACCACATCATATACCTGACATGGTATCAAAGACTGGAAAATAAAGAAATACTTTAGAGATGTAAGGGAGGAATGGATTTTGAAAAAAGGATTGGGGGAGCAGAGGGCAAAATTGATTTGCACAGGAAGAGGGGGAATTTTGAAAAGGAAAATGAATTTAGGGAAAAAGAATTTTTGAGCTCTGGACATATCCTGATCCTCAGTGACTCAATGCCCCCTTCCCCTTCCAGACAGTCCCTCACCTGAATTCTGGACACACAAAGTGACTGACTCAGTGCCCCCTCCCCTTCCATACAGCTTACCAGCTGAATTATGGTTGCCTCTTTCTCACATGCACTGGACAGGGGCCTGGCATCACTTCTCTCTCTCTCTCTCTCTCTCTCTCTCTCTCTCTCTCTCTCTCTCTCTCTC
>JAJKFI010000003.1:22364222-22401540 GCA_029204185.1 Lerista edwardsae
AAGTAAGTAAGTAAGTAAGTAAGTAAGTAAGTAAGTAAGTAAGTAAGTAAGTAAGTACAATTTATTTATAAAGAAATCTATACAGCTATATAACAGATGGCATTCACAAGAGCTGAGCAGAAATTCACTGGAATAACAAAACCAATAAAATAGAGTTAAATAGCAGATAATAATATAAAATAAAAGAGCTAAATAGCAGATAATATTGATAATAGCAGATAATAAAATGTGAAAGATCACAGCAAGAATGCAGATGTAAAATAGGAATCCCTCTGAATATGCAGCGAATAATGAAGTTGAAACATTACAATGTCAGCAACAGACTTCAAGCTGCAAGTGACACATTTATTGCACTTAAATAAGTGCAATTGCAATATGTGGAAAATAGCTTAAACAACCTCCTTTGCACTCTCAGAAGAGTGCATGAGACACATTTTTTGTTTTATTGCATGCAGTGAACCATAATTGCATGAATAGGACCAATCACATCAATCATTTCCATTCTGTCAGAAGGTTGCAATATTCTCTCCCCCCCCACACACACGGAGGGTGCAGTTCTAAACTGAGTTAGGCTGGCGTAAACTAAGCCGGCAAAGTTTGGCCAGCACAAGGGCCACCATAAAGCATGTTTGGACCACTCTCTGAGTCAGAGAGGCCAACACACAGACATTCGCCATCTCCCCGGACTCCAAGAGTGGTCCAAACACGCTTTATGGTGTCCCTTGTGCTGGCCAAACTTTGCTGGTTTAGCTTATGCCAGCCTAACTCCAGTTTAGGATTGCGCACACACACACAGCTGAGTTGCATGGAGAAGAACCATGGAGAATTAGCTTCTACGTGCTTTGGTGAGGAAGTGAAGGAGGCCAAAATCTCAAATCCATATTTTGACACCAAAGATTGACACCAAAGTCTCATCAGGAAATGTCTTTCCATCAGTGTGTGCTTTGTAAGTTGTACTTCTTGAGATGACCACTAACAAAGTAGGCATGGTGAAGGAAAAAATGGACTGCTATCCGTATTAATATGTCATCTATATTAAAAGAGTATGTGCCCAAATCAAACAAAAGAAAGTTCTACGAATGCAATATAAGCTTCCAGTTCAGCCATGCCCGTTGAAACATTTGACCTACGAACACCATAATAATAATAATAATAATAATAATAATAATAATAATAATAATAATACTCGTATTTATATACCGCCTTTCTTAGGTCATTAGATTACTCCTCTGACTTTAACTCAAGGCGGTTTACATAGGCAGGCTTTATTCATAAACACAAAGGTTTTTACAAATTACAAGAAAGTTCTATCTTTCTAGAACATACAACATACAGATGGTACTTTCATGGTGTAGTCTTCTTTCTGGCCACACAATTTGCCTTCCTGGTGGCTGATAAGCAGCTTCTGCTCCCACCAAGAAGTGGTTGGCACAGCACACTCCCCTCTCACAGGCAGCTGTAGCTCAGCTCTAATCAGTCGCAGTTTACAAGGTCTGCCGCTCATGGAGACTTCCGGTGATCCCGAACTGGCGACCTTCGGATGTTATCTTTAGGCAAACCCTCTCGACTACAACCTCCTGCCCTTTAGTATGCAAAAAGCTGTGGAAGTGTGATCAAAGAAATGCCACAGGTTAAAATGTCCAGTTTAATTCATAGACTTTTTTTTTGTTCTTAGCTGCCCCATCTTTTATTCATACTTAAACCATTTTCTATTGCAAAGCAGGAAAATTGTTCTATTGTTTCTATTGTTCTTGCTAAGAATCACAACGTCTTGACTACTTTTCCAACTCTTGGAAATGCCTGCCTAATTTTCCTGCTTAAACTTAAAAGGAATTTAAAAAGAAAGAAAAACCCTCAAAAGTTAGGGTAACCGTAACTTATTTTAAACATCTGGATATTCATTCAGGAGATAAGGTAGATGTGTAATAATAGATTTCCTGTCCCAAAGGACCCATACATTTCGACTTGAGCATCTATCTTGAAGTCACAAGCTTGCTGAGCAGCAAAGACTCATGCAACAAGATCAGCACGCAATGATTTGAAATGGGACATCGGTACACTGTGGAACATTGCGACACACCCAGAGATTCCATCCTGGCCTACAGATGGCTTTTACTGCACAAAGAGACCAAAAACATAAAATAAAGTTTAAAAGTGTAGGTAGTCATTTGGTCCAGTAGAAAAAATTCAAATCTAGTTGCAATCTAAGAATAATAACTTAAGATTTTGTGTTTCTTTAATATCTCTAATAAAAGTATTATTGCCGTCTGATTGGAATATTGGTATAAATACGTTCATGGCTTAGTCAGGTGTCATCTAAGCAACAAATAACCAGTGAAACTGTTTCATGGAGTCTCTTGTCCTTTTCAGTGATGTCATGCAGGGGGTACGCGGGGGTACGCGAGTACTGGTTCCTAGGATTACGGCTGGCCCCGCCCATTCACCCGCCCACTCGTCAACTCCACCCCTTGCAATGTTTGAATTTCCTGCACGTTTGAGTTGCCTGCATGTTTTCAGAGCCAGGCAGGCAGCGAGCGGAGCCTTGCCTTGCCTTGCCACTGAAAAATGAGCTGCTCTGGGGTTTTGGAACTGTTGGGTCACTTTAACATGATGCCAGGCCTCCTTAACATGTTCTGGGGGTGCTGTGGAATACTGTTGCAACTGTTGGGTCAGTTTAAAATCATCTGAGGCCTCAAAAAGGGCTTTTTTATGTCACTTCCTGCCACAACATAACTTCTGGCTTATGACGTCACTTCCGGTGGGCGGGTCCCAACACGTGCCAATCAAAAGTGAGTACCTGTTCTTAAATCATTTAGATGACACCACTGGTCCTTTTGCATATACCTGCTTCATGTACTTCTCCCTGCTTTTTTACTTGCAATACCCTGTGTCTTATCCCTTGTAGAGATTTCTGATCCCATGCCTTTTGGCTCTTGATCCAACATCCTGCTCCTGCAGATATGTTCCTCATAATTCGTCTGTTGTCTGATATTCAGATTCTCCTCCCAATCTCCTCATCTGCGTCTTAACCTGATTGGTGATACTTTTGGACCAGCTGGCACCTTATCATGCCTCTGTTGCACTCCAATCATACTGCTGTCTTGAATCTCAACCAGGATCTCACAGGGCTCTCCCTGCTCTGCATCTGATTTTACTGAACCACCAATGCCCCAATAAATGGCACACAGAACATTGTAATTTTTATCTTCAGCAGTGGGCTAAATTGTGAGAGCCATTCAATCTCTTTTTACAGAACATATCATGAGACTATGAGAAACTTCTAAGGCACTACTTTCTAGGAAGTCTTACTTCTGCTTAATCTGAGCAGGCTGAAAAGCATTTTTATGTATTTGAGCAAAGCTTTAATCATAGACCAGTGTTTCCCAATCTGGGGGTCTTGACCCCCCAGGTAGTCGTGCATATTTTGGGGGGGATGGACAGACATTATTCTCTTAAGAGGATAGCAACCCAATCAGGGACCTGTAACTGTCATTAGTACCTCACTTCTGTGTTTCACTGCCACCGTTGTCACCAGTGATGGAATCTGTTAAGTAGGAGCTGGAACGCTGGGTAGGACTTACATGTGATTGGCAGCCCGTCCGTTCTGTTCCGCCGCCTGCCCGCCCGCCGCGGGGGCTGCCCTGGCCTAGGAGGGGGCGCCTGCTCGCTGGGGGGGGAATGCGGGGGCGCGCCGGGTGCCTGGGCGAGCAGCGGTGGGGCGCGCCAACCGGAGGCAGCCCGCACGGCAGGCGGGCAGGTGGCGGAACGGAACGGGCGGGCTTACGTGCCAATCACACATAAGCCCTGCCCAGCGTTCCAGTTCCTGCTTAACAGATTCCATCGCTGGTTGTCACCATCAAACATTTTTTTTAATATACCCATGTGTGGTAGTGGTGGTGGTGGTAGCAGCAGTGAAACCAGGAAGTGCTACACTAGCGGCAGCTATGGGACCCTGGTTCAGTCACTACCTTCCTTAAGGGGGTAGTGTCCCAACAAAGGTTGGGAACCACTGTCACAGAGCCTCTGTCAATTAGTTCCCTTTTAACAGGACTTTTTCTGTATAGTATACTTTACTTTGATATACCTGGTGATATTCTACAAAGGGCTACAACTCCACACTAGATCAGAAAAAAGTATTACTGTGATAATAAATAATTACATGTGCCATCTAATGAAATCTAACACAAAAACTAAAAATAATCAAGGGCAGAGTGGAGCTCTGTCAATTTAAGCAAAGCAGAAATAATCCACTTAATGGCACAAAAGAACAGGAGACCTTGAGAAACACTGTGATTCAGACTGTAGCAATTGTATGGACAAATATAATAACAGAACAGGAAGTGAGGGAGAAGAAATCATTGGTTAGCATTTAGGGAGGGTGAGACATGAGGATAATAGTATGGTAACAAATAATAAAATCAGCATTGACATGAAGTGTTTAGAGCAAAAAAAGAATAAAATCCCTGTTCCATCACCATGAGGCTGGGGCTGTTGGTGCGGCAGCCACAGTTATGGTATGTGGGTCAGGCTCACCAGCATGAATGGCTTGCAGCCCTGGGCCATGTCAGTAGTGCACCCATCCCTACTATAGCAGGTAAGTTGGTGGAGAGTGCGCCAAGGCATTCTGGATTGAGTGGGGATCCAGCCAGCTGGGGCTGTGTTAAGGGTGGTCTGGAGATGGAAATTGGCAGCAGCAGTGCCACCAATATCCACCCCTCTGGCATGACCTCAACATGCCTCTCTGGACCCACTCAGATGGTGTAAGACAAAGAGTTGGTAAAGATCCTGGTAGGCCCATTGGGGGACTATGCCTTGACAGAGGAGATAATTTTTTTTTTGAAATGTACTTCTCCATTCCTGCCTGTTCCCCAACTGGTCCATAGCTTGGCCCACACAAGTTTGGCCCACACAAGCAGTGCTGTAATGTGGGTGGAGCCTGAGAAGCAGCCGCTCCAGGCGGAGTTCAAAGGGGAGGCACAATTTCTGTAATATGAAAAAGCAAAGAACTAAAATTTTTAGTTTTTGAAAATACCTTGTCCCCTCTGTATGACTTCTTTCGACATGATTTTCCTGTTGTTTCCACCCTCGTTTCCACTCAAATGGCTCCTTACGACACCTGGAGGAACAGGAAGTGAGGGTGAATTGAAATGCCTTGTTTATTAAACTCTTTGTTGGAGAGCTTCCAAATAAGGAAGTGGGCGGTGATGTGACATCATTGCTAGTCCTGGTTTGTTTAAGATAGGCCTGGAGAGAATGTAGCCACAGGTGAGTTTGGGAAAAAGGGGGGGGGCGCAAAATAATTTCTTGCTCCAGGCACATTTTTTCATTAGTTACGGTTCTGTGCACAAGGACTGCCATAAAGCACATTTGAACCACTCTTGAGGTTAGGGAGGATGGTGCACGTCTGTGTGCCAGCTTCTCTGACTCTGGGGGGGTGGTGGTGGTTCCAAGCATACTTTATGGTGTCTTTTGTGCCAGCCAAACTTTGCTGGCCTAACTTTGCCGGCCTAACACCAGGTTAGGATTGCATTCTCAGAGTTTTTTCAGGTTGATCAAACTGAGGGAGCACAATAACTTCAGTTCAGATACCACATACTGGCAATTTGGATATTCTGACTCCTGGTAATACAGATTGATCAGTGACATGAGTTGCTGTCATGAATTCATTTTTATTTGAAACCTAACGTTTATGTTCCAGAACAACACTGTAATTTAAGGAATAAATTCTGTTAATTTTACATGTTCTTATGCCATATAAAGAGGCAGGGTCAACCAATGACAGTATGGCCAAATGCTGCCCCATCACATCAGCCTCTGCTCTGCTCCAATGTTCTAGCTCAGCATTCCCCTCCACATTCCTTTCTGTGTCTCCTTCCATTTCCAATCCAGGGAATGGAAGAAAGGAGTGGGAAGTGGAGGAGACAAGCAGAGATAGGCACACACCACAACCAATCTGCTGCTAGAAGTGACCAGTGTTGGCCTTATGGATGGGCAACACTAAAAGGAGGCCATAAAAGGAATTGTTGAAATCTTAATTTCTCTTGTGAACAAAAAGGAGGGCGTAAGATTCTTGTCAATATTTGGAGCTGCTAAGCACCCAAATTATTGTGAGGGCAGTAGACAGTGTATTGGCAATGTATCCTTTCTGGAGATGATCTACTATCAAATAGTAGAGAAGTTACACTGTGAGATACAAGAAACTGGACTAGATGGGCCTTTGGCCTGATCCAGCAGGGCTCTTCTTATTTTCTTAAGTTTGTCTGAAATTTCACTGTATCCCAGTCAGTGGTTCAGGATAGAGAATAAATTCTGCTGATGTAGAAAAAGTATTCTTCGAGTAACAGCTATATAATATAGTAAGGCTATAGCAACCATAGAAAAGAACAACTGGGTTTTATTTTACTCTCATTTCACATAGGCCTCAGGCTTGCATCCATCTTGGAAGTTTTGCGTGAGCTCTGGGGCATTATCAGCCTGAGCCTAAACAAACGTTTGGCCACTAGGTGGCAACAACATAAACCAATTTTACAGGCTGCATATTTCAATTCAGATAATAATAATAATAATAATAATAATACATGTATTTATATACCGCCTTTCTTAAAGTCACTAGATTTCTCTAATGATTACAACTCAAGGCGGTTTACATAGGCAGACTTTTCACAAACCCGAAGGTTTTTACAATTTACAGAATGTTCTATCTTTCAAGAACCACACTCAAACAGATCTTTCTTTCTGGATTTAGCCTTCTTTCTTTAGCCACCTGTCTGTCGTCTGCTGGCTGATGAGGCTTCCCTGCTCTCACCAGAGACGCAGCTGCGTTCAGCACACTCCTCCTCCCACGAGGCAGCTGAAACTCAGCTTTTTTTAATCAGCCGCAGTTTGCAAGGTCTGCCGCTCACACAGACTTCCGGGAGTCTCGAGCTCACGACCTTGAGATCTTCAGTTGTTATCTTCGGGCAAACGGAGGCATTAACCCTCTCGGCTAAACCTTCTGCCCAGATGGCAATGGGTGATATAGTTATAATGGAAAATCCAATCTTTTGGGGTAGGCTAGGCTTTTAAGAATTCTAGAACGTTCTGTCTCTCTTTTCTCATAGCTCTATAAACCAGTGGCTTCAATTATATTTATTTATTTATTATTTATTAATAGATTTTTACCCCGCCTTTTGTGCCCGAAGGCACCCAAGGCGGCATTACAAAATATATATTAAAAATACAGCATAACAATTAACATTAAAAACAGTTAAAACAGTATTAAACAACAATAGCAAACAAAATAAAAACACAATTTAAAAAACAATTTAAAAACAATTTAAAAAAAAACAAAACAAAAACAAACCCCGTGGATCATAATAACCAGCCAGCCAACCTGTCAGCAGTTAAAAGCTTTTTGGAATAAAAAGGTCTTCAGCCCCCGCCGAAATGTAAACAAAGAGGGAGCAGTTCTCAATTCTAGGGGAAGGGTGTTCCAGAGTTGGGGGGCCACCACCGAGAAGACCCTCTTCCTGGCCGCCGCCCCTCTCACTTCTCCTGGTGGCGGCACAGTCAAAAGGGCCCCCCCAGATGATCTAAGAGTACGGGTTGGATTGTATGGAAGGAGGCGGTCCCTCAAATACCCCGGACCCGAGCCGTAAAGGGCTTTAAAGGTCAAGACTAGCACTTTGAATTGGGCCCGGAACAGAACCGGCAGCCAGTGTAGTTGCTGAAGCAACGGCTCGACAGAGTCAAACCGACGTGCCCCAGCAACCACCCGAGCCGCCGCGTTCTGTACTAGTTGTAATTTCCGGACCGTCTTCAAAGGCAGCCCCACATAGAGCGCATTGCAATAATCTAATCTAGATGTCACTAGGGCGTGGGTCACAGTGGCCAGGTCCGCACAGCTCAGGTACGGCCGCAGCCGAGCTCAGGCTCAGCTGAGCTCAGGCTCAGCTGCTCAGCCGAAGCTGAGCAAAGGCTCCCCTGGCCACAGCCGCCACCTGGGACTCCAGGTGTAGCTGTGAATCCAGGAGAACCCCCAAGCTGCGAACCTGCTCCTTCAGAGGAAGTGCGACCCCATTCAGAGCAGGACGATAGTCCAATACCCGAGCTGTGGATTTCCGAACCGAAAGCACCTCTGTCTTATCCGGATTTAATTTCAGCTTGTTCGCCCGCATCCAGCCCCCAACTGCCTCCAGACAGCGATTCAGGACCTCAACCGCTTCCTCAGAATCAGGGGGAAAGGAGAGATAAAGTTGGGTGTCATCAGCATATTGATGGCACCCCACTCCAAACCCCCGGATGACCTCTCCCAGCGGTTTCATGTAGATGTTAAATAGCATGGGGGATAAGATGGAACCTTGCGGCACCCCGAACCTAAGAGGTCGGGGTGCCGAACAAGCGTCCCCCAGCACCACCTTCTGGGATCTGTCAGTCAGGAAGGAATGGAACCACTTCAAAACAGTGCCTCCAAGCCCCAACCCGGCCAGCCGACCCAGAAGGACACCATGGTCGATGGTGTCGAAAGCCGCCGAGAGGTCCAGCAGGACTAACAGGGTCGCACTTCCCCCGTCCATCCCCCGGCGAAGGTCATCCACCAAGGCGACCAAGGCAGTCTCCGTCCCGAACCCCGGCCTGAAGCCAGATTGGAATGGGTCCAGATAATCCGTTTCCTCCAGAACCCTCTGAAGCTGGGACGCCACCACCCTCTCAATCACCTTGCCCAGAAATGGGATATTGGAGACTGGCCGAAAGTTGTTTAAATTTGTGGGATCCAGGGAGGGCTTCTTCAGGAGGGGGCGAACCATCGCCTGCTTCAAAGCAGGCGGGAGCACCCCCTCCTTCAGAGATGAATTCACCACCCTCCCCGTCCACTCGGCCAGCCCTCCCCGGGCAGCTCTAATTAGCCATGCCGGGCAAGGGTCGAGCGGGCAAGCAGCAGGTCTCACACTCCAGAGAATCCTGTCCACATCCTCAGGCTCTACAAGCTGAAAAGAATCCCAAATTGGAGGATAGACAGGTTCCCCAAGGACATCACTAGATATGCCCACAGTGGCGTCCAAGTCATGCTGGATCTGATCGACCTTGTCTGTAAAGTATTTAGCGAACTCGTCACAGCGAGCCTCCGTGTGCTCCTCCCTACCAGTAAGGGGGGCAAGATGTAAAAAACTGCGGACCACACGGAAAAGCTCAGCTGGACGGTTCTCTGCAGATGCAATGGTGGCAGAGAGGTGTGCCCTCTTAGCCACCACCACTGCTCTGGAATAAGCTTTTAATTGGGCTCTAGCCCGTGTCCGGTCAGATTCGGCACGAGTCTTTCGCCACCGACGCTCTAGTCGTCTGCTCTGCCGCTTCATCGTTCGCAGCTCCTCAGAGAACCAAGGAGCCGCTCTGATTCTGCGACTGGGCAGAGGACGCTCAGGAGCGATCTCATCCAGGGCCCTGGCCATCTCCGTATTCCAGACGGAGTCTGGAATTAATAATTATTCCTTAATTCCTGTTAAATAAGACAAACAGCAGGTGGTTAAATACAGTTGAATCCATTAAAATAGTTAGCAGTGCATTTTATGTGGGTTTGGACATTCTTCTGAGATAGTCAGGTATTCCTTTGTGATAACAGAAGGGAAGTGATGAAGACCTGAACTCTCTGTTAAAGAGGGCACATTTACTGAACTTCACAGGTTATGTTTAGACAGAAAAAGGGAAATACTATCATAAGTGCAAATAATTTGTAGAGAAGAAAAATGGATAAATTATCAATTTAATAATTCTGTTGTACTTATTTCATAAGACATATCTCATGTGTGTCAAATCTAATTACCTCTATACTGAAAATATGATTCTGCGGTTCAAAAGAAGTCATTAAACTATAAATTTCCTGACATGTTACCTCTAAGGAATATCCCTTACCTCACACATCTGCTCAGACAGTGATGCAATTTTCTTAGTCTCAGAAATGTGGCTGAACTAAACAGATAAAACATATCATCCAATAATTTATTAGTAGTTCCTGATCTAGCTTCTGCCCACTCTTTCTCAAGAAAAATGATAATCCGGATACAGAATCTGCATAGCAAAAATTGAAAAAGGAAAGAAAAACCAAAGGGAGCTCTTTTATCTTTCAGTGCATACCAGAAGATTAGGAGATATGGAAACCAAAAGCTATCAGTGTTATGGAAACTTGCAAAACAATTGGATTTTTCCAGCAATGAAATTAGTGAAGGATGCTTATGTGTCCACCTGAAAAACTGATAATGGTGCCTGGCACTAGGTCTAAAAAATTCAAGCCTTGTATTAATTGACACAGTAAGTGTGAATGTTCCCTGATGGAGCCTAGCTAAACAGCGCTGGAGGCTCCTTACTGTGGTGCAACGTCCATATTGTCAGCCTTAATTTCTTTGATTAAACCTAGAATTTCTGTCTTGGAAGAAAGTTATGTCCCCATCGTATATCTGGAAGAACTAGTCTATCCATAACACAATTACACTGAAATATACTAACTGGAAACCATTATTTTTACCTGATCACATCTCATAGGATTAATGTGCATATTATGGGCAGATTTCTGCTTGCAGAAAAATGTTTAATGCCCACCCAGACCTGTATCAGATTGAAGATGGCTGGGTAATGCAGAGAGCTGCATTTCATCTCTGGTTTGTTAATTGCTTATCTTCTTCAATGTATCATCATTATGCGTGCTTGCCCTCTAGTTTTTTGAAGTTATAAATGCCCACTGAAATGTACAACTGTTCAGCGCTTCTTAATTTAGTCTGGATCTAGATGGTTTGAAAATGGACTTTCTCTTGACAACAGTTTCTCACATGGTAAACACTTGGAGCCATTTCATATTAATCTCTGGAAATCTTGACTCTGGTTTTTTTTCTGCATCATGCATCTTGCTCCTTCCAGGAAACAGTTTAATGGCTGCATCTTGCAGGACCCAATATTTTCTCTCTTGAATTCTGCTTTATATTAGGCGTGTTCATACTGGACCTGGATGGTCACAGCAGCAGTGTAGCTAAGCTATATGCTACCCCCATGGCAGAGTTGTTTTCTATCAGCTTTGCTGAGGATGTGTATGACAGCTTTCATCTTAGTTGCATGGCAAATGCAGCAAAATTAGACCCCTCCAAATGGAATTGTTTTTGGAGGCAAGGGCCGTGCATGCACTGGGGAGGGTGATAGTGCAGGCATGAGCGGGGAGTGCCACGCTGCTCTGTGACATCACCTGGCCCTGGGTGCCATCAGGGCTTGGCACCACAACTGGGTTACAGCTCTCCCATGTACTGTAATGTGTGAAGCAGCCTTCAGTGGTCCTCGAACTCTTCCTACGTCCTTCCTCTACCTGTCTTGCCTTTTCTTACAAAGAGAAATTCGTCAAAACAATTTGCGTAACACATCATTATACTACTGTGTTCTTGTGAAACTGGTCTGTCAAATCCCACTGATGTACTACAAGATCTGTCCAATGTGGACTGTTTCTGAGTATTGCAGGTGAGATGGTTTCAAATGTATTTTCCAACCCCAGTTCTCCAGTTCATCAATGCCAAATCTCACAATGGTTTCAGTGCTGCAACGATTTAAAAAGTCAGTTATCGGAATTGTCACAGCTTGGGAACCAAGGTAAAACCCTGAAGAGCCTGCAAGTACCATCAAAGAGACCAAACTGTGTGAGAGAGCCTGCTTCATGTCAATCTCTTTCATCTTCAAAAAAACTTACAGTACTTGCTGGCAGATTCTAGCATATAAAAATATAGTGCTTAGTGCTGTGCGGTGCTGATAGTTATAACTCAGAACAAAGAGGAATTGAAATAAAGGCTCAAAGGAAGTGGCCTGTAAGTCGTCTTACCATGATTCTTTGACATTGTCACAAAAGTACAATCAAAAGGTGTTTGCTTCATACTGTTTTAGGTTGCCTACCTCTAGAACAACTGGGTAATGGTTCCCCCTTCCAAACCCAGGAGAAAAATACAAGATGCCAATTTTAACACCAGCACAAGGGTTTGATCATGGCCACAGCTCTATTAAGAATTTCAGGAAATGATACGATCCTCATTATCAGGGATGAAAATCTTTCATGGCTGGCCCATTCATAAGGCCAACTGATGCTGTTGCCTCAGGTGGTGGATTAGTAGATTGTGCCTGGTTCCCATCGCCAACTGCCTGTCTCTACCTGTCCATATTCCTTTCATTCCCTGGATTAGAAAAGAAAGAGGTGAATGCAGTTGAAAAGTCCAGAGGAATGGAAAGTGGTAGGCGACAGCTGCTCTGTTGTCCCTTCTTGCAGTAGAGGTGGTGGCTAATATGTTGCTATGTAGGAGAGGTGGTATTATTAGGTGCACCACTTCAGATGCTGGAAGCTGAACCAGGCTTTGGTATAGATTAGGCTACTTTTCCAAGAGTCATGGACATTTGCTCCATTGCAATTGTCCCTGTTATGACTATTGAACCAATGGAAACACCAAAGCAAGTAGCTTGTTTTATTAATGTGTAGAAAACTCATCTTAGATCAACTTGGAAATTTTCTGGATTTCTTCCCCCTTCCCAAATTGGATAAAAATTGGATTATTTCCCGGGCAAATTAGAAGCTGACAGTTCCCAATCTTTCAACAACAACAACAAAAACAAAATACACACAACCTTCCTTTTTAAATACAGGTGGTGATCACTGATGAGTAGGAACAGCTGAGGAAGTGAGTTACAGTAGACAGGGCAGGGCAGCATTATAAAAACTGCTATGGCAAGGACACAAACAACACAGGGAGCATTTTTTAAAAGGCTCCCTCCTCCTTTTTATCTCCCAGTGTGCCAGCAGTAAAAGAAAAGGTGAGGTGGCTTTTGGTGCATATACGCCTCTTTTGTTGCTGGTCAAGAAAGACCGGAGTGGGGAGTGGAGCTCTCGGATTTCTCCGGTAGCAGGAGTAGGTGACATCATCATTATCAGGAGTGCTCAGGTGCTGTTTCTGGAACATTTTTGAAAGGACTTTAACTGAGAAGTAGTATCAAACTCAGCTGGAAGCAAACTGAGAAATTTTTTTCCAGGGGCATATGTTCATCTTCTTTTAATCATCATCTTTTATCCAAGAACTGAGAGAGAGAGGATAACGCTGATGTCTCATTAATAACCCAATCCTATTCAGGCCTTGTGCAGCTGGAACACTTGTGGTGTAAGGCCCTTTATGGCTGTTGCAAAAGGCAGCTAACCATTTGGTGCAGCCTGCTCTGCATGTGAACAGCCCAGGGGCACCCACTGGCACTAGCAAGTTTCTGCAGAGGGTTGGAGGGAGGCAGGGAGGAGCAGAAGGGGTTGGGGAAAAACAGGAAGGAGATAGGGCAGTGAATAGTTGGGTGGTATAAATGGCAATGACATATGCTGATATCTTCAGTGACATTCCTAGAAGGAAGCACTTAGTTTTTCAGGCTCCTGAACACCCATGTAAAATGCCTTCCCTTCCCTCACCTTCAGAGCCATTCATGACTGTGAATGCAAAGTGGAGACTGTGACTGTGAAGCAAACTGCTTTGCTTCAGCAGCCACAAATGGCTCTGCAGGTGAAGGGGAGGGGGTCACTTTACCAGAGGCGGTCGGGGAGTGCGCCCCATGGCAGGCGCTGATACCGCGCCCCCACCCCGCCCCCGCGCGTCACACAGACACGTCTCCCTTACCCCGGAAATGCTCTATTTTCAGAGTGTAAGGGAGGCGTGGGCGGGGGGGAGGGCGAGAAACCGTGCGGTCTCTCCCAGACCGCGCGCAATGGCGCCCCACTGCTGCTCCGCGCCCCATGGCGCGTGCCATGGGGCGCTACAGGTAAGATCCGCATCTGCACTTTACACAGGCATTCAGGAGCCTGAAAAACGTAGCATTTTGCCCTTTCTCTACGAACATCACTGGATATCCTAACCCCTTTCAAGACCTACCCCAGGTCCACACGGAATTGTGCCAGCTATAAAGCTGGCATAGATCTGAGTAGACTCAGCAGCTTGGGGCAGGTTAACCCCAGGGAAAGGGAACAATTGTTTCTTAAACCCAAGGAGGCCTCCAGCCTGCTCTGACTCAGCCCTAGATACAGCATGGGCCATGCAACCCTGGTGCAACAGTGCTGGAAAAAACCTGGGCTGTTCATTTTTCAGATTTGAACGTTTGCTTAAAATATTGCAACCCATTCCAGGAGTTTGGGATGACATGAGTCAGATTTTTAAATTAAGCACAATAAGCTTCAAGGCAGGAATAAGTGGCAGAAGAAAACATGCTAATAAAGACATTTAAATATGTTGTTGTTGTTGTTGTTGTTGTTGTTGTTGTTGTTGTTTAGTCTTAGTGGGGTGTGGCTAAGGGCTGCTGTGACAAGGCCATGCACTTCGAAATTTAACCCACTTTGCCTGTCTCTCCACTGGAAATTTCCTCGTTCTACACTGAAACCAAATCACATCCAACGGTTTCTCAGACAGGTTTCTTAAAGCTTTCTTAGAATCATCCAATCAGATATGAATACTAATAGGCAAGGTGTCTTAAAAATATATCCTTGACAGATTATGGGGTAAGCTACTGTAGCTTGAGGATTCTCCATACTTCTCATTACAATAACAGAAATGCTTTTATCAAATGCTTTCTCTTTCATTTTCCTTCACTGGGACAAAACTTTGTTGAAAATCCTGCTGGGGATAAAATCATAATGTGGGTATGTTATTCGTGTTGCTTTAATGTCAGCACAAAGTGTCAAACAAACGTAATTCAAATAATCTTTCTGGGACAAAATAAGATTCACATGGCACATAAAATAGATTCCTTATCCAATGCGGGGGTGGGGAGGAAGAGAACGAGAAGCAAAACGTTCTGGCAATCTCATCTTAAAAATTTTCATTCATGACTGAAAAATTGCTCTAATCACACCAACTGGGAACTACAGAAGCTCTCCCTTCCTCTACTTCTTTCAAAGCAAGAACTCAAATTAACACAGCTACAATGTCCACTTATATTGTACACAGTATTTAAAAGAATTTAAGGTCCCAGTCCTATTTGGGGGCATGAGCTGCTGGAACGAGCATTCTGGCAGCACAAGGACTTTTACGGTAGTGTGAAAGTGGAGGAACCATAGTGTGCTTTTGGGCTTCTGCCACGAACATCCAGCTTTGCAGCAAGCGCAGCAGAGCTGGTATGTTGGGACTGGAGGCGTGTTGTGAGCAGGGGGATTTGGGGGGCTGGAAGAGGGAAGGGGGAGAGACCAGAAAATGGTTGGCATAAATTTGAAGAGACCCATAGACAATCTGGTATCCTCCGAAGCGTGTGTAAAAAACGCTTCCAGCTGATGGTTCAATCGTTCTCACCACCACTGGGTGCAGGGCACACTCTGCCAGCATGGCTGGATAGGCACCAATAGTGGGGGATAGGATTGGGCAGTAAATGAGACACATAGGTGCTTGAACAGGAATGAGGGTTAAAGCTGAGAAGAGTTGATGCTCATGTGTCACTGAGCAGAACACAAGTTTTGTTGGCTCTGGTTTTCCTATTTTCAAATATGTGCAAATAACCCTACCAGGGAGCAATTTCATATCTCACTCCCTTCTTGGCAAGATGAATGGCTGTCTGGGGAACAATGTGGAGTCAACAGATAGGGAATAATGCAGAAATGAATATTTCTGTATTATTTTAAACAGCTGGAGGGTTGCAGATGTGTCTGTTTTCTTTTAAAAAAAAAACTTACGTTGGTTGAGTTCTGAATGTTACATTACTCAACCTTTTTTTTCAAACATACAAGTGGCTTTTGAAGTTTTCCCAATAAATCATATGTGGCAAGGTTCTCCAAGTATAACCTCTGGCAGTTTTACATGCTGCTGCTAGCAAATCACAATCTGACATTTATTTTGTCAGAAGCACTTAGTGCTACTTTTGGCTATTTTATCCGTTTTTTTTTTAAGCATTTTAATAAAACAAAATAGATAGTACAATCTCCTGGATTAAGCATAATGGCTGGGATCCAAAGTGCTATTTGAGATATGGTCAGGAGGAGTTCTTGAAATCCTTTTCAAGAGGGCACCTTCAAAAACTACTTTTGAAAACTCTGTCCATTTCTAGAGGATACCATTTGATGGGGTGGAGGTTGCTCAAGAAGCATAAACCCCAGTGGCATCACCATAGAGTAAGTACAGGACAGTAAGTACAGCAAGCATCTCAATGCACCATGTGAGTGGCTCCTCCCACTCACTGTCAGAGCAATTTGGGGCAGTGATAGCAACATGCAAGCAATGCTGCCCTGAATTGCTCTGGCAGCGAGTGGGAGGGACATGGCAATAGCTTGTCATGTGATGGCAATCTGCCATGGGGGTGTAGTTTAAAGGGGCCTCCAAGATATCATATGAATCCAATCATTAGGATTTTAATAGACTAGTGGAACAATGTCACATGGCCTTGATTTGCAGAGCTCCAACTAGTTCAATTTTTTTTGTATAGGTGCTGAACAAAACAATGCAATGGATAATACTAAGGAAGAAGTTTTTCTGAATATCTTCCATCTAAATCACTTGTAGCTAATAGCAATGTTTCTTCAATAGATATTGAATTGGAGGTTGGACTATCAACAATAATATTGTACATCTGGCATTCTGTATCTAATTGTGTGGACGTGTTTTTAATTTTAAGGTTTTGACCTTAAGACTTTATGGGTTTTATTCACGAAGGCATTTATCTTGGTATTAGCAAGTCATGCATCAGTTCACAACAGCAAATGTTGGGAAGAAGGAAGTAGGGTCTTCAATAAGGACATTTATTGCCAATTCAAAGGTTCTGCCATTAAGTTTTACTTAAAACTGGTAATGTAAAGCCGTGTATCATAATCCCTATTGGAAGAGAAAGCAGCTTTTAACAGAATAGGCTTGCTTTATAGCTGTGCTACCATTCTGAAAAGATTATTGTTCATAGCCAAGTCAACTGTGGAGAGGGTCTGCTTTAACTGCCGTGTGGATTCAGTCCATTCCCTTTAGAGAACATACTCTATGGTTGTCATAAATGTATTTAATAACCTGTGCACAAATCAACTAAACATTTTTAAATTCTAAAATACAAATTTGGGTGGTGGGTTGGTGTAGTGTTGCTGGGGACACTGCACACCTACCCACCATTTCAACTGGTTACCTCAGACATCTTATAGTCTGCCCCACCACCAGCGTTGTCATGCAGCCGGAACGCTGGGCGGGAGGAACGGGTGAGCGGCAGCCTGCCCGTTGCATTCCGGTCCGTTTCGCCGTCTTCCCCCCCCCCGGGGGTGGGGAAGACGGCGAAACGGACCGGAATGCAACAGGCGGGCTGCCGCTCACCCATTCCTCCCGCCCAGCGTTCCGGCTGCATGACAGCGCTGCCTACCACCCTTTACTGCCTCTGCCTCCTCTCCCTGCTAGTGAGTTAATTTTTTTTTAAAGCGGGAAGAGAAAAGCAGAAGTGTGAAATGACGAAAAGTATTATCAACAGTGTTTTTCAACCAGTGGTATTTGTGGTAATTGAAGTAGTGTCCAGTGGTATGCACATTCCCCCCCCCAGACCTCTCCCCCAGACCACTCTCTTGGCTGAGCAAATCTCCTACGTGCTCTAAAAGGCCTTCTATCTGCCCTGAGCCTCTTACCAGTGTTTGTCATATTGCGTCTGGCCTCTCAATCCAGAAGCGAGAGGCAATGACATCATCATGGTACTTCCAATAGGTGGACCATGAAAAGTGGTATGGGGGGGGGACACAAATGTTGAGAAACGCTGTCCTAGATTCATTCGCAGAGAAGCAAGGGCAAGTGTAAGTAGCTTGCCTACCTCAAAAATGGGGGTGGGGGAATGGGGCCTGCTCTGGTGACTTGTATGTGGGACAACAGCCCCTATGACATCGTCTTAAAAAGAGTGAAATGAAGACTTTGTCAATATGTGTTTGTCCATCTCAGAAATGCGTGAATAAAATAATAGTGACTTCCTTGTGAATAGATATCAGATTGTTCATATCAGATTGTTCACTTTTCCCATTTGCTTAGATTTATGTGGTAAAAGAAACATAGGGGCAGCAACTGACAATGAGATGAAACTGGATCCAAAATAACTACAGCAAGGTGTGTATATTTGCTGAACATTTTTTGTTCCAGTCCCCCTCCCAACTATTATTTAAGAGCAGTATTTATTCTTTTCTGCCTTTATTTTGAGGGCAAACAGGACATGTTACTGGGGCATGTTTCAGCTTTATTTTTTGAACCTTTTTGTTTCTGGGCTTTTGTTTCTCTACCTGCAAGTAACGCCATTAAATATTCTGTTGTAAAGTTTTTAATCCGTTTCCACATTTTAGTCTTCTGTGTTTTTCTTTCTGATGAAAGAGTCTTCCAATGGCTGGAGGTCACAGCTGTTAAAATATTTTGAACATTAGTTTCATCTGTCAAGACTTTACTCTAATTCTGTCAGTCTCTCTTGAATAATGTTTTTGCTTCAACCAAAATAAAATCCAGGGCAAGCTTTTTATTTTTGTCATTATTATTAAATTATCAGAGCTAATGGTAGGGTTTCTACTGGTCTTTTGCCTTATGACCTACACTCTCAGGGCTGTCACGGGGGAACCATCCATTTCCCGACACAATTTTCTATTTGTCATCTTTTGAAAATATAGTAATTGTTTCTTGAAAGATGACAGAATCAGTATCTCAACCCAGAGAGGCCTTCAGAGAGGCCTTCAGAGGCCGCGCTCTATCACTAGAGGCTACCATGCTTGTGCTCCAGTTATCCACGTGTTATGGACCCCCACAAAATCAACCCATATTGGTTTACAGCATCTGCCACCTCCCTTGTGTCGCCTTTTGCTTCCTCCTGATTGTCAAATGGTTATGATTAATTTCCATGCGTTCCACTCTAAAAACAATTTCCTTTGCAATACAGTTTCACTGAACTGGGTGAACTGTAAAAACTGAAGGGCATTTTATTCTGTTATTCATTCATTCAATTACACAAGGCTAGCCCTGAATATTTGCATGGGAAGACTCTGGTTTTTATATATATATTGCCCCACAGGATCCTATGGTGTTACTTAATCAGATGGTCCTCTATTGCTAGTCAAGGATTCCTGCTGGCTTCTGCCTTCGTTTTCCCATTCAGCTGAGGGCTAGTTGGGTGGCCATTTGATTAGATTGAATTTAATTGTAAGTTTGGTGAAGACCCTTGGAGGTGGGTGTGCAGCTCTTCTTTTGTTTTACAATGGTTGTTTTTCTACTTCAGATAGATTACTCTGGACATCAAATACACGGTCCCAGGTGGATTTGGAATTGGAGGTTTTTTATCTACATTTTGGAGGCTCTGAAAACTCTCCTTAAATTGAAGGAGTAAGCAGGCTCCATTCAAATTTGGAATGCTAGCGTCCATGAATTAGTGTGCATGTGTGTGTGATTACTGTGGTTAAATAAAAAAAATTAGCTTTCCTGGCCTGTGGATCTGTGGCCTCTTGCCATAAGTATTGTAAATAGACGTTACTGTTGAATCAGGCCAATTGGCCAGTAGTCCAGCATCCTATTTCTCACAGTGGCCCACCAGATGCATCAGGGAGCACAAAAGACAAGATACAGATGCCACTCCCTTGCACCTGGCATTCAGAGATAGCCTACTTTTAAAACCAGAAGTTGCGTTTACTTTTGCTTTATAGCCCAATCCTATTTGGACACTGTACCAAGTTTGCAAAACAGGAACATTAATTATTATTTAGAATATTTACATATCACTTTTCAACAAAAAGTAGTTCACAAAGTGTTTATGTAGCAAAATAAACCAACGAATGCTTCCCTGTCCCCAAAAAGCTCACACGCATTGCAGAAGAGACACCTGCAACAGCCTGGAAAAGACGCCCTACTGAAGAGAGACAGTTGAAGAGTGAAGAGAGACAGTTGCTCTCACCCTGCTAAATATACTTCCCGTGGCATCCAGTCGTCACTTAACTTTCTGAAATAAAGACTGCACATGACACTGCTGTATGTCATTTCTTAGAATGGTGGTTTCTGGGACATGCCAGAAATAGAAGGAATTGTCAGAAGCTAAATGCTGTGCCTGGTGCCTTTTTCAGCAAGGATGGGGAAAATTCCTCTATAATTGGACTTCACTATTTCATAGCAAAATCATATGCCTGTCTACTCAGAAGTAAGTCCCATTGAGTTTAATGGGGCTTACGTACAGGTAAACGTGCATATGATTACTGCTTATGACACAAAGATGCAGTGGTCTCTGGTGGCCCAATCCTATCCTGTCACCGTTCCACTGGTGGGATGCATTTTATGGCTGTCGTAAATGGCTTACCAGCAGTGCACAGAGCCATGTGTTTCTGTCCTACCTTCAGAGAGGCTGCAGAGGCCAATCAGGTGACGTTGAGGACAACTCAGGTATATTGGCAGGGAGCAGAATTGTGTGGTGGAGGATGGGAGGACTGGGGAAATGATGGAGGCGGGAGGGGGAGGCAGCTATCATAGGTGACCAGGGGTGGAGGGAGAGTGTAGCCAGGGATGCGGAACGCATGGGCGCTGGCAGCGCGGGGGGGCCGCCGGCAGTGCAGAGGCGGCAGAGTGAAGAGGAATCGGGGTGTCTTTTGGTCCTCCCGCCCTCCCTGGTGTCCGATGTGCTCCGAAATGGAGCTCTTCCGGGCATGGGGAGGCGTGGCGTGGTGGCACACGGGGGCGGGGCAACGTGCCGGGGGTGCGGTTTCGTCGCCCTGCCATGGGCGCAATCCGCAGCCCCGATCCTCTCCGTACGCCACTGTGGGTGACTTGTGCTGGATGCTATCCACTCTGATAGCTGCTGGCATGCCCTCTTGACTCCTTAGAATTGGGCTGTTAGCTTTAGAAATCATAGGGCAATATTTTGCAAAACTAAGGGCCCAATCCTATCCAGATTTCCAGCACCAAAGCAGGTGCAACACAGCCCTGAGGTAAGGGTACAAATGTTCCCTTATCTTGAGAAGGACTGTATGGCTCCCCACTGCATGATACAGCACATATTCCATTGGCATGACTGTATCAGTGCTGGAAAGGTGGATGGGATTGGGCCCTAAGTAGTTTAAACTGAGTAGACTTGGATCAATTGAGCCAAGATCTTGACCCTGAGCCTAGACCTTTATTCAGTCTTTGCCCTTATCTGAGCGAATCCAAGCATGTTGAGCTTGGGTTGAAGGCATGGGATATCGGTGTTGCTGCCATTGTGAATATATGCCCCCAGTCCAGCCTTGACATACCCAGTCCTCATCCCCACCCTCCCAGCAGTGTGCTGGAACAGCTCCTCCACCGACTTACCTGCAGTTGTGGGGGTTCCGGAGGTTATTGGTGTGCACCTGTAGCCGCCAGTGTGACCTTGGGCTGATGAAATGTAAATTCTGCCAGCACAAGAATAGGACTGGGCTGTTACTCTTTTCAAGAGCATAATTTGATAAGACAACTGGATAGCTTAATCACCTTAACAACTAACTTCAATAATATTTTCCATAATATATTCTTTTGTAGAATAAAATATCTAAATCACTAATTGATGTGATGACAAATTCTCAATGTTATCTTTTAAAATATTATCCCTGTCGTTTGTTCAGTGTTTGTAAAGACAAATCAAATATTTGACTTTTGACTCTTGCATACTATAATTCTCACAAAGCAAACTGGATTCCTGTTTACTGAGTGTCAATGTCAACAGCTAATGATATAGGCTATGCTTTAAGTTTCTTTTCCCTCGTCTTACCGACAAGGGAGCAAGACATATTGAGCCAGAGGCAAACCATTTCAACTCTTGCTTATACAAAAGTCAGTTCACAGAGATCATGCTATACAACAAGCCCCTCTACAGATTTTATTGACAAAACTGTCTATGCTTCCCTAATGGCTCTTGGTTAAAAGCCTTTGCTGGAAGCATCAATTTAGCTATTCAATGCCTAGTTTTCTGCACTTAACAATATAGGCTCTGATCTTAATCAATAGATCTACTCTGGAGTAATTAGTTTGAAGATTAGAGCCATGATGGTTTATGCCACTGGGGCCTTAGCAAATGGTTTGGTTTGTCACCGAGTTTCTCTTTGATCCTGGTAAAAAATATCGGATTACAGGAATCCCTCCCTCCCCCATATCTGCAGGTTCTAAATCCATGGTTTCACTTATCCACAGTTTCCCCCCTTGTGCTAATGATTCACCTCTCTTCATTTGCAAACATGTCATGGAAAGAAAAATGTAGACTCAAGTCTGTGTCGATTTTGGAAGCTGTAACAACTGATGGCATTTTTGCAGGTTGGACTGGTGGACCAGCCCCATGTGGCCTACTGCTGGCTGTGCAATTGCCCACAGATCTGTGTCACTAGTTCACAGTTAGTGCAGCTGGAAATGGGGGTTGCACCAGGGTTCCCTCTTAGAATTCTCACAGCCTTGCAAAGCCTTTCCATGGCTGTGGAGCAGTGGGTGGGGCCTTTTAATTATTGACACTGTTGGTATTTATCAACAAATAAACAGAAGCAAGTTGTCTTCACAAACTCTGCGAGCAGACTGAGCTTAGAGCAGTACTGTGGAGAGAAGGGGCAATGGTGCTGTTGCCCAATGGCCAACATGATCCTGCCTGGTCCAGTTTGCATTTTTTCTGTCTACAGAAAGTTACAGCACCTAAAAATAAATGGGTTACAGCAAAACAGACTTGAGTAAAGTAATGCACAAAGAAACAACATTCATAAATACAAGAATTATGCTGTAGATAAACGAATTAAGTTCAACTTCAAAATTCTGTTTTCTCTTGATCACACATACGTGTTATGTCATATCTTATGATCTCATCATCATCCCAAAATTGGGGGGGGTATAGTTAGACACAAGTATGAACTAATTTTGAGATATTTTTCATATTTGCCCGTTTTTGAGAAAATTAAAGTTTTTAATTGAATTTTTTAAAACTAAAAAAATTAAACAAATTGTGTTATCTATTATATGAAAGCTCATGGAAAGAGTTTTAAAATGAGACCACTCCCAACTCTATATCTCAACTGGTGTCCAAGGTATAACTAATTAAAGGATCACTAGCATGCCATTTTTTGATAAAATTTAGGAAGCTTACTTAGCTATAAAATTTAACATAATAAACATAGGCTGATAAAAATTGGTATTTTTGCATTACGCCATAAAGGTAAAGGTTTCCCCACGACCGAATGGTCTAGTCATGACCGACTGTAGGGGAAGGTGCTCATCTCCGTTTCAAAGCCTGTAGAGCCGGCGTTTTGTACGAGGACAAGCTTCCATGGTCATTTGGCTGGCATGACTATAGGCTGTAGCGCACGGAATGGCGTTACCTTCCAACCGAAGTGGTCCCTATTTATCTACTTGCATTTAGGTGCTTTCAAACTGCTAGGTTGGCAGGAGCTGGAACAAGCAATGGGAGCTCACTCTGTTGCGCAGTCTTGAATTTCCAACTTTCCGTCAGAAAGCCCAGCAGCAGCGGTTTAACCCGCTGCGCCACCATGTCCCAATTATGCCACAGGGACAAGTAAATACCCCAAATTTCATAAAAATCTAAGGAGGTCAGTCGGAAACAGTGTGATGATTTGACACAGAATGACCCACAGAGGTCTTCTCCAACTCTACCTGGAGATACCAGGGATTGGAGCTTAGGCTTTCTCTACCACTGTCCTACAGTTAAGCACTAGGTCATTGAAATCATAGGGAAATTCAGGTGCTTAGCTTTCTTCCATTGAAATAAGGGGGCTTAATTTGGCTTAAATTGCCCTGGATTTTGTTAAAAAGTAATATATGACATGATTTCTAGTACAATATTACAAAATTGAAATATAAGGATATTATATTGGAGGATATTATATATAAGGATATAAGGATATTATATTGTAATGTATTATATTACATCAGCAATGTTCAGGGCTGTCAACAAGTAAAAGCACTGCAGCCATTTAAAAAAGACTGCCTGAAGTACATTATAAATATAACTCCAAAATATTGCTAAACGGCAATCGGTAATAAGGTTTGACTGGGACATGCTGCCTCCTTCAGTGATTAAGCAGCAGACAGTTCTGCACTTCAGAATGGTGCTTATTACTGAATATCATTTTTCACATGGCTTTTTGGCTTCATAATATGAAAACAAGTCATATACATACAACGTTGACTGGCAGCAATTAAGAGATGCCCGTAGCAAGACTCACCTGCATTCTATGGCTCTTAATGTTGTACACAGTAACATTCATTTACACTGATTTAAATGTGATCCCTCCTTTGCCAGTATCCCTCAATTCTATTTGCCTAGCGTTGTTGTCCATGATTATGCATTTCAAACATGGGAGACAAAATTACACAGAGCACTGTAGCTTGGAAGGAGAAGTGTTGGTAAATTATGTCTCCAGCAATTATGGGCTGGAAAGTTGGCGAGTTCCTGGTAGATAACACAAGTAGACCAGCAACATGTAGTGTGGGGGCAGCAACACCCTGCCAGGGTTCTTCGAAAAGCGTTGCTGCCAAACCTGTGAGTGTGCAAACATGCACAACCCATGCACACTGGAGCAGGCCCATTTGCTAGTACGTTTCTCACTGAATGCCACGTTCCTTTCTCTGCAAATAGGGTTAAATATATTGTGGAGGCGCCACACCCAGTGGTGGGATTGAGGGGGAATGCGGGGGGACGGAGTTTCACTTGTTGGAACGTTGGCTGGCTCCGCCCACTTGCTACGTTGGCTGGCTTCTGGCTATTTTTTTCTCCGTGTTTTTTTTACGTTGTTTTTCTTTGGTTGTGCATGCGCTCCGCCCCAGTTCTGCAACATTTGAACTGGAGGCGGCGGGAGACCGGCAGCGGCGGTGGCCTGGCAGCGGCAGCAGTGGCAGGAGACGGCAGCAGGTAGGCCTGGGCTCCCTCCACGGCGTGGCCTGCCTTCTCCCCATTCCCCCTCATTCTCCCCGACCCCCTCCCTCCTGTAGCAGTAAAAACAACCCAGCTGGCTGGCTCCACGGCGTGGCCTGCCTTCTCCCCGTTCCCCCTCGTTCTCCCCATCCCCCCTCCCTTCCACAGCAGTACGAAAGAAGAATGTTGTGGAATGGTTGGTCTAGTTTTTTGGACTTGCTAGCCCACCTAAAAATGCACAGATGCCTGCTGAAACTGTTGTGGAGTGGTTGGTCTATTTTTTTGGGTGCCAATTTATAGTTCATTTCATTTTATTGTGTTACAATGACAGCACTTCCTGCTTGACGATGTCACTTCCTGCCACAACATCACTTCCGGCTATGACCTCACTTCCTGCCACAACATCACTTCCGGCTATGACATCACTTCCGGTGGGCGGGTCCTGACACAAGTGCCAATCAAAAGTGAGTTCCCCTTGCTAAATCATTTAGATCCCACTACTGGCCACACCCTTAGGAACACTTTATTAAGCTTTCTAAATGGCTCTCTATCTAAACTGGCTTAGGGACACTAGTTCTGCTTCATGGCTGAATTTTTCACTCCAAACTTTGGACTTTTTTCTTTGAGAATATGAATTTTACCCTCAAATGATGAAACTGCTTCATCAACAGCATAAGAAATCTTTTTTATCCCTAGGACAGACCTTTTATTTAATAACAATACCATTGTCCACGTGAGTGCAGAAAATGTGGGAAGTTATGAGAAGATGTAGTGTCACCAAGAAGGTCTGTGGTGATAAACGCAGCAGAAAATGATTACAAAAAAAGGCACTTGTGTATCTTGTAGGCTGCTCATATCAGAACCTCAATTTCTGAAACAATGCTTTCTCAATTACGGCAAAGCTGGCAGGAAGATTACTGCTTATTGTAGGTTTATGATAAAAGTGCCTATCAAGCATGCACTAGAAAGTCATCTTTCTGTCCATGTGTCCCCCCACTGTCATATACTGTGTGTTGCAGCCAATGAATTCATGTATTACTGCACACCCATTATTTCAGTGAGCACTCCAAAGGGCAGTATGAAATGTGATGACTTGGATCATCTTGCTACAATCATGGCTAGTTTGCATTTTAAGTCATGAAATCATCCTGGTGGCCTTGGCTAGGATTAAATGTCGTTTTCATTCAAGATTTATCTACACAGAAACAATAAACATGCATTGGTAGGACAGGACATTTCAAACTGTGCTGCAAAGAACTGTGGGTTTCTTGGAACTTAATTAGAGGTTCCAGTCACAAAGCTTGGGGAGCAGGGGAACAGTAAGTACTGCAGGGACCATGTAAGCAGCCCCTCCCACTCACTATCAGAGCCATTCCGGGCAGAGTGGCAATGCGCAGGCACTTGCCGAACCAAACAGTGTCTCCTGCATGTTGCTGGTGCTGCCTGGAATGGCTCTGACAGTGATTGGGAAGGGCTACTTACACAGCAGCTGCATTGTGGCACCAGTAGTACTTATAGTTTTGCCCATCTTTACACCACTGAGAGGTTCCTCAGTGAGAAGACCAGTTATTAGCAGACAGACTGGAAAGATCTGAAAAGATAGTGGGCAAGAAAACTATCAGTCTTCCTTAACCCTTTGCAAAATGGCAGAAAGTGAGGAAGACTTAAAGAACCTGCTGATGAGGGTGAAATAGGAAAGTGCCAAAATTGGCTTGAAGCTCAACATTAAAAAAACTAAGATCATGGCCACCACTCCCATCACTTCCTGGCAAATAGAAGGGGAGGAAATGGAAGCAGTGACAGACTTTATCTTCCTGGGCTCCAAGATCACCGCAGATGGTGACTGCAGCCATGAAATTAAAAGATGTTTACTTCTTGGGAGGAAAGCTATGGCGAACTTAGACAACTTAATAAAAAGCCGAGACATCACCCTGCCAACAAAGGTTCGCATAGTCAAAGCGATGGTTTTCCCAGTAGCAATGTATGGCTGTGAGAGCTGGACCATAAGAAAGGCAGAGCGCCGAAGAATAGATGCTTTCGAATTATGGTGCTGGAGAAGACTCTTGAGAGTCCCCTGGAAGGACAAATCCTGAAGCTGAAGCTCCAATACTTTGGCCACCTCATGAGAAGAGAGGACTCTTTAGAAAAGACCCTCATGCTGGGAAAGATTGAAGGCAAAAGGAGAAGGGGGCGGCAGAGGATGAGATGGTTAGATAGTGTCACCGAAGCGATGAACATGAAATTGGGCGAACTCCGGAAGCTAGTGGAGAACAGGGAGGCCTGGCGTGCTGTGGTCCATGGGGTCGCGAAGAGTCGGACACGACTTAGCGACTGAACAACAACAATGTTATAGAGCAGGGGAAATTAGAATGGTATCTGCTGGTAGGTCCCTAGGTCTGCAATCCTGTACACATTTACCTGGGAGTACGCCCTATTGAACTTAGTGGGATCTACTTTTGAGTAAACATATATAATATAGGCTTGCGGTATAGGCAGTGCATCCAAATGATTTAGGAACAGGTACTCACTTTTGATTGGCACTTGTCGGGGTCCACACATCGGAAGTGACATAATAAGCTGGAAGTGATGTTGTGACAGGAAGTGATGTCATGACAGGAAGTGAGGTCATAGTCGAAAGTGATGTCATGACAGGAAGTGAGGTCATCATGACAGAGTGACCTGTGATGGCAGCATCACACTTTTGAAGTAACACTGGGACAGCTGCAATTGATTGGGGCAAAAATGCAGCACATTAATTTGCAGAGGGGTCATGACTCTGTGATAGAACATACCCTTGGCACACAGACAGTTCCAGCTCAATCCCAGCCATCTTTAGGATGACTTCTTATTATTGTGGCAGGAGGAGAACCTTCAGTCACCCTATGACTACAAGTGCCTGTACAGCCAACAGAAGTTGTATCCCAACCATAAGGAAGGAATACTTGCAGCATTAACTTCTACTAGAGCATGGGAATATCAGTGCATTTTCTCTCAACAAGCTCAAAACTGTTAGAAGGTGTGTTGGAGCATTTCCCCCTGTATTACTGGTTGCTGCAACATGGCAATCTAGAGGTGTCTGTTAGCACCAATTCATAAAACAACCACCAACAGGATTTGGTAGCCTTTTCTACTATACATGCCATACGAGAAAATCACACACAATTAAAGTGTTCATGCCTTAGACCTGGCAAAATGATAGAAATAAAGCTGATGTGACAAAGCACTTCCAGTGATCTTTCACAATCCCCAGGGATTTGAGCACTTCACAGTCAGTCCCCACAATTTAACAGATCTCTTCAAAACTGGCATAATTAGAAACACAGAAGGATCCAGCCACATTTGCACAAAGTGACTATCAGTTGGATGTTCAACTGTCTTCAAATAAGAATAATCCAAAACATATTTCTTCTCTTCTCTCCAACTCCAACCCCAAACACTTCCTTTTAAAATGAGATTGTGTGTGCTTTGATTGGCTGGCTACAACGTAATTGCGAGGACTCGCTCCTTGTGTCCACACACGTGCACCAAGTTGTCGAAAGCCAGAACCTTGTTCCAGAACCAATATGGGCCAACAGGACATTCTGACTGGCCCTGCCTGTCAAAGACTTTACCTTTGTGATTCTACAAAGAACAAAAGAGACTTTTCAAGTAAAGTGAACACTGATGAACATTTGTGACTGAGGCTTGTCTATTAAGTGAAAGAAGAAAAACTCTTTCCAAATGATATGGACACAAAGCCCACAGATTTTGTGGACATTTGTAGATGTTGTGGACATTTGCAGTATCAAAGAAGCATTTTTTTTAAAGTTGTACACTCATGTATTTGTTAACCAGCCTCATGTATTTGTATGGTTACAGTCTAATTTCCACTGTATGTTATTATGCAAAGTTGCAGTAAACTTAAGTGTTATTCAAACTGAGGGTCAGAAAGCACTTGGTGAGTTGGAACCTGGTGTCAAGTGGGTTGTAGGAGACTGAGAGCAGTCACCTTAAAAGCTGCAGCCCCACGTTATGCGCCTGTTGCTCAGCATTAGCAGTTTGAATTAGCAAATAGTTTTTGTTTGCATGTTGTTAGGAGTTTTTTTGCATAATGTTTTGTTTAATCTGTCAAAGTTGTTTCATGGTTGTGCAAATGCTTCAGTTTCAGAGTTTTAAAAGTGTAATTTGTTTCCCAAACTCATAAAGACATCACTTATGGCTATGACTTAACTCCAATTGAGTCTTAACAAAAGTGCTATTCTAAGAAGTAGATCCTGGTCTAAAAATGCTTGTATTTTGTTTGTTCAAAAAGGCTGTATGCTGATTTAAGAGAAAAATGTTTCTTTTACAACAAGGCTGGCTAATTAAGCAGGACATGGGCAAAATCAATCTCACCTGGGCAAATTGGTTAAGTATTAGCTCAGGAGTATTTAGTATTATGTCCTGGCAAGTCTTGTTGTTAAAGAGTAAGACTTATTGTTTATGTTGCTGTATACATTGTTTTTGCAAAGTGCCTGGGTTTTAGGCCTGGTATACATGAAGAGAAAGTGTACCATTGTATGTTTGTCAAGTAGCAAAGATTGGAAAAAGTTCCAAGAGGAGGGAGAACTGTTGCCAGAGAACTGTTGCCAACTTACCAGGTTGCCAGCTTACCAAAGCACAGCCATATTGCATAGTAACTTGTCTAAGGATGCGGAAATATGTAACTGTTTTCCATCTTTGCTCTCATTGCTCTCACATAGGCCTCACTTGTAATGTTCTCAATTCAATGTTGCTAACGTTCACCATTCAGGGCTGTTGGCCCTGTACGATAAGGTGCTGGTTCCAGCTAGCAGAACCTCCTCCCTTATCAAAATGGTCACGGCATTCTCATGGCCCAGTTAGCTTAGAGCACCTCAAGCTCCAGCCCCTATGATGTAATTTCTAACCAAGCAGGAACTTGGGGGAAGGAATAGGAGCGGGGAGTATAAAAGTGCTTGTATTGTATATTTTTTTTGCCTTTCTCTCTGAGATTGGTCCGCCTGCGCAGGTGTAAATAAACATGAACCTAATACTCTCTCGTTTGGTTGTTTGCCTTTTTAAATGCAATCCCCACCACAGAAACCATACTTTGCCTACTTTCGGATTTTAGTTTAGAAGAAAGATAGCTAAGGGGAGGACATATGCCAGTTTATTAAATTACATATTCTATAGAGAGCAGATAGAGAATTCTTTCTCTCATGACCTTGAAAAATGGGCAAATCACAGCCCAATCCTATCTTTGGAAGCGCCCTGAAGAGAACTGGCACCAGAACAGTGTCTGTTGTATCCAGAGGTTTTTTTTCGGCCCGAGCCTGGCGCCACGAGTAAGTGAGACGGGTATGGCCTTAGCTACTCCTGCGCAGACCTTCTGCAGTTTAAAAAATGCACACCATAGTTTAGTTTCATGATCTGACGGTTACATTTGTCCCTCCCTGCATATCCTTCTCTCTCTCCCTCCCCCTCCCCCGCCCTGGCATTCTCTTTGCAACCTGGCTTTGCAGCCCTGCCCTCCCCGCCCTGGCCGCCCGCCCGCCCTTCCCCCAGTCCTTAGGCCATAATCAATAGATATGCTACAGATATTTTATGAGCCATTTCAAAAAGGGGGGACTGCTACAGGACGATTTTAGTGTCTCATAAAATATATGCTTGTCTGCTTCTGTACTGGCTTATGCTTTAGGCAGAGCAGGATAGCGTTTGGTTAGAACCCAGCTTGAAGGTTAGGACCTAAACTTTGCACCCGCTTCTGTAAACAAGTTTGCTTCGCTTGGGGTGAGACAAGATTCAAGAAGTTGGGCAAAGAGTCCTTGAGCTGGCGCCTCTGTGTTGTGCCAGCCAGGAAGGATAGAGAGAGAGAGAATGTAAACTACAAGTGAGCTGAGGTTACTTTGACATCCAGCGATCGAATTGTATTCTAAATTGAAACTGTATCCTTCTCTAATTAGGTAGGAAGTAACGCCCTGTGTTTTCCTTACATTGACCTATACTGTTGCTCCTTTTCTAAGGCGAAGCCTGCGTCATCTTAAGTATATAATTTCTTGTAATATGTTTTTTCGGGGCTGGTCCTCAGGAAGTTAGTCGTAAGACTCCGAGACAGCCCTCTGCGCAGATGGAATAAAATACTGATAAAACCTACCTCCGGCTATCCTTAGTCTGATGTAATTTGGCCTTCATGTTTCATATTTCATATTTCATGTTTCATGCTTCATGTTCCCCCAGTCCCAAACTCGTCCTGAATGGCCCTGCATTGAAGCCAAGCTTCAGACTGTGGCGATTCACCGGACCAAATCCTGAGAAGGGAGCTCAGCGCTTGGCAAGGGGAGAGGGAGAGAGAGTGTCGTGGTTCATTCACAAAAAAGAAAGGAAGGAGCCGTCCTGAAGCTCGGAGGGCTGCCGCCGCCGCGAGGGCAGCCCCACGCCGGCAGAGTTGCCCGTGACGCGGCGCCATGAATATTGCATTAGATGCCTCTGCACGTAGGCAAGTGCCCAGCCCTTCCCTGGCCAGGAGAGGTGGCTCTGCCGTCCGCCTCCTCCTCTTGCCTTCTAGCCAACTTCCCTGCAATGGAGTCCTTTGCACGTGGAAAGCTCAACTCTTCCCCTGCCCACGCCACAGGGCTGCTCCAGAAACCCTCCCTAGAAGGTGGTCCGCAAGGGTGAGGCATCCGGCGACTGCGCTCCTTGTAGCGCCAGAAAAAAAGTGGCTCCCCCCCACACGTGTTAAATTCAGAGTTCAAGACGCAGAGCGCAAATCGCAACCCAATTAAGCCAACATCGAAACACAGGAGCCGAGCATTTCTGTCCTGCCGAAACCGTTCCTCGCTAAAATCTCTTTTTAAACATACTGCTCCAAAAACGGAAGTTTCACCGTTTGTTCCACAACTTCACATACCTAGAATATTGCTCTCATTCTTACACTGATTATTACATAAAGAAGTAAGGATGGTACTAGCGCAGATATAATAGCCAAAAGATATTCATTTATATAATTTAATGGGCAGCCAAAGCAGAAGTCATCCCAGCGGGACCGCGTGGGGGGGTTGGGGCTGGGGGGCTGGGGGGAGGCTGCAGGCAAGGCAGTAGGGCGGGCGCCAGGCACGGGCCGACTTCAGAGGCCGCCCAGCCTTCAGCAGCCTGTTGGAGTGTGGGGCCTGCCTGCCTGCCTGCCTACCGGGAAAGTTCTGCAAGGAGGGGGGAAGGGGGAGGGAGGAGGGGGGAAGGAGACGGGACGCGAGGCGGGGAAGCCAGCCCAGCGGGACCACGTGGGGGCTGGGCTGGGGGGAGGCTGCAGGCAAGGCCGCGGTAGGGCGGGCGCTGGCCGTCTTCAGAGGCCGGGCGCTTCTCTCCGCCGCTCTTCTTCCCTCCACGCTGCATGGGGGGAGAAGCAGCGGAGAGAAGCGCCCAACCTCCGGCGGCCTTTTGGAGCATGGGGCCTGCCTGCCTACTGGTTTTCCTCCTCCCTACCCCCAAGAACCGGGACGCTGGATTGGCCCGGGCTGGAGGGAGCCCCGGGCAGTCATCTGCTCAGGTTTGCTGCCTTCTTCCGAGGTCTCCCTCGCTGCTGCTGCTGCCGCCGCCACCTGTCGTCTTGCGCCGGTGCTGGTGCTGGTGGTGCTGCTGCAGCCGCTGCCACCACGCTGCCCGCCTGGCTCACAGAAAGGGGCCAGCTTCGAGTGGGCGGGGCCAGCCCAACTTCCAGGAACCGGTACGCACGTAGTGGTGCGTAGAGGCTCAATGACATCACTGAGTATAGGTGATTAATAGGTCAACAGTCTGAGGGCCCAATCCTACCCAACCTTCCGATGCAGCTACAATGCAGGAACAAGGTAAGGGAGCAAATGTTCCCTTACCTTGAAAAAGCCTCCATTACTTCACCACTACCACAGAATGCAGTATGCAGCTACATCAGGGCTGGAAAATGGGATACAATTTGGCCCTGAATCAATCTACTATAGTTTCCTACGAACATCTGGCTCCTTCCCACAAGCAGTTGCATACAAAGAGGATAGCTGGGGGTCAGAAGTGCCAGGCTGCAGGGGGATGTCTGAGAGACTGCCCCAAGATGGCAGCAGGAATTACCCTGGCTGTAGCCACAATTGGGCTAGCACTGACTGCAGCCACCCACAAGAGACGCATGCTTATTGTTATGATTATATATACAGTAACAAAACTATTTGGAAATATAAATGTACAAAGTGTTCATGCCTGCACTTCTTCTATAGACATTATTATTCATTTCATGTCACAGCTATTATGGAAAATAATTTTGTCATGGGGGTGCCAAAAATTTATGGGCCCTTGCTATGCTGCTGTCCCCAAAACACTATTTGGCACCAGGCTCCAGATTTCTAGCAAAGAAACCAAAGCAAATTCTATAGTCTTAAGTCTGCCTGCAGTTCATATAAAACTATGATGCAGGAGACCCAACATGCTAGTTCAGGAGCTTGCATAGATTGAGAATATATTTCTAAAGATGTCCCAGAATCTCTCTGGTAGAAAAGCTGAATATGTAAAGGGTACCTACAGGTAGAGAGCAAGCTTGAAAACAAGGCAGCGGATTAATGTGCTTATGCTGGAAGTCTTGATTACCTGGCATTAATTTTCTGCTGTTCCTCTTGCTTTAACCATCAAAGCTGAAAGTATTAATCAGTGCATGTGCTCCCTGACGTAGGACAATAAAGAACAAGCTGTATAATGGTATAGTAGCCTTCACAATGGAAACAGGCATGAGTCAGAAATATTGGCACATATTTCACACAACAACTAACTTATGCTTTTCCCCCCATTTGGGCAGGCTGCAAATGCATTCCCAGAATGCTGTCATTCAAGAAATATACAACTTACTGGAATGGCAACTGAACGCAGTTCAAAGGTAATCACCATTTCACTTGACAAAGAGAACATTTTGAGCCAAACAGTCGTAAATGTTTCTACTTGCTTTGTTCCCCATTCAAAGTGAGGTGTCTGTCAGTTTTGACAGGAACAAAAATCCACATAGCTACAGAACATAAAGAAGATTTATTCTGGTAAGTGGGAATGAATAGAAGGTTGTTTGTATATTGAAACATTTACAAAAAAAAGTGAAGTGATAATTGTGTTGACCTTAGCTGACCATGCCAGAATTTCATTTAAGGTTCCCTTAATGGCACCATTTTCTTAGGGCTCAATCATGAGCCCCCTCCCCCAGCATGGGCAATACGAGTATACCGCCTGTGGTGGTGTCGCAAACGTGCTGTTACGCACGTCCAATGTGGGCAGCTTGTTCCAGCGCTGGTCCTGCATGCCTGGAGGTGGCAAAGCGAAACCAGCAAGAGATTAATTTATTCCTGGTTGGCATTACGCCAATTCCAGTTGGGGCGGGAGGGCGAAACTGGGTGGAGGAGTGGTGGCGGCAGCGGTGACCTCCACCGCTGGATCTTATCCCCTCGCCTTGCCTGGACAGTCCGACACAGGGCTGCTCGATTCTCTGCTGGTGAAATAGCCAGCCAAGGAGCCTCACTGTGGGTGGCAGAGCTTTCTCTGGGGAAATGGGACAAATCTCCCTTTTGGCTGCTGCTGTGCCCACGGAAGCCAGGCAGCTCAAGATTGGGCTGCCCATTTCTTAGGATATTAGACCTACCACTATTTGCATTGTGCAAATAATATGAGTCCTTACTTTGCTTAAACTTGCCTGAAGAAGATGCCCAAAGCCAAAATCTATGTCAGAAGATAAGGCGGGGCTCATTTTGCTAATAGGTTGGCCTCATGAAAAGCATGGCTCCCCCCTCTTATGATTGTTCACCTCCTTATGCAAGAGAGTTTATGTTGAGAAGAAACGGAAATGCGCTTATGTCATTTTGGATACTGTTGTAGTTATGCATAGTTGTTTAGTTGGGTCAGAATGTGAAAGACGATGCACATTTACATATGTACCCCACTGAAATAATGCAAGGTAGATGGGCAATATCTGTATCCACATGTGGATCCAAATACATCCATACCCAAATGTCTGTTCACCCTGCACTTATGTCAATGCAAAGCACATCTCCATCCATATTCTACCCCAATTACAGTCCAATCCTATTCTTCACTGGAACAGGCAGGTTGGCTGGCCTGTGCTGCATCCAGCGCAAGGTAAGAGATGACTGTGGTGCAACTGGGAGTAAGGGGAATTATTTCCCCTTACCCAGTGTCATGTGGCAGCCACCTCAATAGGGCTGCTTGGATTTGTGCCAGCAATTTCAGATTTCAATTTAGTGCAGATTGGAGTAGCCTGGTATAACACTGGGCTGCTCAGGAAAGGGGTTAGTATACAGCCTAGATTGCACAGGCAGGTCCCGTCTCCCTCCCAGGCCTGGTTTGCCCATTGGTCCACCCTCCCCTGACTTCCCCCATCCTGGAATACCCTTGTTCTGTCTTCCTTTGCCCTCCCCTCCCCATTCCAACCCACACGCCAGCCACCCCTAGGCCAGTGCGAACTCAACAGGGCCAGACTGGGATTTGGCGTTGAGAGGCAGGCATGCGTCTTTGTGCCAATGTACCTGGTTCTCAGGTTGTTGCAGATGTGCCTTTCAGCACATTGCAACGCTCCCACAAGTAGGTTTGGATTGTGCTCTTCGGGTGCAATTCAAACCAACTTCCCAGGAGCAAGGTAAGGGCAATGCAAAACAAACTTTCCCTTACCTCCAGGAGGCCTTTGTGATTATTATTCCATGGAAGAATGCAGGACATGCCCCATGGAAATAGCTATGTCATTGCTGGAAAGTTGGTTAGGATTTTTTGTGTACGCATCTTTGTTGTGTAAAATTATTTGCAAATATTGCTGGATCAGTTTTGGCAACACACTGCAGCAAGACAGAGAAGACTGATTTCTTTAGTGACAAGGATGCATTCTCTATTTCCTCCAAAAATTCACCCTGTGAAAAAACTGCCACATTTAAACCCAACTCATTAACATTAGAAAGATTTTTTTAATCACCAGATGAAAAAGAGAGCTTATTTGTTAATGAAGACACTGTGCTATGAGTGCTGTATCACACAGGACGGGAAAACCCATGTTTGTGATCCAGCAACCCCCTGCCAGGATTTCAGATGGCAATCTCACAGCAGACTCTCATTGCTGCTTTTAATGTAGCAACAAACACAGAGAACTTTAGGTTGTAATCAGGATTCCAGCACTGTAGTACAGTAAATGGATTTATAACCAGCTAGGACAAAGCCAGAAACAAAGTTTTTGTGTGTGATCTGAGGGTTAATCAAATTGTAAACATTCTTCACTAAGTAGAAGTTTACATTTTTTAAAGGAGAAGTAGAGGAAGAGTGGCAGGACAAAAAAATGGGTCATATGAAACTGCTTTTTCGGAACCATCCACTGGAAGTTCTGAATTGATTTCTGGAATAAGTGATGGGCTCGATAAAGGTGAACAGGCTGAAATCCAATCCAGACAAGATGAGATCCTTTTAGAGATGGGTTGCCAATCAGTTCTGAATAGGATTGCACTCCTCTTGAAGATTTGCAATTTTGAGATATTTTGAGATCCAGCTCTGAACCTGGATGCTAAGCTGATGGCTGGGCTCAGAGCACCTTAGGTGGTGGGCAGCCCAATTGTAACCTGCACTGGCAGGACTTCGCTGTATCCAGCACACATTAGGCAGCAGCTAGAGGCTGCTAGTAAGCCCAGCAGCCCAAATAGGGCTGGCACAACTCAAATCACTGGCACAACTCTGAGCAGCCCATGCCAGGCCAACTAGGCTGGGGCTGGGGGTTAGGATCCAGCATAAGATCCGGATCCTGTCTCTAACCTGCTCTTGGGTTGGCCCACCTGTGGGTCTGTTCTCCCTCCACCCTGATCCATCTCCTCCACCCTTCCTTGTGCCTCCCCCCTTCCAAGCCCCTGCACTGACTGAACTTGGCCAACCTTACCTGGGGCTGAGTCAGGGTGCCAGTGAGCTGGTGCACATCTTCACACTTAACTGGCCTAGCCTGCTCATTACGGCATGTTTGCAACACTCAAAGGCTGGTGCAGGGGGCATGTGCCAGCCTAACATCTAGTTAGGATTGCGCCCCTAGGCTGGTGCATCCTTTCTAGAATAAGTCAGACTGTCTGTCATGCATGGGACTATTGCAGCACAGTCTATGTGGTGCTGCCTGTGAAGCCTTTGGAACAGCAATTGGTACAGAATGCAGCTACCAGATGCCCAAAACAGGTGACACGACACCTTGACTATGCCATACTCTTGTTGTATCATCTTTATTAACTAGCAGTACATTTTTGGGCAAAATTCACAGTCCCAGTGATGACTGATGAAGCCCCTAACATTTCGGATCTAAATACATGAATAACCTTAAATGACTATGTGAAAGTTAAATAAAAAGAACACTGATATTCTTATGTATTAAAAATATTATATTTTTGTATTTATATTTTAATATAAATATAAAATTTATATTATATTATATTATATTATATTATATTATATTATATTATATTATATTATATTATATTATATTATATTATAT
>JAJKFI010000003.1:22408078-22427276 GCA_029204185.1 Lerista edwardsae
ATTTATTTATTTATTTATTTATTTATTTATTTATTTATTTATTTATTAAATTTATACCCTGCCTTTCTGCCCGAAGGCACCCAAGGCGGCATTACAACAATTAAAATACAATAAAATCATTATGTAATAGTTAAAAAACAATAGTTAAAACAATGGTTAAAAAACAATAGTTAAAACGATATTAAAACAATTAAAATTTGAAACAGCCAACCCCGTGGATCATAAAGTATACAAGAGTGTAAAAAGAGAATGCAAAAACCAGCCAGCCTGTCAACAACTAAAAGCCTGCTGAAACAAAAAGGTCTTCAGCCCCCGCCGAAATACCGCCAAAGAGGGAGCAGTCCTTAACTCTAAGGGGAGGGTATTCCAAAGTTGGGGTGCCACCGCCAAGAAAGCTCTTTTACTGGCCGCCACCCCTCTCACCTCTCCTGGTGGCGGCCCACTCAAAAGACTCCCCCAGATGACCTCAGAGTATGGGTAGGATTATATGGAAGGAGACGGTCCCTCAGATACCCCTGGCCCAAGCCGTAAAGAGCTTTAAAGATCAAAACCAGCACTTTGAATTGGGCCCGGAAAAGAACCGGCAGCCAGTGTAGTTGCCGAAGCAATGGCTCGACAGAGTCAAACCGATGTGCCCCAGCAACCACACGAGCAGCCGCGTTCTGAAAGAGGGTGATATAACAAAGATTCAAGATTACTGGAGATTGTTTTATGATTGGATAGAAGAAATGAAATAAAGATTAGATGTTAATGTATTTTGTATAGAAGATTTTAGGTTGTAGAAATAGTATTTGTAAATAAGAAAGAGGAATAAGAGTAATTAAGATTTGTATACAAAATTTCTAAGATGGTAAATGGATAAATTAGATTGTATACAAACAGTAATTAAGTGGAGATGATTATGCTGCAATCAATGTGTACCCTTTGTGTTGACCACTGTATCCCTTCCCTATGTTTTCCCTATTACCTTACCCATATCTATATATATAAAAAACCCACCTCCTTCCTTTCTGCACTGGCAGATCTTAGGTCAATTTTGCTTCTACATGGAAAATTCTCCAGAACTCAGGATGCTGAAATGCACCACACATTCCATTGCATGGAAATTGCATGGAACCTAATTTGCATGGAAATTAGGTCTAATTTGCTGTCTAATTTGGAAGTTTCGGTTCAAACTGGTGCAAAGAAGATTTAACTAAGGGCTCAATCCAGAGCCCATTATCGCTGGCAGTGCGTGTGTACTGCCAGCTAAAAGTGTTGTGAATATGCTGTAAAGCACATCCATGACACCTTACCATTTGTGCTGGGATGGCGTTCAGTAAGTGACTGGCCTCAACACAAGCAGTCAGCGCTGCAGCAGTGCTGGCGCCAGTAAGCCCATTTGGGAGGGAGGAACTGGATGGAGGGAGAGGAGTAGCGGGCTAGTGAGGGGTAGGACCTGGTGGTGGCTTCCACCACTGGATCTTATCCCTGCACCTCACCCAAGCGGCCCGACACAAGGCTGCACTGCTGGCAAAATAGCTAGTGGTAAGCTGAGGAGCCCCATTGTGGGTGGTGGAGCTTTCCTTGGGGACAGGGATGGATGTCCCCTTCTCCTAAGGAGCCTCTGGTGGCTGCCACAGGATGTAGCAGTAGCCATTTTGGTACCGCTGCTCCTATGGGAGCCGGGCAGTTCAAGATTGGATTGTCAATGTTCAAGGAACTGTTTGTGTGGCTGAAGTGTGTGAATGGTTTGCCTAGAAATAGTGTGGAGTCTTTAAGAAAAAGTCATGCATTTAAGAACAAGTCATGCATTAGGTGTCTGGTGAAGGCTGACCAGCTACAATGGTGGATGGGATGCCTATACCTTCAGGAGTTAAAGACGGAATGTTGGCAGGTACAGCTTTTTAAACCCTTCCATGTTGAGCAGCACTGGGCAAAATTCCTATACAATGGTTGAAGGTATAGGCACTCTGTCCTCCATTGTATCTGGTCACCCTGAGCTGGTGGGCACTGGATGGGAGGTGAGGGAGTAGCATAGCTAGAGAAGAGTCACAGCATCAAGTTTTGCAAGTGGCCCTCTTCTTCGTAGCCATTCTGAGTGGCTAGATGGAGGCGTCTCCTCCTTTTTGCAATATCCCAGAATGGCTCCGAAGAGAAGGGGAATGGACCCCTTACAACACGTAGCACTGTGACCCTCCCTTTTGCTACACTACTGAAGTGAGGTAACCTGCTCTGCCTGTGATGCATGACAACTCTGCTGACTAGTTAGCACACCAGAGATTCTTGTGGTTTCAAACAAGCCTCTTCATCACCATGAGGACATTTAAGTTTGTACCTTTTCACTGAGGGAGAGATTTTACCTACACAGGCCTCAAAGAGGGAAAGGAAACGAAACTAAGATGAATGTGCAAACATAAACACATATTTGCACATCACATGGTGGACTTGCTGAGAGACCATGAGGTAGGCAGACAATAGACAATTTTTTTTAGAAAACTTATCTGTGTGTATCAAAGATTTCCATCACTAGAGATGTATGTAGGAAGATTTTATTTTATTTTTTGTAAACTAGAGTTCTCCTACTTGCTGGGGAATGGACGATGACTCTTCCAATTGGAAGTCCCTTCCAATTGAATTATTCTTTGATAAAATGTTAGTAAGATATCTTCCCTGCATTTCAGCAGCAGACCATGTTGTCATACTAAAGGCAAAAAAAGAAGCTTCCTTTGCAATGTTGGCAAAAAAGTGTTTTTTAAAAACGCAGAATTATACTAGTGTAATTAAATAGACTGGTGCTAGGAAATGGTACAGGTTTCCTGAAATGAAAAGGATTTTAAATTGGACTTCAGTTTTCACAAGTACAGGGCAAATTTTTGATAATTAAAAAAACCAAAATGCCACCCATTAAGAGGACATTCAACTAAACAGATAGTGGCATTTCAAACCTTGCCAGAAGAATGGACTGAACCAGACCATAAGCGGTAACCCTCATTACAAGAAAGTTTTGAAAGTGCTTGTGCATGAATAGTGGGGCTTTTCTTATGTTCTTATGTAACATGCTAACCCTGAAGTGATCCCTTGCAGTTTTCTTGAGAATCAGATTAGTACTGTCTCAATGTGGGCCATGTCGTGGATAGCTTTCCACCATCAGTGCTAATAAAAAGGTCCTTTCCATTTAAGTCAACCTGTTAGCTTTCTGTGCTTTTGGTTTCCCAGAAGAGCAGTAAATCAATAGCACAGAAAGTTGCCATGTGTGAATGTGCCCTTGAGCTTCTGAGTTGCATCAAGCTGTAGTTGGGCCACATCCTATTTACTTGCTTGCAAATTCGCTGCTCGATTCTACAGGTTTTGTGGATTCCTCTGCAGTGTTTGCTGAAATTGCACCACCAGGGATTTACAGAGAGGGATGTGTGAGTAAGCTTCAGTCACCTTGCAATGATATTAGGAAAATAATGGAAGAAGGATCTGGAAGCATAGCTCTGTTATTCCCTACCCAAACCTCGTCTTCCTTGATTCGGCATGGAAATGTTTGCTGGTGTCAGAGAAAGTGCCTCCGACCTGTGCTGAGCACAAAATTCTGATTGGTCCACCACTGCATTTGCATGACTAATCATGCAACATATAAGCAACGTTATATGTTATATGCAACATATAAGCAACATATAAGCAACATATAGGCACAATCCTAACCAACTTTCCAGCACTGAGGTAAGGACAATGCAACTCCAAGATAAGGCAACAAACCGTCCTTAGCTTCAGGAGGCCTTTCTCATCCCTCCTGGTCTGTGCCTTCCCCAGTAGCATTCCTTTCCTTCTGTGGCCTCCTGTCTCTCCATCGTAGAGACAGAAGCAGCTCCACTGAAAGCGTGGTGCTGGGAAAGCCCAATTATCTTAGGGGGCAGATAAAGAGCTTCCGGGGGCTGCATCCAGCCCATGGGCCTTATGTTTGACAACCCTGCCCGAGACAGAACAATTATGCAGTAAGATTTGAAGGATTGATCAATACAAGCCAAGTTGCCATCTTTGTTTTTCTGACAGGGTTTCCTTCAGCAGGTGAAGCTTTACTCACTTGCTGCATGCTTTTCAGAAAAAAGCTTCACCATATTAATTATTGCTGGTCACCAAAAAGTTAAGTGCATGGGTGTCCTGCCCCCCCCCAAAGGCATTTGCCCTAGTTTCAAAATGCAACGAAGTTGCTTGAAAACTTGATGGCCATCCTACTCATAGACCTGGTTTGTTGTTTATTTTTCCTGCTGTCTGTTTTCCCATTTCATAGCTTTATGTAAAATAGAATATGATTGGGTTACCCCGAAGCTTGCAACATGGGATAGCTCTGATCAGCTTGATCATGTCATTGTGAAAGCTTTTCCCACTTTCTTTTTGGCATGCTTATTGATTTTTATGCTGCGATCCAATCCCCAAGCATTGTCGCTTTTTCTTCATTGCACATAAAATGTTTAAGGCTGCTTCCTGGAAGCACAAGGCATCTATATTGGAAGTTTGAATTGTATCTCAAGTGAACAATAATTCTCTGTGGTTAGCGCCGCACAGGATAAAAAGTCAGTTTCAATTTTGGGGGAAATGTGCATCCACAAACAGAATCTCACCGCATTCATTTTGCCATTCAAAGTAGTTTTTCATCTTCTCTAAAGTAATAAAGCCTGTCAGGTGAAGGGGAGAGTCACACAGGCAACAGACTTCAACTGCTTCGATGTAATGATGGTGCACACGGTTGCTAAGAGTGCCCTCTGATTTCCAGATAAGAAATGTCAATTCCTTCTTATATTGGAATGCGCTATACATTTAAGGATAGAGTGGTCAGCAATTGTTCCTACACTACTGGAACACAGATTTATGGCGGAGACTCCAGTATACATTTAGAGTTTTATAGTGACAAAGTACTAATGTGTTTCTGAACATCGGATGGCTTTTCTGACTAATAATTGAGAGAATAATTTGAAAACTGCACTTAAGAAAAAGTGGAATTGAGATAGGTGAAACGTTCATTGTTCAGCACTGAGGGTGCAATCCTAACTTGGAGTTAGGCCAGCAAAGTTTGGCTGGCACAAAGGCCACAAAGCGTGTTTAGACCACTCTCGGAATCAGAGAGGCCACCACACAGACATGTGCCATCCTCCCTGACTCTGAGAGTGGTCCAAACTTTACGGTGTCCCTTGTGCTGGCCGAACTTTCCTGGCCTAACTGTGCCGGCCTAACTCCGGCTAGGAGTTAGGATTATGCTCTGAATAACAAAAGCCAGTGGTTCCCAATCTTTTTTGATTGATGGCTCACCTTGACCTACTGGGCTTCCCATTAGGGCTACAATCTATACATTGTGTAGGACAGTGGGGTTTTTGAACAGATTCTGTGGCTCCCTTGGCTGGTTTCTGCAGCCACAGCTCATAGTTGGGGAACCACTAACATAAGCATTCATGCTAATGAATAAGGCAAAAAAAGAGGGAAGTGAGACAGGAAGCAGGATGGCACCACTTTTGTCATCAGAATGTTACCATACCACAATGGGGAGATAGGACGTGCAAGACTCTACTCTGGGGAAGGGAGGTCCAAAAACCTGCTTTTGAAAACACGAAGCCTTCAGAACTGGAGGTAAGGCATGACAATTTGAGGCTCCCCTGAACATGAGATGGAAGGCTAGTGAAGCACCTAGGTCAGCAATTTTCAACTATTGTGTCGTAAATGGTCCACAAGTTTGGGGTGCCATGGGAGTTTGGGGGAGGATCATTTATTAGTAGGGCCATTGGGGATCCCCACCAGTGACATGGTGTGCCTTGTTGATTGCCAAAAAAACTGGTGGTGTGCCTTGACAATTTTAGTGCCACGTCAGTGTGACAAGAGATGAAAAATGTTGACAATAGCTGGCTTAGGTGAAAATATCTAGGAAGTGAAGGAGAAAGATCTGTTAGTAGATCCAGCAAAATGCTTCAGAACAAGGTATAGCAAGGTGGTCAAATAGGGGTCGGTTATCAGACATGTTCTGCTACTACACACACGATAAGAGGCACACATGTGGGAACAAACACAGAGGCAGGGACTTTAGCCATTATTAAGTGGCAATCGAATAGAGCTGCAACAGAACTTGGCATTTAACAAGGAAAAGACATCAGTGGTATTTATTGGGGTGATAAATGCACAATAAGAGGGAGGGAAAATGAAAATAGATGAGCTGTGATTTTTAAAAGGCTGTATATCTAATTCACACACACACACACACTCTCACACACACACGATCAGCTAAAACCTGGGTAGCATTAGTTGCTAAGGCAAAATGGTGCTGGGAAAAACATAGCTTCCTTAAGGCAGCCAGTAGTAGCATACAGACAAATGTGTAGGAAACCGAGTTTTAGCAAGGGGATAGAGACGCTTAAAAAGGCAAGGGAATAGACATTGAACTGTGCCATCAATTTGGCTGTGCCCAGCGAAAAGGGGGGGGGAGCAAGACAGCTAGAGAAGGGCTTTGCTGCCCGGTTTACTGCTCCCGTATTTGCTGTGTTGTTCTGAGTGTGAAGCGATGCAGAAGTTGTGGGCTGATATAGCTCAGGTCTGCAGGCTCCAAGAGGAAGCTTGGGATGGGTTCCGTTGTGAACACAGGAGAAATGGGAAGAGGGGCAAGGAAAAGGAAGTGCTGCTTGAAGGGCAGGAGTGCTGCTTGAAAGGCAGGAGAGGTGTGCTGAGCGCTGAGCTGTAGCTCCAGATTAGGAGGCATGGGTAGGCAAAGAAGCAGAAGAAAGGAGGAGGAAAGGAAATTTGTTTAAGCGTTTTCTACCCTGCCTTTTCTATGCCAAGGCAGATGCCCAAGGTGCCTTACAATTATTGGAGGGGAAAAATTATAGTACATAAAAATAACAATAAAATAAGCAATAAAACAATAAGCAATAAAACAATAAGCAATAAAGCAATAAAATAAGCAATAAAAAGACAAAATATGTAAAAACGGTAAAAATTGTTGGAGGAGGGCAAACTATTTACAATGCAGGTTGTGCTGCAGAGGTACAAGAGGCAGACATGTCAACATCAAACACTAGACGAAACAGAAAAGTCTTGAGCCCTCGCCAAAATGCCATGAAGGAGGAGGAAGATCCTGTTGTGTGAGCCCTCGGGAAGGGGGATTGGCATAGATCATACAATGATCTTGAAGGTCCTTTCCAACTCTGATGTCTCTGATTCTATGCTATGATAACCATCTTTGAGTATTTGAAGGGTATCACACAGAAGGGGATAACTTGTTCACTGTGTTTCCCAAGCATAGAACTAATTAGAACTAAAGTTGAAACTACAGTAGATTTATGCTAGACATGAGGAATGAATTTCCTAACTGTAATAGGAGCCTGGCACTGGAAAGGTCTGCCTCATTCAGTAGTGGGTGCTCCTCACTGGAGATTTTCAAGTAGAGGCTGGGTGGCCACCTGTCAGGGATAATATAGCAGTTACCTGTACTGAGCAGGGTGTTGACTAGATGATCTCTAAGGACCCTTCATACCATATGATTCTACAGTTTTATAGCATTATATGATAGGGTGGTGGAGAGGATCCCATTCCTATCAAGAGGGGCCATGGCTGCAAGGAGATTTTTAGGCCCCAGACAGACATGTATGTAATGAAAAATGGGGGCAAGATTTAAAAGAAAAGAGGACTCAGAATAGTCAAGTTGATTATGAAGATCTACATACCATTAATAGAATGGATGGTAAGAAAATATTTCCGTGGCAAAGATCAGAGCACAGAGGCAGGCCATTTGAGAGGATAATAATCGGAACATATGAACGTTTGAATGTTCAAATCTTGTTTTCATAGAAAAATCTCTACTGGTAAACAGCAGAGTAAAGGGAGAAGACCAGGGGGGGAAATGTGTTCCATGAGGCATTGGCTTCTGACATTTACTGCAAAATCAATACATGTTCCCTGTAAATGTGCAACATTTAAGTGGAGTAGAAAATGGTTTCTAGCCTGTAACAACATCCCTCTCACAAAAGTGCTGTTATTTATAAAAGATTCTCCAACACCATTCAAAAAGGTCTGATATGTTCTTTAATTTGAGCTCCCTCTCTCAGGAGGATAAAAGCATTCACGACACTTTTCAGTGCTTCAACATGTTTGATTACAGGGTTGAGCCTGTGACACTATGTACACATCTCCATCACAATCTTTCCCAATGAATTTTCTCTGCGTTCCCCAGGTTCCACCCCCACTTTGTGAAACAGCTCCGGAGATTTTAAAGAAATAATTCCTACATGTTATTTTTCACAACTAGCTATACAAGGCGGAGCATTTCAAAGCTGCAATCCTAAAAAATCCTCTCTGATCTGGAGGTGTGTTGGATCACAATGTAAGACTGGAACCAACCAATTTAAGCACTGCACATTGCACTGATTTCAAATGGAGATAGCATGGCTGAAGTCAGGGTAAGACCTGAATCTTTCCCCTTAAGGGGCGGGGGCAGGGATTGGCAGTGATTGTGAAACTTGAAGTGGGTCATGACCTTTTTAAAAAAAAGATACATGGGAAGCCCTGCAGAGGGGTCCGCAGGGCTTATTGACCCCATAGATGCTGGGGCGGGCAGTAGTAAGTCCCCCCAGCCCCATTATGTTGCCAGCAGTGATGCGATCCTGGCAATTGCAATGCTGCCATTCCCCACCCACGCAAACACTTAGTACACTTCCCAAACTCCCAGAGAGTTTGTTAACCGCTGGTTTAAGTGTTACTTTGGAAGTGGGATTGAGAGTTCCCTTTGTCCTTCTGATCTACCATTTCAGATGTTCAATGTCAGAATTAGACTAATTTAATAATAAATTCAAGCTCTTCCTGCTTGTGGCAAACAGGTAGTCTGATGGGTGCCTTTCCCTGGTGTTCAGTTATACAGATTCTGCTCCTGAAAAATGAGCCCTACAACCTATTTTTCTAGTGAATATGTGAATGCAAAGATTGTATCTGCGCATTTCCTGTAAGCAGGATATAAAAAAATGGTGTAAATCAGCCTCAGAGGTTGTGTACACCAACAATTTACTACACATGGTTAAACTGTTTCTGGAGTGTATCATTTCACACTACAAATGGTGTGTGTTTGGGTGCATACACCCCACATAAAAGTATGGGTGCATACTCCTTGCATATAGAAATCCAGATGTCAAGTTGATGTCTTTAGCCTAGGCTTCTCCCTGGCATGCAATTTTTACATATTTATGGCTTTTCCCCCCACAAAGGAGCATTCAGCTATACAATCTTCTACCTGCAGTTTTACCATGTGATCTGTTTGTGAGGGCCAAAGAGTTAGCTCTGCATTACTAAGGTACTGATTGGGACTTACGATTAACTTCTCACTCTGAAAATGTCTAGTTCTGTAGAACGCCTATCTTATCCCCATGCCTAATAAAATACTCACATAATATCCCTCCAAATGAAATATCAGCAATCCAAAGGTCAGTTCCTTTAACTCTCTACATATTGGCATAAACCTACTATAAAACTCCACAATTATTTTGGTCACCACATTAGTAATTGCTTCAGATAAATACATGCATTTGAGATTTCTAGTTCTATCAAAGTAGATCTAGCAAACCTTTTCTGCAGGGATGGGAATTTGGCACTGCTGCAAGACTTGAGCCCTGAGTCTCTGCCCTCCAGGACTCGTCTTGGGCATGGGTCTTAGCGCCTATGGCGTCCCACCCCCCCTCGAAATGTCCAAGTCATTTTGACTCAAATCAAATCTTTTACCATGGGTCAGGCACATAAGGGCAAGGTCCAAAAGAGACTAGGCAAGGCGGGAAAGGGAGGGACAGACAGCGTGAAGTGACAGAAGTGGCAAGGGGAGCACGTTCGCATGCAGCAGCTGGGAGGCTTGGGAAACAAGTACAACCCAATCCAGCATGACACAGAAATAGTCCCATTGTGCTGGTAATTCACAGAATCATAGACTCATAGGGTTGGAAGGGACCTACAACTTCATCTAGCCCAACACCCTGCCGGTAGCAGGAAATCTTCCTACAAGAGCTCCAGCAGGTGCCTGTCAAGCCTCTGCTTGAAGGTCTCCAGTGAAGGAAAATCCACCACCTCCCTCTGTTGAACCGCCCTTATCATTAAGAAATTCTTCCAGAGACTCAAGTTCCCATCCCTGCTTTTCTGTAAAGGCAGAAGTATATATTACTAGCATATTACTTTACGCGATTGTTCCTTTTGTTCACACTACTTTGGTAAGTTACAGCACTCCAATGTAGATTAAAACAGTTTGAAATCAGAATAAGATGCAATTGGTGATCTTGAAGAATCTTGGAAGATGCAGAAAACAGAGTTCATGCAGGCAACAAGAGCAATAAACAATTGTATTTATAGTAATCTGAAACAGAAGTTAACAACTTATTTAGACTTCAGAGCATTTAAGATACATCAGATCTAAAGCAACTATGGATGAGACTTCAAAGTGACTAACAGCTTTGTCAACAATGTGACTAATGGCCAGATCCTTAATCAGGCATAGAGAACACTTCTCAGTTCAGTTGCCGTGATCAAAAAATGATTTGGGGCTATTTTTCTATTGCTACTGAAAGCTACGATAGGAATTGGTCCACCATCATCCTTCCAAACCAGTATCTCCCAAATCTGTTGGACCATGACGCTAAACACCGTATTTCTCTCAGAGCACACTCCTTAGCTACGCTGGAATGGCGAGGCCGGTGGGCCTGTGCTATATCCAGCACACCTTAGGTGCACTGGGGAGCCTCCCCGTGGCAAGGGCACATTCGCCTCTGAATATATTTTATGCTAAATAGCAGGCGCAGAGCCAAGGAGGCCTTGTGGCTTGAATCAGGGCCTCGTGGGGCCACGTTCACAAGGGCACGGCACACTGTGTGTCCTGAATTATACTGCTTTTCAGTTAAATAAGTTCACAAGGTATTCTACAGAGAAAAATCAACTACTAAATGGTTCTTGGGCATACAGATGTACCTGACTAGAGTTTAACGTGTAAACAGCACTTGAAATGGTTTTTATTCAGAGACAGTGAGAATAGAAGCTCCCCGAGATTGTTAAAACAGAATTATCAGCAGTCTCGGAAAACTACTATTGCTAGGATTTCTTGCAGAAAACATATGCAGGTTAAATTTGAACAGATCTAACTTTGGGGATGGTTATTTTAAGAATTTTTTGTAAAAATAACACATGGTGCTCCCTTTCCAAAAAGTAGAGACTAACAGCCCAGTTCTAACTAGTGCTGATGCAGCAGAGCCAGTGTGGCTGTGCTGCGTCCTATGCTGGAAGTGAGCAGGTTGGAGTAGAGGTCTCCTTGAGGTAGAGAACAATTGTTCCTTGGCCCTGGGGAAAGCCCCATCCTGCACAAAGGGTCTACTCAGACCAGTGCCTGCTGAATGGTAGGTGCAAGTCTGAGTTGAGCGATGTCAGGACTTCCGGCCCATGGAGGGGGGATATGGTGTGTGTCATTGCTGCCAATGCATTCGCTTCCTGGGATCTCATCTGCCTGGCACCCTCCCTATACCTGCCCTCCCCTACCTATTATATCCCTTATCCGCCTTCCCCTGCCCTGCCCCTGCACTGCTCAGAGCAGCTCTTATCTGCTCTGGCATATGTTCCCCCTTGCACTGGCACTGGTGGGATGGCGAAGGCACTGTCTTCTGCACTGTCCCAATATGCTTTACGGCATGTTTGCAACTGCAAGTGCCTGCACAGCAATTGCTGCACCAGCGTAAAGTATAGGATGGTGCCACCAGACAATTCGTTGTTAGCTATCTTCTAAATGGCTTCCAGTAGATTTCCTATTGCTTTACTGCTTTTGAGTGCAAGGAGAGATAACTTTCTATAATAAATCATTTGTGATATTTGAAATATTCATAGTAGACATTTAAAATATTTACATCAGCTCCATCATTTTCCCTTTCCCTTTCTGCATAGCTGGAGGTCATTTAATAACCATTTTCTTTCAAATAATTAATATTTGCTATACACCTAAGACAAAAATATGTGTCACTGAACTTTAAAGTTGGGAGGGAATTTATGGAGAATAAGAAGCTAAGACATATATCGTTGAACAAGCCCTATTGAAATGAGTGGGCTCTTGTACAGATCCCGTTCATTTCACTTGTACTGGAGAACTTCCCAGTGGATTGCATTCTCTGAGTTTAATCGTTATAAATATGAATGAGTATCTGCTGGGTACTGAAGTATCCTGGCCAGAATATATATACAAAAGCCTCCTAGGAAAGCTGGTTTAAATTTAACCAACACTGATAGACCTGACAGTTTGGCCTGTATTTATGGATAGAGTTCACATCATTTCATTTTCCTATCATTCAGCTTCTATACAGCGTTCTTAATCAGCTGAAATCGGACATCTGTCTCAGCTGCCATAAATATGCCAAAGGAGTTAGTTAAGCGAGGCATTTCTTAGACTTTCCAGAGCATCTCATGAGAGAGAAAGAGAATAAAAATGGGTGGCTCTTCCAATATATTGTTGACACTGGACAGGCAAGAGGAAGCTAATAAAAAAATCTTATCGGTCCCAAGGAAAAGAGAGGCTGTGTGCTGTTGGGTGAAAAGAGAGAGAGAGAGAGAGAGAGAGAGAGAGAGAGAGAGAGAGAGAGAGGCCAAGCTGGGAGAAACTGGCTACAAGTCAGGGTGGCAGAAGGAAGCAGGAGAGAATCAGCTCAGCCCTAAAGAAACCCTGGAGACACTACAGAGTAAGCGCTGTCTCCACCTGTGCCCACACAGTGATTCAGCTTGCCTGAGGGGTGAGCTGGACTTGGTTCCTTCATATGACCAGTGGTGGGATTCAGCCAGTTCTCACCTATTCTGCAGAACCGGTTGCTAATTTTAGGTTGGGAGAGGGAAGAAAGGCAGCGGATGGCCCTGAAGGCCGCCCTGAAGGACACAGAACCGGTTGTTAATTTATTTGAATCCCACCACTGCATATGACCCAACACGAGATCCAACAAGAGAACAACTGTGTCTCATATTCAAATACATCAAGGTTTGATTTTTGTGGCGCAGCTGTTGCCGCCTTGAGTGCCTTTGGGCATAAAGGCGGGGTAAAAATCTTTTAAATAAATAAATAAATAAATAAATAATATTGTATAAAGATAGCAGAACTGTTGGTGATCAGAATAAAATGACTGCCATAAAGCAGTGTCAGAGTACTGTCTTGTTCAACTGACGGTGACATCAGCAAAGATGTTTTCTCCATTTCCCAAAGTCTGATAGTCCAAAACAGAAATGACTTCCCTGAACAGTACCCTAATTCCTCAGAATCCAACCTGCACAAATGGAATGCTCTGCATTTGTCAAAGGGAGACAAACACGCATGACCCTGAGGCAATACTATACTAGAGGTTAGCAGTTGACAGAATGAGCACAACTTTTCATTTTTCTTCTTATTCTGAATTCCTCTTTCTTTGGGCATAAAGTCATTGCTTTCATTAAAACAACAGCTGCAATTGTACTCTGGAGTACATCTCACTGAACTAAACAGAGTAGGGGTTACTTTCAAGTAAGCAAACACAGAATCAAGCTGTAATTTTCTTCCATCTCATGTTCAAGAATCAGCTATGAGCTATAAGTGTGCAATCACAAAAACACATTTTCCTAGGAGTAAGCAATTGAACAGAATTGTAGAGATGTTTGTTTCCAGTAATATAGAATTCCAGCCTAAGTCTTACTGAACACATTGGATTACTTCTGAGTAAAAAATAACACTATTTTCAAACATGACTAACAATGGGACTTATTTTTAAGTAGGCATTCATATGGGACGTGGTGGCGCAGTGGGTTAAACAGCTGCTGCTGGGCTTTCCAACCGGAAGGTTGGGAGTTCAAGACTGTGCGACAGAATGAGCTCCCGTTGCTTGTCCCAGCTCCTGCCAACCTAGCAGTTCAAAAGCACCTAAAAATGCAAGTAGATAAATAGGGACCACTTCGGTGGGAAGGGAACGGCGTTCCATGTGCTACGGCATATAGCCATACTGGCCACATGACCACGGAAGCTTGTTCTCGAACAAAACGCCAGCTCTCCAGGCTTTGAATCGGAGATGAGCACCGCCCCCTACAGTCGGTCACGACTAGACCATTCGGTCATGGGGAAACCTTTACCTTTAGGTATTCATAGGATTGAGCTGATGGAAAGTTACCTAGAACAGTGGTTCCCAAACTTTTTAACGTTGGGACCCACCTAAGAAAGTTTCACTTTACCAACCACTCGAGCTTCTGTGGCTATAATGGTGATTGGGAAGCAGTGCTCCCCACCCAGTAGTGGGTTGTTTAACCCTTCATGTACATAGGCCAATCTATCCTGTCAGTTTCATGAACCATCAAAAATTGGATCATAACTGGTGGACCATGGGCCCAGAATTTGGGAACAGCTAATCTAGAAGATATTTCATCATAAGGAAATATGTTCTTGCATAGTTGAAGCTCCTGCCAAATGAACTTCAATGGTATAAAAATCATCAACCTATCTCTACCTTTTGCTTGGAAATTTTGAGGTTCAACAGGTCCTCCGTTTCTCATTTTTCCAGAACAGAGAGTGACCATAGTCCTTGGTTCTCATGGTCCAATTCAAGAGCCCAAGCACTTGTGAGAACCTTATCGAGTCAGAAAGATATGTCTGCTCAGAACCCTCACAGGTCACAAATCTCTGGAATTACTTCCAGCCTTATTCTTTCTATGGCTTTTTTCAATACAGAAAAACTTGCAAGCAACTTAACCTTCACCTCTCCAAGATGGCATTTGTGACTTACTAAGTTTCAGTCTTGCATCTGATCCCTGCCGTTTACAGTGCTGCAGAATGTCCAGCAGCCACAATGCAGTTGGAGGAAACATTAATTAAATGCGTCTGTACAGGAAGAAGAGCAGAATTAGAGTGCAAATTACAGCTCAGTATGAGCCAAAGTAAATATGCTTATCGTTGTATCTCCATGCTTGTCTCTCTGTATTTGTTCAGATTAAGGCAGAGATTCTATTACATGGATCTGAAAGGTGTGAAAACCCAAATCATGTTTCAGAGTAAGGCTCTCGTGTTCTTTTAATGGCTTCCAGAGATATTATCTTTTGAAATAATTGTTTTAATCCATGTAAAATGATTGGGAGTTTGCTATTCACATCCCAATCCTATTCCCTGTCACCAGTGCCAATGTAGTAATCCTAAAAAGGTGCATGCTGTACCCAAGTGTGTGTGTGTGTGTGTGTGTGTGTGTGTGTGTGTGTGCCAAAGGCAAGTAGGAGGTTAGTAAATATTTTTATTAAATATTTTTAAATACCTCTGTGAAAGCCCTGGGCCCACTTATGGATCTCCTCGGACATACATCACCTGTCTTGGTGGTGTATGTCTGAGAATGGAATAGGGGCGGGGAGATTTTCTAGAGAGGGGATAAGATCTGGCATGCATCATTGCCACCAGATCCACTTCCTCCTGGCCCTGGTTTCTCCCCAGGAACAACCTGGTTCTACCCCCTCCCTGCCCCACAATTCGCAGGTCCACAATGGCTGCTGGGAGCACACTGCAAACATTGCTATGTGACTTCTTACAACAGTAAAACTCTGTTCTGTGTAAATCAGCAGATAGGACTGATTTGGTCACACGGTTTATAATATTCTCTCTCTCTCTCTCTCTCTCTCTCTCTCTCTCTCTCTCTCTCTTTGTGTGTGTGTGTGTGTGTGTGTGTGTGTGTACACATGCATACTTGAGATAACAGTCTATGCATCTGATAAAGTGGACTGTAGTCCACAAATGCTTCTATTTCAACAACATTGTTAAGCCTTTATGATACGATAACACAAACACCACCTGTTGGTCCTATCAGAACCAGTGAAATCTCTTGCACTCCTATGGATTCTCGTATTAAGCAATTCATTGAACTATATTTGATATTCCCTGAGCTCTTAACTCAAAAGAGGAATAAACTGTTACAAAAGGTGCAAGCAGCAAAGGGTAGTGCCTTCAAAGGAACCATATGCTATGAAAAGGGAAGCAGGAGTTGTCCCACAAAGGACGAATCGGTACTGTATAATAATAAGTGTCTCTGAAATGCCATGATTTTTGTCTTCAAGGAATTCAGCTGTGCATTGACCAAAGTCAGACTGTGCATAAATTATAGGCCAGCTTTGAAATTGTGTTGTTTCATCATTTAAAGGGTAAAGTTCCAAAGTATAACTTGAAGGCATTCTGGAAGGGTACTCTCTAAATTAAAAAGAAAAAGCAGACAAAAGATTCAGCACACAAAGCCAACCTGAAACTAGTACAAACAATGCCTGTCTGGTTCAGTGGAAATACTTAGATCGGAGATGATTCAAGGCCAAACTTGATGCGACACTGGAAGCTGTGTGATGAAATCTCCCTTTATTTTTGAAAAAGGTAAATGCAGCAGCAAGGCCAGAACAGGTCTGATTCAAATTCAAGCCATGGCACTGTGGGAAGGGCATTATAACACATTTCCATGTGCTTTCTTTGCTATCTGAATCTCTCAATCTCAGTCTCAACAAATCCGACCTTCTCCCATTGCCACACTTCCATTGGCCAATCATGACCAATTCTGACCAGACACATCGCTCACCAGATATTGATGCTAACATAAAAGCAGACTGCCCATCTGCTTTATGACAGTGCAGGATGTTCATGCCAGATGACCAATATCATAAACTGTCTGGAAATGATGAACGCTGAAATCCTATACACACTTTCCTGGGAGTAAGCCTCAGTGAATACAATGAGACCTGATTCTGAGTAGGCATGCGCAGGATTGTGGTGAAAAAGTTATTCTAAGGCAGTGTTTCTCAACCTTGGAGTCATGACCCAATAAGGCTACGGAAAATACAGAATTCCCCTTTAAGGGATGTGGTGATCAGCATTGAGACAGGATGGCGGTGACAGCATTACTGGATTCCTGCTCCCACTGCTGCCCACAATGAAGAAAAAAGGTAGTTTTTGCATGTATTGGGCGAAAATCAGGGTTCTTGTTACTTCTACTGCAGGGCAAGTGTAGAAACCCCTTTTTTTCTTTATGATCAGTGCGGTGGTGGAACGTGGAAGTGCCATCACCACTGTCTTCACTGAGTCACCCCCCCCCATTCACGCACTTGGTGGTTCCCTTACCTCCATGTAGGAGTTCAGAACCTACTATTCCAAGGCAAGGCAGTATCATGAGAATTCAGTTCACTGGTAATTGTTTGGTAGCATGACTATTGCATGTCATGTCTTGTGCTCCTTAGGCTGGGTATCTTCAATTGTGGAAAACTGCTTTCTGAGGAAAGGTCATAGTATTAATCTAAGCTAAGTATGCAAAAGACTAGAGCTGTTGATAACTTAAACAAAGGCGACAGCCCAAACCCCTTATTAAGCCAGTTGCCAAGAGGGTCCATCATTGTTATGAATTGAAACAATAAATGCAACAAGATATGAGGATAATTAATTAAACAGATAAGATGCCATCCCAGAACGTACAGTTACATGCTTATAAAAGGGGAAATTGATGAAATCGTAAAACTGGAGGCAAAGTTGTTGGGTTGGTAACCATAATAGGATTTTCCCATGCAGAATCATTTGATATGCCTCGCGCTAGGCACATTACATTAAACTTCATTCATAAATCATTAGCCCCTCTCAGAACAGTATTTATGAATGCATTACCCAGCCATTTGCACACTTTGCTGATACATCCAATCATTTACTATACTTATTTTGCTTTCAAAGTGAAATGGTTTAAATAATTTGCTTAAAGTTCATAGCCATCCACGATATTCAAGTGAAATAATACAATCACAAGGCTGGGAGATGCTTGGAAGTCAATCTTGTCCTCTCTCCACAGAGGACCATATAAAATGAAGGAGAGAAGGGGGTTTGTTTAGTTCATTCAACTGCATATACCTGACATTTTTATAGCAATTTTGAACAGGTTGATTTGAAGTGGAGAAGTGATAGGGGGAGAAGGCTGAACTCTTTTTCTGGTCCTACTCCCCCCTATTCCAGAGCACAAGGCACCCAGAGAAGATCTATGTGCAGTGTTCCCTCTAAGCGGTGCACACCACTGTGTTGGCCCTTCCTGTGGCATGCACCATGTGTGGTGGCGTGGCGGTGTCTCATGATGCTCAGCAATGACATAATGGAACTCAGTTTCAGGGTGCAATCCTAAGCTGGGCTGGAACAAGCAGGCCGGTGGGCCATTGCTATATCCAGCGCAGCTTGGGGCGGGGCACTGGATCCTCCCCGGGACAAGGGTACATTCGTGCCCTTGCACCCGGGGGGGGGGCTCCAACCTCCCCTATGGGTTCCTTGGACCTGCACCAGCGAAATAGCGGGCACAGTTCTGAGAAAGCAGCGCAGCCCAAATTGAGGATGCGTGGTCCGGGGACAGGGTCTTGGATGCAGCCTAACGGCCCCATCCCAACCCTAACTCCCTTCCCGGGCCAGCATGCCCACTGGCTCGCACACCCTGCCCAGTTCCTCCCTCCTGCCCTCCCTCCCTCCTCCCATAACCGCACCAGCTGGGTTCAGCTAGCGCAAAGGCAGCTCTCTGCCGGCATTCTTGGGCTGACACTAATCCTAGCATCGGCTCTGGCAGTGACACAGGGGTGCTGGTCAGTGCTCTGACATCAGCGCTAGTGACATTGTGTTGATGCTATGACATAGAATCAATGCAACGTAGGGCATAGGATTGCACCCTCATGCACTGCAGCTGCTCAACTAAGCGTGCCATCCTAGGTGCCCTGTAGCATTGACGCTATGTGGTAGTGTCGACGCTACACGCAGAGCATCAACGCCATACCCCACATCCTCTGGACTATCCTCTCCATTCAGCTGCTCCCCCATCCTGTTCTTGCTCAGTCTTGCAGGGCCAATGGGAAGAAAATGAAGGCTTACCCCACCCCCTCTTCCAGCACTGCTGCTGAAGAATGAGGCAGAAGAACTGGAAAAGGGCATGCAGGCAACCACTAAGATCCTGTTCCCGATCAGCAATCTGGAAGGGGATCCCTCAGGCTTCTCTCCTCCTCCTTTGTGTCTTCACTGGCCAGGTGAGGAGGATCTTGAGAGCATTTTTGCTTCAGCCATCTTTGAAGATGTGGTGGAAGGAGGTGGAAGAGGAGTGGAAACAGCTCTGGGGGAGTGCATTTGGGGACCACTGCTGTAGAATAATAAGTAGTAGTATTCCCCTATAGCCACTGGGAAGCTAAGGTTGAGTGGCTTGTCTAAGGCCACTTACAGCCCAAT
>JAJKFI010000003.1:22464316-22491821 GCA_029204185.1 Lerista edwardsae
AGAGAGAGAGAGAGAGAGAGAGAGAGAGAGAGAGAGAGAGAGAGAGAGCAGCGCTTGCTCCAGTGGCACGGCAGCCACTGGATAGGCGAATTTGTGAATATTTGGATTGGGCCCCAATTCAGAGTGCAATCCTAACCTGGAGTTAGGCCGGCACAAATTAGGCCAGCAAAGTTTGGCCGGAACAAGGGCCAATGTGAAGCACTTTTGGACAACCCTCAGAGTGAGGGAGGATGGCTGTTCTGACTCCAAGCTTGGTCCAAACATACATTACAGTGTCCCTTGTGCTGGGTAAACTTTGCTTGCCTAACTATGCTGGCATAACTCCAGGTTAGGATTGTGCTCTCAGTGGGCTATGATATCTTAATAGAAAAGAGAATTGAAAATAATCTATTGTATTATATCAGTGGTTCTCAAACGTTTTAGCATAGAGACCTTCTAAAAAAACCATTTCATTTGACCAGCCACTATTTGGCTATAATCCCCCAAGTAGTAGCTTGCTTAACCCTGGATGCACATAGCCTAATCCACCCTGTCAAGTTTCATGAACCACCAAAAATTGGATTGTGACCCCACTGGTGGGCCATGAACCCACAGTTTGGAATCCACTGCATTATATCATGATGCAAACACCAGAGTTCAAAAGAAGGATTATATCAAAAGAAGGATTATAACCAGTGGCGTTTCTACAGGGAGGGCAAAGCTCTAAGTTTTGCAAGAAGCTTTACCCTGTCATGTACATCCCTCCTCTCCCTTGCTGCTGTAGCTAGTAAGCAACGCCAAGATGTTGCTTTTCTCTGTGAGGATTGGCTAAAATGGTGCAGGAGAGATTTCCACTGCAAGATGGAAGTTTTCCTTCTTGCAAACCTTAGAGCTTTGCCCTCCCTGTAGAAACGCCTCTGATTATAACCTACTAATGCAGTGGTTCTCAAATTCTTTAACACCGAGACCCACTTTTTAGAATAACAATCTGTCTGGGACCCACCAGAAGGGATGTCATGGCCGGATGTGCCGTTAATGTGATGACAGAACCTGCTGCTTTTCCGAGAATGCAGCAATAAGTTGGGTTATTCCTCAATCATTTTCCAATAGCAAAGTGAATCAGAAAGAGAAAAGCCTATTTATAACTTTGACACAGGCAAAACAACTACACAGCTCTCCCCCTTTCCAGGATCCCATCTTCCTATATTTTCAATATGGACGCTTTAGGTGCTTTGAGATCCACCTGAAATTGGCTTGCGACCCCCTGGTGGGTCCCAACCGACAGTTTGGGAACCACTGTACTAATGGAATACAATGGCAGATCTCTTGATCCGCCATCATGTCCTACGGACCATCAACACAGCAGATGCTCAACAAAGCTGCTGCCAGCACAAAGGCTGAGAGGCTGTACTTAACAACAGTGGCCCACAGACCATTAACCTGGTGGGGGGCAGATTTGGTGGTTATGAGGATGCACCAGATGAACAAGTGGCAGAGGCTACCATGTGCTTTGGGGGGAAGAAATACTGCATATACACATTACTCAGAGTAACCAAAGTTAGTTTTTCACATTTTAAAACTAAACTTGTTCATGAGAAAGTAGAAAAACAAATTAGGCTATTAATGATTTAAATAAGTTATACGATGTGTTCAGTGCAGCAGATTAGCTTTAAATGAAAAGTAATTCAGCGACATGGAAAACAGAGCTACACAAGCCTCATACTTTTAAGTAATGTTTATGTAATCAATCATCAGACCAAAAGCATTCATTAGCAGGAACGAATGCTCTGAACTTTGTAACCAAAGAAAATCAGTGTAACTTAACCTAGTATAAAGAATTAGAGTTATACAACCTTGCATCTGGAAAACAACCACCTTCCATTGTCAGAAGTGGGAGTTCATTAAATGTTGATTCACTTGTAATTCCTTTATAATGACACATAAGCCAGCTGATCAATATCAATTTTGAAGATGTCACCTGGGCTACTTTATTGTTTCAACTCTGGGGAATTTGGTCTAATTTTATACTGTGTCATAGTGGTCATACGGTTGATGATGGGCATAAAGGTTCCAGCATTGATGTGGACGCTTCTAAGCCCTATAAATGACTGAAGTTATTGAGAAAAAGACTTGCCTAGTGAATTGCTCTGATGCTTGTTTAGAACAATTCAAGAGTAATTGTAAAAATGATTGTAATTGTAAAAATTGTAAAAAAAAAATTCAAAAAAATAATTGTAAAATTTTTAGCAATTATAAATATGCATCTTCAGTGTACTGCTGTAACATTTGACAATCTCCACAATCCGAACTCTGATTTTTCCAGATCTTTAAAATATATTTATTCGTTATATTTACAAAAATAGAGTAATCTTGTACTCCTATTGATCTGAAGGCAAATCATTTTTTGCAATAAAAGTAGTTGGTGCCTCAGAGTGCATGCAATCCTATACCCCCTTTGCGCTGGTGCTGCGCTCTTGCCAAATGCTGTCGCAAATGTGCCATAAAGCATGTCTGCGGCAGCGCTATGGCGCTGGACCGGCACACGCAGCAGCGCCAATGCTCGGGCACTGCCGCAATCATCGGCAGCGCCAGCCGAGTGCCAGTCAAGCGTCAGCGGCGCTCGGTTGGCACAGGACCTCTATGAGGGCGTTCCAGAGGCATGCCAGCGGCATAACTAGGCGGCGCAGTGGGCGGAGATGGTGGTTTTGACACAGGATGGCCATAGTGCCAAATCCTAAACCTGTCCCCAGCCAGGTCAGCCCTGATTTGGCCGCTCCTGTTCACGTTCCTCTGCACCTACTATTTTGCCAGCGCAGATCTGAGTAGGCCCATAGGAGTGACTGGGGCTTATGCGGATGCAAGGGGAAAACCTTCCCTTGTCCTGCACGTTGCTGCTGCTGCCTCCTAATGGGCTTTAGGATCCTATACTCCCTGCTATGTTGGCCTTACTAAGCCGGCATAGTATAGGATTGGGCTGCCTGTTGGATTGTCCTGAGCTCCTGAAAATGGCATCACTTGTCAGAATATACATTAATCTATCTGGGAAGCAACATTCTGATTCTATGATTTATAACTGATGTTATAAAAATGAAGCAACTTCATACAGTTGAGTCAATTACATTCTGCGACCTGACAGTTGCACTTGGATGTTCTACTTTGTCAATTCCACCGGGTGGTCTTCAGATATGTATATACAGGACCGGTGACATTGCTAGGGGGAGGCAGAGGGCATTGGGTGACGCACTCAGGGGTGTGTGATTGATACCATTACTGGCCAAAATAGTAAACTTGGTATTTTTGAATAATACCATAACATTATACATCATTTGCTGCAGAATTTAATGCAGAATGCAAAGAAATGAACTGCGCTAAAATATCTGTATTCTATCATAGGTTATAGCCAAATAACCAGAAAAAGTAAAAACTGACTTATGCAACAAAAAGTTGATTTCCTTAACTCAGACCTGACCAATGAGACTGAGGAGGCAATCCTAACTTGGACTGGAACAGCAAGGCTGGCAGGCCTGCGCCGTATCTAGTGCAAGTTAGGAGACTGCTGGAGTCTCCCTGGGGCAAGGACACATTCCTGCCCTTTCCCCGGGACTGGTGCCAGCCCCCCGATGGGCTTGCTCAGATCTTCACCTGCTGTTTAGCTGTTTAGCAGACACAGCTTCAAGCAAGCCACGCAGCCCAAATCAGGGGACTGCAGCCTGGGGACCACATTCTCACTCCATCCCCTCCATAGGCTGGCACGCCTTCTGGCCGCCCACCCCCTCCCAATTCCTTCCTTCCTCCTGCCCTTTCCCCCACCCAGAACCACTCTTGCTCCAGCTAAACCAGGCTGACACAGGAGTGGTGCAATGCAGCCTTTCCTTTCTCATTCCCTTCCTGTTCAGGCTCTTTGCTGATATTCAGAATTGGGCTCAGTCCAGTGCCACTCTATGCATGTGTCAGCACTCTGGGTCACCCCAAGACTCTGTGCATGTGCTGACAGGTCTCCCCAAGATTCCTTTTTGGAGCATTAAGGACTCCTGGGACTGTGTGAAGTCCATGGGTGACTCACCGGCTGCTCAAGACATCTGGGGGTGGTGGAGATTGTGGAGACGCTGGTGCTCCTGACGACTGCTGCGCGGAAGGAGGCGGGAAACGGAGATCGTGGCTCACTTCAAGGTGTTTATTTGTGTTAGCGATTTTACATTCATCAGCTCAGGGGGGCCTCGTTAAGTCACGGTCCCCCTCTACACTATTATGCCTGTTGCCGGGCTACTGCCACAGGGTCACTGGGAGCAGCTTCATGGCTGCAGGGCGGGATGGCTGGTCCTTGGCCTGACAGTGGGCCCTTGGGGCTCTCTGAGTACACGCCCCTCGTCTTGCAATGGTGGGGTGGCAAGGATGTGGTCTTTGGGTGGGACTGCCCCCCAGGTGTCGCTGGGGGCCTGGTGGTCTCCCTTGCCCCCGGTCCGTCTCCCTGAGGCCCAGGAGTGATCACCAGATAGGGCGGCACCATGCCACATCTGTGCCACCCCCGGCCAAGGGATGGGAGAATGGGGAGAGGGGGGCGCAGGGGTCTCTCAGGGGCGTCGCTCTCCTGGTGTGCCCAGCTCTGGTATGCCCCAGTTCTGGGGAGCACCCCCAAAGGAAGTCACCCAGGGAGGAGGGTGGCCATCCCCCATGGAGCTCTTGAGAGCCGGACCTTCGCCCGGCCTCAAGGAGCGACTGCTTGCCTCCCCGGCCAAGCTCCTTATGATATGAGCTCTGGCCAGGGAGGGCTGGGCTCCGCCCCCTCCGGCGGGATCTCGCTGGCAAAATCTCACAGCAGTTCTTTCTGGATGAGAGCGGGGCTGAGCCTGCGCAGTCCCCACTCCTCGCCCAGGCCACCCGGGCTTGGCAGGGCAGCCGCTGGCCGGCTCGCCTCCCCCCTGGGGTGGCTGGAGCCTGGCCGTTGTGGGGCTCCCTCGAGCGGTGTCCCAGGAAGCCGGCAGCCCCACCGTGCGGCCTGTCCGTGGCCGCCTGTCAATCCCGTCGCCCGTCGCTTGTTGCGGGCAAGTCCTGCTGGCGGGCAGGGGGGTCAGGCCGCCCGGGCAGGGGCGACAGACTGAAAGGTTTGAAAACTGCTGCAATAAAACATCAATTGGTTGAAAAATTAAAAATTCAAATGGAGCATCAACAAAGATCAAATAATATAGTCACGTTATGGTAGCAATTCAATTCATTAATGCTGCAAACAGATTATATCAACATGAAACAGCAATAAAATTCACTCTAACAACACAATAGTAAATCATTACTTGTGACTCTGAAATAATGTCTTTGCAATGCCAATGTAATATAGAAGGCCAATTTACACTCTTGGCAAAAGGCTCAGGAAAATGCTGTCGGCATGCCTGCCTGACCAGCAGTTCAAGATACATTTGAGAGGGTTTATGGCTGCAATTTTATACACACTTAGGGACTAACCCTATCCAGCTTTCCAGCGATGATGCAGCCATGCTGACTGGGTCTGCACAGCAACCTGGGCAGGGGGGTTCACAAAGGCCTCCTCAACGTAAGGGAATGTTTGCTCCTGTACTTTGGAGCTGCATACTGTTTGCATTGGCGCATTGTGTTTGCATTAGGCCCTTACTTGGGAGTAAGTCTCACTGAGGTCAGTGCAGTTTTTGTCTAAGTGGGCCTGAATCTGATTGTTCTGTAAATACTGTATAGTTATCATCATCATCATCATCATCATCATCATCATCATCATCATCATCAAAGAGCATTCATATACTGCTTTTCAAGAAAAAGTTGTTTTCAAAATGATTTAAATGGCAAAATAAATCAATAAATAGTCCTCTGTCCCCAAAGATTCACTGTCTTAAAAAAAAAAAAAAAAACAAGATGAAGAGACACCAACAAAAGTCATTGTAAAAGCCTCCCTGCTGGGATGAAAAGAGACAGTTGCTCTCCCCTCCGCAAACTTTTAAGAGGATACCACTTTAAAAGGTGCCTCTTTGCCTAGTTATCAGGGGTTAGCGCAAATGTGCATTCATTCCTGTGTGCATTTGCCTAATACATGCTTTCCTTACCCATGAAAATCCAATGAGGTAATGTTAAAGATCTATATTGGCTGTGCATGGGTAGAAGTACATTTAGGGCGCAATCCTAACCTAGAGTTAGGGCAGCAAAGTTTAGCTGACACCAGGACCAACATAAAACACATTTGGACCCCTCTCTGAGTCAGGGAGGATGACGCACATCTGCGTGCTAGCCTTTCTGACTCCAAGAGTGGTCCAAACATACTTTACCATGTCCCTTGTGCCAGCCAAACTTTGTTGGCCTAACTGTGCCGGCCTAACACCTAACAGGTTAGGATTGTGCTCTCAAAGGTGTGCTTTTATGTGTGGCAAGGCTCTAGAACTCCTGGAAGAGCAGCTTTGGAGTTAGTGCAAGATGGTTGTGCAAGGGAATAAGCAAATTATCCAAACACTTTGCGTTTGTACATGAAGTCTTGCCAAAACACTTAATTCTCTGGTTGAAGGCGGTGGCTCACTTTTGGTAGTGGTGGCAGCTAAGGGGCATTTCTAGCCACATGACAATGGCTTCCAGGAACACTGAGCTCCAAGCTGCATGCAGCTCAGCTTGACTCGTTTTTGAGCTATGCAGCCATGCAGCTTAAAGAGAACAATGCTGACAGGAGCCTTCTGCTGAGAAACGTATTGACACTTTTAAGTGCAGAGGAAACCAGAAAAGGAACAGCAAATAATGATGACGACGACGACGACGACGATGATGATGACGACGACGACAACAACAACAACAACAACAACAGCTTGCCTCATATTTCTTGTGGAATTTGGTTGGCAGAATTGCTACCACAATCATAAATGTCAGTTCACCCCTAATTCATATTTTATCACAAGCAAGTATTTAAGGTGGGCATACTGTATGTTCAGTCCACACATGAAGTTGTAAATGGGCTTAGAGCAATTAGATATGTGTTCTTTAAAGCATTTAGGTACTACTGTGGCAAGTAGTGGATCAGGCTGTTAATTTTATTTATTATGCTTTACTTTCAGATATTTTTTATTCCTCCTTTCACCCCACCCCCTCAAACTATAAGTTAGTAATTGTTCAGAAGACTTGATTTTTTGAACTGGTGATGGTGTGTCCATCCCCCTCCCACTTTGAGGGTGCAGTGCTAACCAACTTTCCAGCAATGACATGGCTGTGCCATTGGAGCATGTTCTGCATTCTGCAATGGAGTAGTAGTCACGGAGGCCTCCTCAAGGTAGAGGAATGCTTGTTCCCTTATTTCAGAGCTGCATGTCTCTTACCTCGGTCCTGGAAAGTTGGTTAGGATTGCACCTCAATCTGGTAAGGCTCAATTTAAAACTTCACTTAGCATACATGGTTTGTGTTTGGCTTGCTGCTATTTGATCCCCAGCAGAACATTTTAAAGTATGTGTAATACTGGGCTTGGCAGTTAATACGTCCCCTGCAGGCAGACTCCATATAAATTAGAAAGAAATTCAATTACTGAACTCCTGATAACTTATCTCAACTGAATGCAAATAGATTAAGACGGTTAAATGTTTACTTTCATAAAAAGTGCCATTTTACCCAAAATCACGTGTGTGCTATTCTCACTAAAATAAAGAAGAATCTGATGGTTTCAGCGTTTAGACTTTATATGCATTTAATCTCAGGTTATTTACAAAGTTAACAGTAGATGGTCTTTGCTAAAATAAATTGAAATGGAAAAAAATCAATTTGAGCAAATGTGTCCAACAAATTCATTGGGCTTTGCCATAAATGGTGCAATGAAAATTATTCCCTTGCTCCTTAAATAGATATGGCTCTTTTACCAAAAGATAAACAAGTGTAGATATATTAGAAATGCACAATAAATATGAATGCAAATATTGTTTGCTTCTCACTACCTGGACTTTACCATGCTCCAAATATGCTTAACTAGCTGTTTCTTATGAGTGAGAACTAATTACTCTAATTCAGAGGCGGATCTAAGGGGGGGGGCAAATCTGTAAGTTTTGCAAGAAGCCTTACCTTGCAGTGGAAAACACTCCTGCACTATTCTAGCCAATCCTCACAGGGAACAGCAACATCTTGGCGTTGCTTACTGGCTACAGCAGCAAGGGAGAGGAGGGATTTACATGACAGGGTAAGGCTTCTGGCAAAACTTATAGATTCCCCCCCCCCTTAGATCCGCCTCTGCTCTAATTTTCCATTGTTTGAGAGATTGTTGTTGTTCAGTCGCAAAGAGCACGATCTTATGCATGTCTACTCAGAAGTAAGTTCTATTGTGTTCAGTGGGGCTTACTCCCAGGAAAGTGAGTACAGGATTGCAGCCCAAGTCCTGTCTGACTCTTCACAACCCCATGGACCACAGCACGCCAGGCCTTTCTGTCCTCCACTAGCTTCCGGAGCTTCCAACTTCATGTTCATTGCTTCGGTGAGACTATCTAACCATCTCATCCAAGGCCATATTTCTAACCAAACTCCCAAAGTTGCTTTTGAAAAGGGCAGCCCTGAACTGACTAACTGTCAGGGGCAGAGCAGTAGCCAAAAGGCTACCCAAAAGGCTACCGCTGCATCCAGCGGCAGCAAGACAGCAGCTGGAATCTCCCTGGGAGAAGGGGATGTTCATGCCCTTCCCCCAGGCAAAGCCCTGTCACCCACAGTGGGGCTCCTCAGATCACCGTTGGCTATTTTGCCAGCGGTGAATCAAGCAGCCCCATGTCGGGCTGCCTGAGCCACTGTCCAGGATATGATCTGGTGGCGGAAGCCACGGCCGGATCCCGCCCCCTCACGACCGACTCCTCTCCTCCTCCCTCTCAGTTGATTTTAGGCCTGCACAGTTAGGCCAGCAAAGTTTGAATGATACAAGAGCCACTGTAAATTATGTTTGGACCACTCTCGGAATCAGACAGGCCAGGACACAGACATGCGCCATCCTCCCTGACTCCGAGAGTGGTACAAAGGCGCTTTACGGTAGCCCTTGTGCCAGCCAAACTGTGCTGGCCTAACTGTGCTGGCCTAATTGGACTCTAGCACAATGCTATGCATAAAGGTGCTCTTTAAAACCAATCGATCACCCAACAATTCAGATTTTTTCCAACTCTCCAGGGAATCTCCCGCATATGTGCAACAGAGCCCATGACATGGCTACAAAGAAAAGTTGAGTTCTTGGTCTGCTGCCTGCGAGAAGGCTGGTTGCAAATGATTTTGCTTGTAAATTTAGGTGTGAGCTTTAAAGAAGAGAACCAATATCTCAAGACAGTCCCATTCTTATAGAGCAATTTGTGTGAACGTTAATGGAAAATTGCATCAGGCCAACATTTCTTCTGTCAGGCATACTAAGGTCCAGCAAAATGCCACTGAGCTCTTAATCTCTTCCAAAGAGGACTTGATGAAGCATGGCAGCATGAAAAAAGGACTGGGAAAGGAGTGGTATTTATTTAGAGTAAAGATGCCTTGCTGCTGAGATAAAATCCAAACCATGCCAAGTTCACTTCCATTTGCTTCAGCAGGAGTACCTATAAATCTGAAAACCATTCAAGCCAGTGCACTAACCTTAGTAGTCAAGGATGATAAAATTGGTGTGTTCTAGAGCCAAGCCAAAGAATGCATTGATAACATTCCAAAACACGATGTGCTGCTAATTACTGGGGATTTCAAGCATGCCTATGCAGAGAGAGTTTTTGAACACATTAAAATGGGAAATGTGAACTGGAAGAGATCAATGAACAAGGACAGTGACTCATTAAGTTTTGTTCTGAGAACCAGGTTTCCCTTGACAACCACTTATTTCAGCTTCACATTGTCAGGGAGGGGGGAGGAACCTTGAAATTCTCCAGATCAGCTCCATAAATATTTAGTCGACAACAACATAGAGAGAAGATGCACTCTTGGTTGCAAAGACTTCCACACACAGGTGAGGATAGTCACTCAAATGACCAATGTGACATCTTGCATGTTTTTGCAAATAAGTGAAAATGAAACAGAAGAGTTACATACTCTGCAGCCCTACAAATAATTGCCAAGTGTCCCCTTCTCATTTCCCAATATTGCAAGATGAGTGCGCAGGGGAAAAACTCCTCCCTACAACCTCCCTGAATAGCACAGATTTCAAAGACGTTCAGAGGAGTATGGATGAACACCCTTTTTGTATAATCTTGAAGCAAACTGGCCTCGGAGTTGCAATTTGTTTTCAGGTGAAGCTGCAGGATGGAAAACTGATACATTAAAAAAAAATCTATTTTGTGTGAGGAATGATTTTATTGGATGCAAGAAAGCAACGCTACATTGGCAACCATAACCCTTTTAGTAATGGTGATGTCCACATTACTTCAAGGCAATTTAAAGGTCAATAAAGGGCTCTGGAGTGGATTATATGGGGAAGCCATTTAAATTAAGACAAAGGGCTATGTCTAATGTAAATAAATAATGCGTTTCTTTATCTGGAGGCAATAGGCTGAATTTAATTAAGGCTGAAAGTAGTCTTTTTATAGTAATATTGATATCTCTGAGGCAATGTTCAGGAATGGCCACCTTTTGTGAGCTCTAGACCGAGTCCCAGGTGCCTTTTGCTAATTAAGGACAAGCAAGATGAAATGAAATGGCCAATGGGGAAGGAGTGTACCACTCTATTAGCCACCATCACCCTGTAGACATTCTACATCATTAGCACACTGTACATACCCTTCACAATTACAGCCTCTGTAGGAGTCTTTGTGATTTGCTCTGCAGAATTGCTTTGAAGAATCTGAAAAGATTGTCCTTTCATGGGCTACGATGTTCTTTTTTTGCCATACCTTCTTAAATGGAAGCACGGCAACCAGCAGGAGCTACCCTGGCATCATGCTTTGGAGTGCTTTAGATCAGGGGTCTCCAAACCTTTTAAACAGAGGATCACATCAAATATCTGGTATGGTGTCGAGGGCTGGAAAAATAAATGAACATATAAAGTTTAAATGAATACATTAGAGACGGAACTTAGATGGAATGAATGAATTTGCTTAAAGTTCCAGGATTCCTCCAAGCACCAACACACACACTACAGAAATATAGCACACTCTTTAATGGACTTCCATTCCCCCATGCCACAAGTGGCTTACTTAAATGTACTGGAATAAATATTTCAGAACCAGCAGATCACAGGAAACACCCAGAGGCCCAGGATGGCCTCCCTGACCCTTGGAAAGCCATCTAAGGCCTTCAGAGGGCCTAAAAAGTCACTTCCAGGTCTTTGGGAAAACCAGAAAGTAACGGTTTTCAGCTTTCCAAAGGCATTCTGTACGCATCCTCTCTGGCCTTCAGAATATCCTCTGCACACTTGGAGTGTGCAGCCTGTACCAGCAAGCTCCAGAGAGACTGCAAACAGCATCATGGAATGGGACAAAGCTGAGCCCTGCAATCCACCCTTTGTTGGTGATCAAGGGTTCATTTTTTCAAACAGCAACTGGTTTTCAGGGGCAGTTCCCATGATGTGCTTCCATGATTAGGAAATTAATAAAATAGAGCAACTGGATCTCTGAAATGCTGGTTCATAGAGACATTCTCCACATGAATGCATTGCCAAGGGTAGCCGGTGCACTGTATGGTGACTAAAGTAACCCTCTGAACTGGGCCTCACAAAGTATAGTACCTGAATGTTGCAGAGAAAAAGACCAGTCTCTCTGCTTCAGGGATGCATCTGTGAGACAGAAAAGGGAGGCCATTTTTTAAAAGAGAATGTTGATTTTTTTTTCTAATGTATGTTTGAACAAAAAACAGCAACTGGAAAGTTTTATTTCACCAAAACATCTGCTGTCTGAAGTTGAAGCTTTCTTACACAGTGGGTCCCCAATTCCGCATTAGTTCATACCTGTAAAGAGCAAGAGAAGGCATGGTCTGACTCCATTTTGTCAGAATACCTCCATTTTGTTACAAAAAAAGAGCTAAAGGTGTTAAGGTACCAGCTGGTGATAATCAGCTCATTTCCTGAGGTAATTTCATCAGGAAGTATAATTTCCTGTTTGCTTTGTTTTCTGCAGAAAAGTGTGAGGTCATAGCTAGGGTTAGGAAGGAAGTACCTAATCAGGAAGTTTCCATCCAGCTAGTGCTGCAATTAAGAAGATTCCAAACAGCTGCGTCCCAAAACTTAGAATTAGTGTTTTGTTTACATAACCTTTTCTGAACAGGATGTAACCTCCTAGTTGCCCCTTCCGGGACCAAGGCAGCTGGCACCTCCGTGCCAGTCAGTGGGCTTCACCCGGCCTCCCCAAGAGCCGAGCTGGCATCATTGGAGCTGCCGAGATTTGCCTATGACTTTGCTGCCCCGGCATGGACACCGTGAGCTGACTGATGTTTTTTCCCTTACCCGCACCTTTCATGCCATTAGGGAGGACAACCTGGCATTTGTCCTGCCTTCTCCCACCCCAATAGAAAACCACGCAGCCCTTGTTGCATCTCCCCAAGGAAGATGTCGTTGCTGGACGGCGAAAGGTGTATCCCATCACCCCGATAAAGGGTAGGCATTGAATAGACTATGCCAGGGTGCTGAACTACAGCACCCCCCTGAAGCATGCAGCTCACCCAGGGCTCAAGCTGCGTGCCAACCAGCCTCCCAGTGGCCCCCTTCCAGCCAATGGCTGGGTGACATGGCCTGCAGTCCCCTGGGAGGCGGGGCCAAGGGGACCGTTAGTGCGCAAAGGCACCAACGGTCATTCCTCTGTTTGAGGCTGTAACTCTTAGCTGTGGTCCCAGGCTGGTAGCAGAGGATGTGTGCCTTGTTGCCTTGACTTGTAAGTGCTTAAGGACACACTCTGCTGAACATTCAGAACTCATATGGGCCCTGGGCTGGATATAAGAACATAAGAACATAAGAAGAGCCCTGCTGGATCAGGCCAAAGGCCCATTACATCTAGTCCAGCCTCCTGTATCTCACAGCGGCCCACCAGGTACCCCAGGGAGGCATGAGACAACAAGATGCTTGCATCCTGTTGCCACTCCCTTGCACCCGGTACCAGTAGCCCACCACCTTTGTAAGGAGGTTGCACAATCCATCATTGCCTATAGCCCACGATGGACCTTTCCTCCAGAAATCCGTCCAATCCCCTCTTAAAGGCATCAAGACCAGATGCCATCACCACCTCCTGTGGCAAAGAGTTCCACAGATTAACTACCCGCTGGGTAAAAAAGTACTTCCTTTTATCTGTTTTAACTCTCCCAACCCTCAGTTTTAGCGGATGTCCCCTGGTTCTGGTGTTTTGAGAGAGGGAAAAGAACATCCCTTTATCGACTCTATCCCTTCCATGCATAATTTTGTATGTCTCAATCATGTCCCCCCTCAGGCGCCTTTTTTCTAGGCTGAAGAGCCCCAAACGCTGCAGTCTTTCTTCATAAGGGAGGTGCCCCAGCCCCGTAATCATTTTTGTTGCTCTCTTCTGCACCTTTTCCAGCTCCACTATGTCCTTTTTGAGATGCGGCGACCAGAACTGGATACAATATTCCAGGTGCGGCCTTACCATTGATTTGTACAATGGCATGATAATATTGGCTGTTTTATTCTCAACCCCTTTTTTAATTACCTATTTTATATTTTTTAATTACCTACCTTTTTTAATTACCTATTTTATATTTTAATGATATAGGGCATATGAGCCAGTGAATTACAATACCTCCTCCTCTATTTCCTCTGAAAGGATCAGAGGTTAAATTTTGCCTGGGTTCTGCGCTGCAGAAGTGTTTTGTTAAAAAATAAAGGCAAGTGACAGCCCTTCAAAATAATGAGAATCATGTGTTTTGGTCCTATTCCATGATGGAGCAGGCCTGGATGTGATATATAATATTCACTGCACCCAGTAGAAAAGAATAGGCCCCAGTTGATAGCATTAATCAGTTTGCTGTCACCCATTAGAGGTAGTGAAAGGGAAGAGATTTCCTTGAACATTTACACTCTTCTCCTTGTCTTGGTTTCTTTTGGGGTGTGTGGTGTGTCATCAGATATTGCTTAAAGCTTTTCTAGACTTTTGGCAAGCTGCTCAGAGTAGTTTGGAGTAGAGTTGAAATAATTCCAAAGTCAAATAGTTAAGGATCTCACAAGAAAATCAGCAGCAACAGCAAGAAAGGGGGGAGAGGAATCTGCATTAGGGGAATTAAATATGATTTAAAAATGGATATAGCAGCAGCAGATGTGAGTGTAAGTCAAAGCAGTCCACTGGACTAAACAAGTAAAAATCTCCCCCATGTTCTACAAATTTTCAATCTTAAAATACTATAAATTATCCACTGAAATCAAAAAGGAAGTAATTAGTACTGGGGTTGCATTAGGGTCTTATGCTGTGGGCTTTTTCTAATGTATCTGTCAGAACAGAGGAGTGATTTTGATTTCTGCTTTAAAAAATGAAAGTGAGCACATCTAAAATAAAAAACCTTTAACTCAGAAAATGAGTGCCATGATTTATAAGATGCTAATGCGTGTAAATTAGATGTGCTGATACACTTTAAAGTATGACTTTATCCCAGTATGGGTACCACAAGCATGTACTTTGCTTTGTAGTCATCACCCACATTGGTCGACAGATGACATGCATATTTGCTTGTAATTTAAGGGTTGGTGGTGTGTGGGTAGCTAAAGTAGTTTAAAGGCCATATATTTACCAACCCATGGCCGTATTGCTAATTGCTATGTTTATCAAGTACTTTCTTTAGTGGTGACTGAACTTGGAAAATTTTCTCTAATGTCTAGATTATTTACAGGGATTGTGAGTGTACACAGCAATACCTGAAATTTAATAACTAAATCACTGGAAACTTGGAGGCCTTGAAAGAGAACTTTAAACGATGGGAATATGGAGTTGGTATTGTGTTTGGTGATCATTGGTGGTATGTACTGTGAGAAAAGATTCATAAATGGCACTATTTTAAAATGATGGGGAAAACCCAAGAAAATCACATACACACAAAAAGTAACATTTTCTATATTATTAGTAAAGATTCCAGAAAATGCTCTGTTCTCAGTCATGGAGGATGACGTCCTGTAAGATGAGTGAATTTTCTCATTCATTTTGATAGGGCTTGCAAAGGCTTCTGGGACTCTCACTTGGAGAAAATGCCCAGGGTTTGACACATTTAGTTAGAGCAAAACCTATAGCATTTATAATTAATGCTGTACTGGAAGACATGTGTCTCTGACGGCACCATCACAACAATGGAAGCATACTTTCAGCCTGATCCTACCTAGGTTCCCCTGCGCCAATACAGTAGTGCTGGTGTGGTTTCCACCACATCCTATGGGGGAATTTAACAGGCTTGAGGTCTTCTTGGGTAAGGGAACATTTTTCTCCTTGCCCCAGGATAAGCCTCAGCTGGTGCAATCAAGCTGGTGCAAGTCTGTGTTCATCCTTGTCAGTGGATCCAGTCTAGAAGAGGAAGAGGAGATGGCACCAATCCCAACCCCCTCCTGAACCCAATTCGCACACCCTCCACCCCATCATGTAATTCTAATTACTTGGATTATTCCACAGCAACAAGAACCTGCAAAATGAATGGATTCCTCTTTTTCAATGACGATTCCAGAAGTTTCTGGAACACCTGATTTCTAAAGCTGTGATTCATTTCCTTTTCATGACCAGAAAGTACCCGTAAGGGTAGTTTTAAATGACTTCTTCATGGTGTCTCCATTTCTATGATGAATGATTCTGTTATTTAGTCCAAAGCACAGTACGGCAGAATCTGGTACTGAGCTGCTGTTTATGGGATATACAAAACCAAAATTGGAAACTGTCCCCTCCCAAATTGTTTACTGCCAGTTCCTAACATGTATTTCCTTATCTTCTGTCTGACTCACACTTACCCAAAGCCCATAGCTTGGGGAATACACCGGGTCCCCAAAGCCTGACTCAATAGAAGGCCTCATTATTATTATTTTTATTTGAAGCTTTCTTCTTAATCTCATTCCTTCTTGGGGTGGGTGGTTTTGTTTCAGAATATTCAGTTATGTCATCAGGCCAGCAAACGTGCCATTCCTTCCTTGCAATATACTGAAATAATTTGTAATAACAATCTCTGGCCTCCCAGTGTTCTTAAATATCACAAATCTGCACAGGTGTTTTTTTTTCTTCCAGTGTCATTTCATGAATAAATGCAGTAAAATTCAACACTAGCAACTAAAAAAACAGTGCTACATCATAAAAATATCACACATTTTGCATAAAGTGTCCACCAAGGACATCAAAACTATATAGCAGTACTTGTGGCTCAGCCAGTTCTTTTTTCCGGAGAAGCCTCATTGGGGAAAATGTAAAACCCACATTTTTTTAGTTAACAATAAATATTCCATTAAGTTACTTTCTGTTCATTTTTCATTCCCCCTGGAAAAGCTTTGGTGGTGGGTAGCTTTCCCTCTCCATCTTCTCTTTTTTTATTGGTTGAGTAATGACTGTATAGTCATTACTATCACAGGATCTTTTAGTTCCCATGCTTCCTTGCACCTGGTATTCAGAGACATACTAGGGGACAATCTAGGGCAGCAGGAGTTTGAGAACTGCTGTAAGTGCTTTTGGGGCGGGGGAATTGCAGCGACAAAATTGCTAGAATCACGTCACTGCTAGACATGGATCAGGGCTGGGAGAACTTACCAGTGCCTGCCCCTGCATCTTTTTTGGATTGAGGAGCCCTGCGGTCCTGCGGACCCCTCTGCAGGGCTCCCTTTGTGATTACAAAGTTTAAAAAACGATCACAACCCACTTCCTGGTTGCGATCACAAAACCAGAAGTGGGTCACGATCTTTTTTTTTTTACTTTTTACTTAAAAAGTAAGTAAAAAGTAGGGCTCCCCTATCCAAAGGACGTTCGGGCAGGCACTGGTAAGTCCCCCCAGCCCCAATCTAAGTCCAGCAGTGATGTGATTGTAGTGACTGCATTGCTGCAATTCCTCCACCCCTTCAAGGGACCCAGGCAATGCTTTTCAGGCTTGCGTGTTGAGACACCCCAGTTTGAAAACCACTGATCTAGGGGACTGTGGCAGTGACCGCATACACTTTCAGGATTTCTGCAATTCTTAAGCGTGAAAAGAGAACTCGTCTAATCTGTTTCCCAACTTTCTGGGTACAAGACCAGACCACCTCATTCATATCTTGCATTCTTTTGCAATAGGTGCAGGAAAGAGCTTAGCTCCAAGATGCTTCTAAACCACCTGATTAAAATATATCATACAGTATCAGCCATACATTTATCCTGGTTTAAAATATGAATTAGGTTCTTTGTTCTACTGTTCTAAGGAGACTCTTCCAGAATTTTAAAATGCTTACCGTTTCAATTATGTAGCCTAAAACTTTCCAAACAAAATAGTACATGTCTTCATAGTGATAAATGAGGCGCCTATTCAATATTTTATTCTTAATCTGTTCAGCCTGCAGCCTTATGTCTTACTCATCAGCCTCTACTTGTCTGGATGTCTCTGTCATAGCTACCATCCATCTTCTTTTGGTTATAAATCCTTTGGCATGAAACTGAAATTTATGTCCAATTTATGTCCCAGTTTGAACATTCTGTTTCCCCTTTTTCTCAAGAATATACAATACCAGGTGATCACTGAGATTATATCAACACTTGGATACTTAGTCCTTCAAAGGAAGTGCAAAATGCCCACAGCGTCCTGAATGGAAAGAAATTACTATTATTAAAATAGAAATCACCTTTCTTTTTAATATATCTTTCAGCACCACTCATCTGACATAGCTGCAAACAATTTCTAAGACCTTCATAAGGCCTTCAGCAAATTTATGTGGCAGAAGTGCAGCAGACCATGAATCCATCTCTCAGTCCTCTTGATCTCTTAGGAAAAGGGTGATTTACCCTGCCTAATATACAATGCTGCAGAATGATTGAGCTTCACGTTTCCTGTTTCTAACAGCTATTCCAAGGCATAAGCTATTTATGGTTTCCTTCTGATTGGGAGACAGCTAGTGCCATGCTCACACTGATACCTTTGCCTTCGCTTGATGTTCAAAGCTCCTCTTTGAGTACAAGTTGAATTTAAAGGGAGTTTTGTGCCATTTTAAATCTGGGGCAAATAGATATCTATATATTCCCATCGTGTAATTTATTTACAATACTGCTGGAAGGACTGTTGTAAAAACCACTACCTAGGAAATTTAATGGACACACTGGCCTCGTGGACCCAGCTCTTCCAAGTGGCATTTTAACATCTGTGGAAACTCCCCTTGAAATGCAACCCAGAATAAAAAAATAACTTCCTAGTTCTGTATAATCATTCTTGCTGTCTGTATTGTGCACATATCTTGATGTAGCTTTACAGAAACCTTGAAAGATAAGTAAATATTATCTCCATGTTGCTGATGAGACTGAGTGACTTGCCTAAGGCCACCTAGGGTGCAATCCTAACCAACTTTTCAGCACTAACACAGCTGTGGCAGTGGGGCATGTGCTGCATCCTGCAGTTGGGGGAGGGGCAGTCACGGAGGCCGCCTCTTCAAGGTAAGGGAATGTTGTTCCCTTATCTCAAAGCTGCATTGTCCTTACCCCAATGCCGTAAAGTTGGTTAGAATTGCACCCCTAATATGTTTGTGGCAGCGGTAAGTTCTGAACTAGGAAATTCACCGTCCGGTTCTTCCTGTGCCGTCCATTGTCAGTTTGCCACTTCTGCTGGCGCTGACTGCCAGTCATAAAAGGCTCTCTGCAGCAAGGCCTGAGCCTTCCCAGCAGTGTGCTACTGAGTGCCTTTTATGACTGGCACTCACTGCTTTACGGTAGAATGTTCTGGTTTAGAGCCTTAAAGGAATAGAAGTCCATTTCCTCCTATTGGAATAGGCTATGTTTGGATCAGTCCAGCTCTCAGAATATGTTCTCTGGGGTTACCAAATCCAAGCTCTGACTCTATTTCACAAACCCAAATCCTGCTTCATGCACATGGAGTTATTTTGAACTGGAAGTCAATGTTGGTCTTTCCTTGAAAGAACTGAATGAGTTTTGCCTCTGACAAAGATACACATTAGGCAACTGGTAGGGGACATTAGGCAACCATCAGGGGACATCCACTAAAATTGAGTGTTGGGAGAGTTAGAACGGATAAAAGGAATACCTTTTTACCCAGCGGGTAATTGATCTGTGGAACTCCTTGCCACAGGAGGTGGTGATGCATCTGGCCTAGATGACTTTAAAAGAGAATTGGATGGATTTCTGGAGGAAAAGTCCATTGTGGGCTATAGGCTATGATAGGTTGTGCACCCTCCTTATATTAATAGTAAGCTACTTCAGAATGCCAGGTGCAAGGGAGTGGCAACAGGATGCAGGCATCTTATTGTCTCATATGCTCCCTGAGGCACCTGGTGGGCCTCTGTGAGATACAGAAATCTGGAACAGATGGGCCCTTGGCCTGATCCAGCAGGGCTCTTCTTATGTTATGTTAACTAACAACCTTCTCTGTTCCTTGATGTGTGCTACCATTCCTGCATTTGGGACCTTTCCTTCTTCCCTTGTTACACCATCACCTTATTCACCAATGTTTTTAATTCCACCCAAGTTCTACATTTTAAAAAGTGCAAACTATATGAAATCCCCCTACAGTTTAAAATTATTGTTCCTGAAGAATATTGTATTGTTCCATACGGCAGTCTCCCGTATGATGACACCACATCTGTATTCATGTGAGGAACTGCTTGTTCAATCGTGCTCCAACATGAACAGTAAGCTCCACATCTGCACCTCAGAGAGAAGCTCCACTGCCTTAACGATACCCTCGTAGCTATGCCACTGTCAGGAGACTGTGACAATTGGAAAAAAAATATTAATATTTACAGCTTCTAATTATTCAGAAAATCAGGCAGTCAGATTCACTATTTTACATATTTGCTTTTTATTCAGTACACAGAGCTGTTTTCATATTCTGCACAACAGAAGCAATCCAGGAGAGACTGTGTAGGAAGAGCTTTGTTTTTCACTTTGATTTCTGGATATTTGTTCTCACAAGTATGGAAATGTATAGTACCATCAATGTACATCACCCTTTACATAGAGGAAAAGCCCAATCCGATCCTTCCCCCATTCCGGTAGTGCAGCCTCCCCAAAATGCACTATAACCAGCAAAGCAGGGGGTGGGGAGGGTGGAGATCAGACCTCTTGAGCGTTGAGAGGAGATTTAAATCCCCTTACAAATCTGTAAGCCTCCTTCTTTGCAATGGGTCTCCTTGGACCTGCACTAGCAGTTTCACTAGCACAAGTCTAAGGAGGCAGGAAGGCTGCAGAAAAGAAGGATAGAATCTGGCATGCACCATTGCCACTGAATCCACCCCTTTCTACAGCCTCCTCACCCGCATTATGCCCCATTTTGCCCCTCCCTGCCCCACCTGCCCCCACCCTGCCCCACCCTGCCCCATCTTCCTCACCATCTGACTGCCAAGCAGCTGGGGATACACTGGCATGGGGAGGAAGGCTCCAGTCTTACCGCCAGAGCCCTGGCAATGTGCTACTCCATGTTTTGCTGGAGTGACTTTTACAGCTTGTGCTGACTGCTTTACAGCAGCGGAATTGTGTTCTGCAGCTGTCTGGCCCTAATAAGATTGGAAAGAAAAATCTCTTCCCCAAAGGGGAAGCTTATTTTAGCTTATTGTCTAAAAACTGACACAAGAAAAAGAACATGGGAAGGGACTGTAAATACGGGAAGTATTCTTCCAGTTTCACATACTTAAACTTAATTACCGTAGTGAACATAGACAGGCAGTTGGTTAGGATTGCACCCTCAGACATGGAGACAAAAGCTTCCTGAAAAAAGTGGGGTTTTAGATGATATTTGAAGGTTGCGAGTGAGGGAACACCTCATAGGAGTTCAAGAAGACAGTGCCAAGTAAAGGGCTACAAAGGAGGAAGGGTGAAGTAGTTCAAGGGAGAACTTCACGTGGTTTTAGGTGTGGAGCTGGAGGAGCAGGTGCACACATGCAGGAGTATAGTGAGATACGTAAGGAAAGGAACACAGACTACAATAGAATGAAGATCCCCTTCGTGATTATTTAAGTCACCAGCTGGTTTAATAATGAATCAATTTTATATGGGCTAATAGGTTATTGAAGAAAGAGATCTTTTGTAACACCGGCTAAGAGATTGACCTACCAATGAGGACTTCCTAGGTTTGAATCACACCTGTTTTTCTTTCCCTCTGGGAAATAAATGTATTATGGATTGTTTTTAAGTTGCCCAAAGAATACATGATAAACAACAGAAGAAGAAGATGTTCATAGTGGATGGGGGATCCTCCCCTCTCCCCCGGGCCAGGGATTTCCGTTCAGTGCCTTCTTTTCTGGTTCACTCACAGGGTCTGTTGCACTTAAGACCCCCAATGAGGCCAGGAGACATGCTGGGGTAGGTGGCAGATTGGCAGGGGGTGCCACACAAATATGCCATGCCTGGCTCCTGAAGATTCTGCCAGCTCAAAATCTATAGGACCAGCAGTCACAGAGCTGCCACCCCCTCTTGCAGCTCACTCTTCAAAAGAAAAGATGGGGCTGGGTCAAGAAGCTGCTTCAGGTGTTGTGCTGATGTAGGTGATGGGCTGGAGTGTGTGGTGGCCAAGGATAAGCTGGGGCTTGTGCATGGGGGCAAGGCTGGGTTAAGCAACTGCTTTGAGAGTTGGGCATTCAAACTGGAAGGGGGTACCCTGCGCACACCTTGCACCTGCTCGATGCCCACCTGTCTACCCTGGCATGAGCTGATCCCCACTGCCACCTTTTCTGTCTTGCGCCACAGTCTCTGGGACAGGGTGTCATGCCCATGAGGCTGGCTGAAGTGATAGACTAACGTGGGTGATGGACTGGTTGTGTGTGGCTGTGTGGATGTGAGAGTGTATTGGGGATTTAAATGCCTCTTTAGGTCTGTCTGCTGCCACCATGTGAATGAAGGACAGAATGCAAAGCAGTGGGCATTTTGATAGCTTGTGATTATAATTGACAAATTATTAATGGGTACAGGTGGTAGAAAACTGTAAAAATGAAATAACACATAATTTCATTTGTTTTCTGCTCTTCTAGTTTTTTTTAAAAAAGAACAGAAAATCAATACTCTCCCCAAAATCTGGAAAAAACACCCTGTTTTATTGGTTTTTATTATTTAATGGGGGTACATGGGTAATACATGGGGGTACTATGGCTGCATCTGCTGACATTATACCACCAATAACACCCACCTTCTACACTTTTAACACTATTATAGTTTATAGTTATAATGTAAATTTTGAATTAAAAACACATACCACTACTTTCTACACTTACCCACCAAAAACCACACCAGGCTTCAGTGTTTGGATTATAATGGGCCACTTTATTAAATATGAGAAATTTAACAGCATTATGCAACAGGGCAAGCTGGGGTGAAGAATCCTTATGCCCCACCCTCATTGTGCGGGGTTCTAAATGGGGAAACGGACCTAGCTCTCTACGTCCCCAAGCATTTTGGGTGAAAACATCTGACTCCAAGCCATAATTAGTGTATGCACTGCAATTTTCGCCTTTCATTGTCACCGCTTACGGGTTAAGGCAACCAAACCACACAGTCCCCGAGGGCGAACCCTGGAGGGGCTTGCGAGTCCAGTTAAGGTGTTTGCCAGCGCAGTCTCCAAGCCAGTTAGGCATCATCTGAGCAGTCCTGGCCTGTACCTTAACTTTGTCGCCTTAGATGTACACCTGGATGTCCTTCCTACCCCTACCCAGCATGCTTCATGCCAAGTGACTGTTTTAAAATCCTAACCGTGGTGACAACAAACCTAACAAATCCCAACCTCACAGTGCCAGTCTGGGGAAGGCGAAAAAACTGCCAACCAAAGTCAATCAGGATGACAGCAAAAAATTCAGAATGCCAGGTGCAAGGGAGTGGCAACAGGATGCAAGCATCTTGTTGTCTACTGAACTCCCTTAGGCACCTGGAGGGCCACTGTGAGATACAGGAAGCTGGACTAGATGGGCCTTTGGCCTGATCCAGCAGAGTTGTTCTTATGTTCCTATCCAGTCCCCTGAGAGCAACCAGCTAATCTCAGACTAGTTTAAGGGAGGGAGGGAGGGAGGCAGTGATGTCATTCAGGGGAAACGGACCAGAATGGGCGTTCCGGATCCTAACGGGCTCCGTGGCTGGTTCCGGGTTCCTGACAAGTGCCAATCAAAAGTGAGTTCCTGTTCCTAAATCATTTGAATGACACCACTGGAGGGAGGGGTCACTGCTTCCAGCCACACTGATCTCCCACAGGCGCGAAAAGTCCATGCAAGCCTGCAGCCCGCCTCCCCGGCTCAAACTACCCAATGGGAGGGAAGCAGCTACAGCCTGGCGTGCATGATGGGGCAGGGCAAACCCCATTAGTGTGCCAGGACTCCAACGGCCCTTCTAACTTTTGGAAATCACAGAAATCCATGAAAAAAATAAAACTGTTTTCTTTCCCTCTATTGATGGAAAAGTTATCTGGTTTTCAGGCATAGAATAATTTGATGAAGGAGAAAATGGTCTTTTCAACCATCATTAGCTCTGGAGTAGCAGAGACTGTACAAGCAACAGCACAAACAGCAGAATGCACAAGCAGGGGTTCTTGATTCTACCTGAAAATACTGCTGCATTGCTCCTCATGCAAAACAGTTCTCCAGCAACATATGAAGCTATCTGATGAATATGTGCATGCTGATACATAATACACATTTTTAGGGGACACCGTGATCCCATAATTACTTTTAGTTATACAGCCTAAAGGTCATAAAAATGTACCCATCGTTGGCCTAACAGAGATTTGTCCATTTGTTACTGCTGGAAAAGCGAACTGTATGGAAGATGTGGAGGAGTCATAAATTTGTCTTGTGCTGCCATTGCAGCTTGAGGGATAAATATTCAGTACCTGTTACTCCCTGATAAAGTCATACATATGTATGGATCCATTTCATGTGATAATTACTGAATCTAGCATTAGCATCTGCTTTTACCTGATAAACCAACTTTTATTCTTTTAAATAAAGCCATTGCAATAATTCACAAGCCACCACGAACTCTGAAGATTGGCAAAATAAAGCAATCAAAGGTGGAGGGGGAGCAAGATGGCAGCTAAAATAATCTAAACACCAAGGCGTGATAACAAGAATTCTAACAATTCTTTGCTTTGCTTGTGGCTTTTTGTTGCAAAGATTCCTGTCCATGTTAGAATGCTTCTCAGTTGTGTTCCTAGAGGGGCCAAAACGCTACATTTTTCAGCAGTCTGAACTCCCGTGTAAAGCAGCTCCTCCCTCTCGCCTTCAGAGCCATTTGCAGCTGTTCTCATTTTTGCTCAGGTAGCCATAAATGACTCTGAAGGTGAGGATGAGGGGCCGCTTTACACAGGAGTTCAGGCTCCTGAAAAAGATAGTGTTTTGCCCCCCTCTAGGAATGCCACTGTTGCTTCTCTTTTTTAAAGCGAGATTTCTTGATTTAGTGCACAATACTGTGGAGCTAGATGAGCAGCCTTGGCTTTTCCATTGTACAGCTGCCTTTTCTGCTTTAAAAGTGACTTTGGGAGCCTAGGGGAAAGGCAGCCTGTAATATGACAGGCAAAGGTCTAAATGAAATTGGGCTGCCTCTTGCTGAAATGGTCAACTACCTACTAATTAATCAGCAGGATGAAGAGATATGCCGGAATGTTTTTAATTACAAATAACAGATCTTTCTAAAAAAGAGAACAGATGTCACGACATCTTAGCAATCATAGACATGCAGTTATGCGCTGGCTGTGCGGCTAGATAGGGGTGGTTCTCCTGCTGTTGTAGGCCATGGAAAAGACACCACATTCTGCATGATCTTTCCTGTATAAAATGTTAATCCGCCTAACTAAAAATTTTGTGCCACTTCTACAGGAGTCATTTTGAATGGAGAAGGTGAGGAGGTGTGCTTTGCTCTTTGTCTGCCCACCACTTCTTCACGACGAATCAGATATGCCAGATGGCTCTTTCCAACCAACACAGATTTGTTTTGGTAAAAACATGAAATAAAATTAAATTTTAAAAAGTGGAAAAAAGGAAAGGGGGCTGGGGTTTAATTGCAAGCATTTGCATGTTCCTAGTAGTCAGTGCTAAGGCACATTTCAGTCTTCACAAAGAGTCCTTCCATAGTGGTGGATGAGCAACCCCAATGGTTATGTGTGATGTTGTCCTGGATTTTACATGTAAGTTTAGACCTATTTATCAGATCCCAGGTTTTATCAATCCATTCATTGAAAATAGGAGAAATGGGTTGCTTCCTTTGTCTTGCCAGAACTACCTTAGCACTTTCCACATCCACTTGTCAGCCTTAAAAAGGGTATTTTATTTTTTTCCTAACAATTGGCAATATGTCAAGTCCTCTGAGAACAGTTCCTTGGCAGTGTTTCTTTTCGTTTGTTGCCTCCTGTCTTCGAGGATACATTTCTTTCCTGATCCTTGTTGGTGGCAGCTTGGGAAGGTGGGACCAGTCACAAAATGGTGGCTTATACAATTTTACCCACAAAAAAAAGCCCAGTCAGCTGTGGACCAACCACTAGGTCCAGGAGGGCAAAAGCCCTGGGTGCAGTGCTCCTGGGGCGGGAGAAGGGGGGTGACGTGGCACCTCGCCTTGCCGAGAGGCAAGCGGTTTCAGCCCTTCCACTTGCCCCTGCTATCGTATGGTTACAAAATGGAGCCTGGCATGGTGTGGGAGTGAAGCAGAGTGGCATATGGGAGTGGGGTAACAGCGGAGGGGGTGGCCCACCCCTGGGCGGCCCATTGGCTGGGTCTGCAACTGAGCCCAGTTGCGCGCTTTGCTCAATTGTTTGCCCATACTCAATGGAATTCTGGAATGTCAGGTTCCAGAAGCTGGGAAGGATACAAGGCGAAAATTTAAAGTATTGTGGTTAGGCAGGGGCAGGCAGAAGTAGCAGGCAGGAATAACATGAGATCACCGTCAGAGTTACCAGTAGCTATAAAGTGATTTTCTGCCCACCCTGATCAAGACAGAAAAAAGGCACCACAGATTATTCCCTAAAGAGCAAATAACTAAAGATGATTTGAGCAACCTGGCGAAGCTTCAAGCTATAAGGGAAGGCAGAGTTAAATTAGGCTATTTTAATTTTAAATGTTGGCAAACAGCAAAGTGGAACATTATTTATTCTACCCTAACTGATAGAAAGCATTCCATTTTCTGTCCCATCCTACTGTATATACTTTACTTTCTGTCATCTGCACACAAGATAGGACATCCACATGCCATTTTCTTATTTATAATTCCTAATAAGATTTTTTTTTTTAATGTTGGAGGCCAAACCTGCTGTGTGTGCTGCTATCTCAAAGGAACCATCCTGCTGTAAAATATTTCCTCAAACTCTGTTCCAGATTAACAGTATTCCGTCAGCCATTAGATTTAATAACAATGAATGGATGTTCTCCCCCCCCCCCAACAGTTGTTACATCCTATTTCTACTTCAGGGCTTATAAGAATTGTCAAAAGAATCCAGATCTTGTAGCAGCTAGCCACTTTAATGGGGCGCACAATATCGGCTTTGAGATACCTTTTCTGAATGTAAAATCCACTTCTTTGGCATAAATCTTATAAAGCTTGAAAAAGCTAATTAGCATGACCCAAACTGTGCATGAAAAAGAGATGTAAGGAAATAATAGATGTTTACTGGAGCTCTGCAGTGCTTATGCGACATTATAATAATCCAAAACACAGGCAAGCATATTTTATCATTTTAAACAAAAGTGTTAACCTAATTATGTGAGATGTCATTTTCAATAAATTGAGTAAACCTGTCTCTGATATTGTTTTTTCCATGGTTTTTTCCATTCCTGTTGCGTACTGTCTGCCTTTTTTCTACGCCCGTGTCATAATTAGGGTTGATTTTATGGCTAGGAGAGTTCTTGCCCAAGCGGATCTCTTTGGAAGAGATGAGTTTCCTGTGCTTTTATAAAGTTGGTGTTTTTGTTTTTAGAAAAAAAAGGGGGGGCTGGGGGACAAAGAAGCTTCTTTGGAAATCTTTTGCATCTGTGTTGGTTATTTTTGGGAAAGGGGAGAGAAAATGGAAGGCAGAATACGTGAAATACATTGGGAACATGAGGTGCGGGAGCAATAGTGAGGCAGAACTGCCCCACCAGTTGTCCTAAAAGAGCAGCAGCCTAACACAGTGATTTTGCACGCGTTCTGCCTGCTTGCACCTAGATTAGGTTGGCAATTTTTGGAGGACACCTGTGGGGGTTACTTCAGCCTCAGCTGCTGCCCCCACACCACATTCCAAAAGACTCCAAAGGCCATATTGTTAAAGAAATCAAAAAGAGGTAGAATAGATAGGGAATGTTCAAGGATCACCTTTAATGGCTTGTTTCACTGTGGGCACAATCCTAACCTGGAGTTCGACCGGCAAAGTTTGGCCAGCACAAGGGACACTGTGAAGACCACTCTTGGAATCAGGGAGGATGGGGCACATCTGTGTGCTGGCTTCTCAGAGAGTGGTCCAAATGTTTGTATTTGTATATTGTTTCTCTCTCTCTCTCTCTCTCTCTCTCTCTCTCTCTCTCTCTCTCTCT
>JAJKFI010000003.1:22491831-22511063 GCA_029204185.1 Lerista edwardsae
TCTCTCTCTCTCTCTCTCTCTCTCTCTCTCTCTCTCTCTCTCTCTCTCTCTCTCAGAGAGGCCAACACACAGGCATGTGCCATCCACCCTGACTCCAAGAGTGGTCCAAACGTGATTTACAGTGGCCGTTGTCTTGCCTAACTTTGCTGGCCTACTTGTGCCAGCCTAATTCCAGGTTAGGACTTCACTCTGTGGCATCTAGAAATCTGAGGATCAAAACAGATATATGAAATTCATGTTTGCTTTCAACCGCATTTCTTTTTTTCAATTTTATTAATGCTGCAATCTTTTTCCCCTCCTTTTATTATACATATATAAGATCTTTCACTATTGGGTTCCCCGCTGACTCATGGATTGCCGGCGACGCGCGAATCGCGCGTCGCCGCCTTTGCCCCACCCCCCTGCAAGGGCAGGAGGCTGGGGCTTTAAGGGGCCGGCCGGCCAGGACTGAGAGCGAGGCTTGCTGCGCGCAGCAGCCTCACTCTCCTCAGTTGCGTCCCGACCGGCACGAGGGAAGGACGCGCTCTGGGGCTGCTCGTGCCGGGCCTCTTTGACTCGGCGCGAATTTTTCTAGCCTCTCGGCAGCGCGTGGTTCGGCTTGCGAGCTGCTGTGCCTTCCTCTCTTTGCCGGCCGGGGGCTTGGGTGGGCGGCGCGGTGTGTGGCTCCAATCTAGCGCGGCTCCGTGGCAGCGAGCTGCGTGTGAGGCGTGTGGCGGGGCCCGGAGCACAGGGACCACGTGGTCGGCTCGGCGGGCTTTGAGGCCTCTTGGCGTGCGGCGTTCCGGCCGGGGGGGGAGGAGGATGTCTCCCTGGCTGCCCGAGCGGGGCCTTGTTTGCCGAGCTCGGGCCTTCTGGGGTTGCTCCCTGCCGCATGATCTCCCTGGCTGCTCCGGTGCAGCGAGCGGCACAGGAAAGTTCCACGGGCACGCGGAACAGCGCGTAGGAGCGCTTTGGTGTGGGGGGGGACGTGGGCAGCCCACTCCCCTTGCTCCTTAGCAGAGGCTTGTGTGGCGGGGAGTGCAGAAGGAGGGCCCTGACGACGCGGAGGCCGCTGCAGCGCCCCGTGGGCCAGCGCCTCTCGGGTTTGGTGGCCTGCTACGCCTGGGACATCCCCAGGTTGGTGGAGGGGTGGTAGTTCCAGTGCAAAAGGGGGTTTTGGGCGAAGACTAACCCCCATCGCCTACATAGTGCTGCATCAGTGAGACTCGGCAGATCTGGAAGAAAGCCAGCGCGTGGCCGCTACTGGAGCTTGTCATCGCCTTTGGAACTCTCTGCCACAGCAATCCGTCGCACGCACCAAAGAGCGGCGCTTATATCCTTTTGGTGTTAAATCAAGAATCACACGTGGGCGGGGCGAGTCCCTACAAATAGCTGGGTTCACATTGATTTTGGGTCCTTCAGGGGCGCATTTGGTACAATGGGAAAACGCAAGCAGAAGAAGGGGGGCAAGGCGCCAAAACGGCCAGTCCAGCCACCTCCCAGCCCTCCTTCCTCCGAGGATGAGGCTGACTTCGCTGAGCTGCGGGCACTGTTAGCACGCGTTGATGCGTTGGAGAAAGAGGTGGCTGCCCGGGAGTCGGGCATGGGGGATGGAGGTGAGCCTTCTGTTGGGGGGGGCTAGTACTCCGGCCCCTCTTCGCCGGTCCATGCGCCCCGGGCGGGGGAACAAGATGTATCGGCCCCCGTCTTCTAAGACCAATTCTCTCCAGGGTGGCCCCCAAGAAGACATCAGCGGTACCAGCAGCGCTCAAGCCCACGGTGTGAGTGCCCAGGAGGGTGCCCGGGTCGCCCCCCCTGGGGCTGGAGGCATGTCCATGGGGCCGTTGGGTGCGTCAGGTGAGCCGGACGGGGGGGGAAATCAACCCTTGCGTGTCGGTATGGGGAGAAGGCGTGCCTATAGGGCAGCCGCCGGCCTATCAGTCAGCGGTGGACTACTGGTCTCAATTCGGGTTGCCTGCGCCTCAGTTAGGATGGGGTGGGCAGATGCATCAACCTCAGATGCCATGGGCACCTCCCCAGGGGATGGCGGGTGGCGCACCTCTCACGGGACAAGTGGGGGGGGCAATGGCCCTCGGGTTTCCAGGGGGCACCGGGGACTGGAACCTTCCCATCGCCATATAGTTTATGGGGTCCCTACGGTCAGGCTCCCAGTGCTCCTCAATTCGGGTCGCCTGCGGAGCCTTCCCCCTCCTCGTATGGGGCCATTGCCCTCCCGCTCGGGGGCCATTTGGCCCTCGCGGTAAAGGAAAAAATTTGGCGAGGGGAATACGTAGACATATTTAGTCTACTCCAAACCGAGCCTGAGCCCATTCAGAGGGTGGGCGACCCTGTGAGGGACTCAGAGTTGGTAAAGAAGCGGAAGGTCGACCGCAACTTTACCAACTGGTTATATGGGTACTCCATTTGTATGGCGGTGGTGCTGCAGATGCAGCCTGCCCGCGCGCCGGCCCTTGTGAAGTATCAAGACATAATTCACAGGGCTTTCAGGGAGTATTCGGGGTCTGCGTGGTGCACTTATGATGAGCACTTTCGCTTACGATCGAGTCATGACCCCTCCCTCGATTGGCGCGTGCCACAGTTGGAGTTGTGGGTACAGATAGTAGTACCATCTAGGCCCACCTGGGGGGGACAGATCGGATAGTGGGCACATCATTTCGCGTAGCACAGCAGCCACTGGTCGTGCCGGGAGCGGCACCCCTGGTGTTCAAGCAACCAGGGTGTGCTATGAGTACAATGCTTCCGGTCGCTGTACCAAGGCGGCTTGTGCCTACGGGCACAATTGTGGCATCTGCGGAGGTAAACATGGGGCAGTATCCTGCCCTAGAGTCAATAGCAACAGAAGGGGAGGTCGTTACGGAGGAGCGGGGGCGAAGAAGGGCGGAAACCCCCCTGCCGCACCCGGGGGTGGAAAGGGGCCCAACCCCAATTAAGATGGCTACTTTGTTAAGGCTACTGCATACCTATCCGGATCGGGAGGCGGCCGCCTTCCTGGCTTCCGGTTTTCGTGAAGGATTCAGGATCCCAGTTCCGCCTCCGACTTTACCCACAATGGCGCGCAATTTGCGCTCTGTGGTGGGTATGGAGGAGGTGGTACGGAGGAAGATAAGTAAGGAAGTGGCAGCGGGCTGGGTTGTCGGTCCGTTTAAAGAGCCCCCCCTCCCCAACCTTCAGGTGTCCCCACTGGGAGTCGTTCCCAAGAAAGCGCCCGGTGAATTTCGTCTTATACACCACCTGTCATATCCTCGTGGGGGGTCAGTTAATGACTCCATTCCATCCCATTTGGCGTCAGTGAAGTATACCTCACTAGATACGGCGATTGGAATCGTGCGAGGTTGCGGGCTGGGCGCATTGATGGCCAAGGCGGACATTGAGTCCGCCTTTCGGCTGCTACCCGTGTACCCGGGCGATTTCAACCTGTTAGGTTTTCAATTTGAGGGAGGGTTCTATTACGACCGCGCCCTTCCGATGGGCCTATCCATATCCTGTTTGGTTTTTGAAAAATTTTCCAGATTCCTTGAATTCGCCCTGCGGATCAGGACCGGGTTGGGCACTACAGCGCACTATCTCGATCATTTTTTGTTCATCGGATCTCAGGGGACGAATGAGTGCTGGATTTTGCTCACAGCCTTTCAGGATATGTGTAGGGAGCTTGGGGTACCGTTGGCTCACGCGAAAACTGAAGGCCCTTCCCCGGTTTTAACATTCTTAGGTGTAGAGCTTGATTCAGTGGCGGCTTGTAGCCGCCTACCCGAGGATAAGCTAGCCCGCCTCAGAGATCTGTTGAGGAGTAGCGTGCAGGCCGCGAAACTGACGTTGCGGGAGCTGCAAGTGATTGTAGGTCACCTAAATTTTGCATGCAGGGTAGTGGCGCCAGGCAGGGCGTTCTTGAGGCATTTATGCGATGCCATGGCCGGCCTTAAGCGGCCTCACCACCGGGTCAGGGTATCCTCTGCCATGTGCGAAGACCTGCGCATGTGGCTTGCTTTTCTCTCCGAATTTAATGGCGTGTCTTTTTGGAGGGAGGAGCGGCTGCTTGAAGCGGATCTCCAAGTCCATTCTGACGCGGCAGGGGGGCATGGATTCGGCCTTTATTGCCGGGGCAGATGGTGCGCGGCACCATGGCCCCGGGAATGGAAGGATGCTGGTATCACCACAGACCTAACTTTTTTAGAGTTATTCCCAATAGTGGTTGCTGTACACATTTGGGCTGGGGACTTTAGGGATGCCACTGTCAGGTTCTGGTGTGATAACCAGGCAGTGGTTAGCGTTCTGAATCGTCAGTCTTCTAAATTCCCGAGGGTGATGGTCTTGGTTCGGGCATTTGTATTGCAGTGTTTACGGATTAACACCTTGTTTGTGGCACGGCATGTCCCCGGGCTGCAGAACGGGGTTGCAGACGCTCTATCTCGTTTTCAGGTGGAGCGTTTTCGAGACCTGGCACCTGCAGCTCGGAGGGAGCCCGACCCAATGCCTCACTGGCTGTGGAACCTTGGGTCCTGAGGGCCCAAGGAGTGATATGGTCCGCCCTCGCCCCCTCCACCAGAGCGAGCTACCGGTCAAAGGTTTGCGAGTTCTGGGCTTTCCTTCGGGAGGTAGGGCTACCGGATGTGCGCCCCGTTCCACCAGACTACCTTGCCAGGTTCCTACTTCACCTGCATGATAACGGTTTGGCTTCCAGATCTCTAGCGGTTTACACAGCGGCCATTTCGTTCTGGGCGAAGGCGCTGGGGCTTCCTGACCCAGCAGCCGATTTCAGGGTCAGGAAGATGTTAGAGGGGTTTAGGCATATGGCCCCACCTAAACCTGATAGGCGAAAACCGATTACCCTCCCCATCCTCAGAGGCATCTGTAGTCTTTTTCCAGTCCTGTGTGGTTCGCCATATGAAGCGGCACTTTTTCAGGCCACAGCAGTTCTCATGTTTTTCGGAGCCTTTAGGGCCGGAGAGCTCTTGTGCACATCAAATTTTGACCTGTCAGGGAGGAGCATGGAGCTGGCTGATCTGTGGCTTGAGGCAGATCAGTTGCGAGTTCACCTGCGCATGTCCAAGACGGACCAGCGTGGAAGGGGGAGTTGGGTCACACTTAGACGTTGCACTGAGCCGGAGATATGTCCAGTCCGGGCGCTTCGTGATTTCATTCAGTTTCGGGGGGAGGCAGAGGGCCACTTGTTTCGTCATCGGGACGACTCCCCTCTCACTCTTTCTTAGTTCAGGGCCATATTAAATAGGGCCCTTGTTATGTTAGGCTTATCACCTGATGAATATGGATTGCATTCCATGAGGATCGGAGCTGCCACGGCGGCGGTGGGTCTCGGGCTCCCAGCTTCAACTATTCAGCGCATCGGGAGGTGGCGCTCGGCAGTGTATAAAGCCTATGTTAGGAGATAGTATGCTGGCGTGTTCTCGTGGTCAGTTTACCTGTTTGTGTTTTTTGCAGGTTTGTTTGGTTCCGGTCAGGCTTCAGTACTGATTTGTGGGCACTCCATCGCCTTCTGGGCAGGGAAGAGAGCAGCCAGCAGTTCCTTCGGCATCCAGTTGGGTCTGGGTGCAGTTGCTCGGGTCTGCTGGGCGGCAAGACGAGGAATGCGATGGGGTCAACTGCTGCCCACCATATGGGAATTCCTGCAATCGCACCCACCCCCTCAGTTTCTGGTTATACATTTGGGAGAGAACGACCTGGGGCAGAGATCCAGCATTTCCTTGCGTCTGCAGGCTCGCAGGGACTTTGCCACAGTGTTGCAGTGGGTGCCAAGGGTGCGGATTGTGTGGTCCTGCATGCTGCCCCGACGGGCCTGGAGGGTTGCCCGATCTCCAGCCAGGATTGATTACACCAGGAAGAAACTGAATGCGTATATAGGAAAGGTGGTGGTTGGGTGTGGGGGTGCGATAATTTACCATCCCAACATCAGATATGAGGTTCCTTCCTTGTTTAGAGGCGACGGAGTGCATCTCAGTACAGAGGGCACTGATCTTTTTCTCACCGATTTGCAGCAGGGCTTGAAGGTAGTTTTGGGGTTGGCGGCGGAAGGGGCCAAGCGCTAGGCTGACCCCTTCGTTTGGCGTGAGGAGTGCGGGTCTGGGTAGACAGGGTCTTATGGTGTCCACCTGAGGTGGCACAAGCTGGGGCAGGCTGGGCTGCCCGCTCGAGGCAGAACTGGTCCGGTGGGTGGCTAGGCTAGCTCTGGCCTGGACATGCAAAGGCTGCCCGAAGGCGAGGCCTGGGTGAGCCGGCGCAGTCAGCTGCCTCGCCCTTCGGGGTGGCGATGATGGGACTGGTTGGTACCCTCCAACTTAGGACTAGAGCCAGGTGGGACGCCCGTCGGTCATCCAGACCACCGGGGAGGTAGGCAGCTAGAGCCGCTTCCCCAGCTAGGACCCGCATAGTTTTCAAAGCCCTGCTGCTGTGTTGTTGAGTTAGTTAATAAAGTGGCCCTTTATACCATAGCCCAGTCTCGTGTCGTTATTTCAGGGGTGGTGGGTAATGGCTTTCAGCTATCAGTGAAACTTGCATTCAACCATAGGGACTACTGAAATGTATGTTGAGATACTCATGAATGCAATTATCAGTGGAGGAAAAGCAGTGAAGGCATGATTGTTCAGTAAATTAACGGGACACAGAAAAAGTCAGATTATACATGAGAATGCAGAAAATACAGATGTACAGTGTAATAAGGGAAGCAGGGTGCAATCCTAACTAACTTTCCAGCACTGACATAGCTGTGCCATTGGGGAAAGGGCTGCATCTTGCACTCAGGGGGCTGTCATGGAGGCCTCCTCAAAGCAAGGGAATGTTTGTTCCCTTACTTCAGAGCTTCATTCCCCTTATACCAGTGCTGGAAGTTTCATTAGGATTGTGCCTGCAGCTCAGCAATCATCCGTTTTGACCCTAAGAGGAGATAAAAGAATAGCTGGTGAAATCTACCTGTGTCTACAATTTGTACTTTTGCCCCAGTCCATTGGAGCTTTCTCTGTTCCAGAAAAGGCAACTGATGCAGCCACCAGAATTCAGCAGGTGGCAATGAAAAGATAAGATATACAAATGTTCAAGGACCAATGCTCCAGAAGTGCCCTACCAGCTGGAGGGAGCCCAGGTGTTGAAATGTGAAACTGGGTTACCTAAGATGTGGTGGGAATGCACATCTCCTTTGCTTTTCTGGCCCCTGTTTTGTGTTTCTGTTGAAAGTTAGTACGATTCTTAGACAAGTTGATCCTCAGTGACTTTTCTGATGTGCTGTAATGACATAATTACAGAACTAGTTGAACCCAGAAAATCCTTAGGAATATCATGATTTGAGAATATCTTGAGGTTTTGTTCTATTTTTGTTTTGCAGCATGGCTCTTTCCCATGTGCCAACCAGTTATACACGATAATGAGGGAACACACACACACACACACACACACACACACACACACACACACACACACCCTTTCCAGATGATCTTACAAAGCAGGCAGGCTCATGGCAATAGAGGTAATCCTTTGGTATCATGGGTCTAAGTCATTTAGGACCTTTTAATTGAAGTGGCAGCCAGCTTTGCAGTTAGAACATTGTAAAGTGTTTAAACATTGCCACTACAGTTGGACCTCAATATCCGTAGAGAACCAGTTCCTGGACCCTCGTACCCCCCTACCCTGGTGGATACTGAAACCCATGGATAATGGAATCTGCAGGTTTGGTCCATCAAAGACCTCCAGAGGCAAGAGGAAGCACCTTCCAGTTGTATCTGGAGGTGTTCTGAGGCCTAGAGAGGCATTAAGCAGCCAATCTGGCCCTCAGAGGTGTCACCTTTGAGGGCTTTACTGAGGACCAAATTGGCTGCAGCACCTCTCTAGGCCTCAGAACACCGCCAGATGCAACTGGAAGGTGCTTCCAATTGCCTCTGGAAAATGTTTTGGAAAATGGTTTTTAGACATCTGGGGAGGTGTTCTGAGGCCTGGAGAGGTGGTCAGGTGAAACCCCCATCAGGGGTCTGGGCTCTCCTGCAGGGAGTCAAATTCATGTGTTCCAAACCCACAGATAAAAAAGGGCCCGCCTGTACCATAATTGCTGTTGTGTGGAAAGCCGCAAAGCAGGACGTTTGTGGTTCAAATCTTGCTTCTTCAATGAACTCCCTCGATGGCCTTAGCAAGCCACTCCCTGTCAGCCTCAACATTCCCATCTGCAATACGAAGATAATAATACTTACCAGACAGGATTGTTGGCAGGAGTACATCAAGACAAACCATACAAAGTGCCTTGCACATGGAAAAGCAATATACAAATGCTAACTAGTACTATAATATCACATCTTCAAAGCCATCTTCAAACATCTTCATTTCAATATGAGCACTTTAGTTTTTGTCACCTTTTCAGAAAAAAACATCATTTCTTCCCTCATCTGTCCTTTGCAGTGGTAGTATATTGTGCATGCTTATTAACAACTCTTGGACCACTGCTATTAAAGTGAGCACATTCTGTTATTTATTATTATTATTTATTAAATTTATACCCCGCCTTATTTGCCTAAAGGCACTGTTGCGAAGGATTGTTGGCTTAGACAAGTCAAACAAAATGCAGAAGTTGCCAGGTGCTCACTCACAGTAGGAGGATGCTGTGTGAAAGGCCAAAAACGTGAGCCACAAAAGACAGCCAGCAATTTATGAGAGTTAAGTCAATGAATTCAGTTGGCAAGAAAATGCCCAGGCTAGTTTGAAAAGCATCCGTCCTTCCTTTTACCTTCATGGTTTTGTGTATATCCCATTTCAGCTGCGTCTCTCCGTTTTCAAAATAGAGAAGCCTAGTTCCACTTACCGGTTCCTTTCACTATATACCTTCTTGATCTATATAACATTCATTATATAGCAAGGTGACCCTAATAGAGCACGATATTATTATAAAGTGGTGCTAGAGGAACACCAAGCATCACATTCATTATCCAACAGCAATTTTTTTCCTACATGAATTCTGCTTGCCACCTGAAAAAGAGTGACTGAACTATCGAAGATGTATATCCAAGCTTATATCGGGTTTATTGTCCAGGCATTTTATTCCCTGTCTGTTCTGCAGTTCATAACTCATCACCAGTGGAGTGTGAAAAGTTTAGGTGAAATTTAATTGCACAAAATTTCAAAGATGCAAATCAGCCAGGAAAAAGAAGACCGCATTAAATCTATGGGGCTTTCAACAGCACTTGATGCTGACATTAAAAAGACTCCAGAGACAATAGATGATGAAGTTCTCTAGAACAGGTTTTATGCAGGGTCCTTACAATCTGGAGACGGCTACAGATTACTAGGGAAAAGGGCACTCATTGATGAAACACAATGGCTGCATATCTAGATGTATTATTTTATCTGAAGTACTATATGAGAACAAAATGATCTTCGGTGGGGGGAAAAGAGACTTTTGCTTTGTATTTCTACTTGTAGCAATACAATTTACCAATCAGCAAAGCTCAAATCTTGTACAACATGTAGTACACATGCTAGGAACCAGTGGTTTACCTGGGGGGAAGGTTGTCAAAATACTTTTTTACCCAATGTGCAATTAATCTGTGGAACTCCTTGACACTATAGATGGTGATGGCAACTGGCCTAGGTGCCTTTAAAAGGGGATTGGACAGATTTCTGGAGAAAAAGTCCATTGTAGGCTACAGGCCAGCGGCGGCATTCAGCCGGTACGCTGGGTGGGAGGAATGGGTGAGCGGCAGCTCGCCCGTTGCGTCCCGGTCCGTTTTGCCGTCTTCTCCGCCCCCGCGGGGGCGGGGAAGACGGCGAAATGGAGCGGTAAGCTATGGGTGAGCTGCCGCTCACCCGTTCTTCCTGCCCAGCGTACCGGCTGAATGCCGCCGCTGCTACAGGCCATGATGGATGGTGCAACCTCCTTATTTTAGAAGTCTACCTCAGAATACCAGGTGCAAGGGATTTGCAACAGGATACAGGCATCTTGTTGTCTTGTATGCTCCCTGAGGCATCTGGTGGGCAACTGTGAAATACAGGAAGTTGGACTAGATGGGCCTTTGGCCTGATTCAATGGAGCTGTTATGTTCTTAATGGGGGACAAATGCCCCTGAGTGCAAAGCGGGTGGTGGTGGCAAAATTCAAGGTCTTTTCTCATTTGTTCTGAAATGTCAAGAGAGGCATAAATAAAATAGATGTTTTGGTGCACTCCTTTGCACTTCTAAGAAATAACTTTGGAATCATCGATCTAATTTGATGGTAACAAGGCAGCTCTAGCACCACCTGTTGTGAAACTAACTAGATCTTGTTTACAACATGCATGAGAAATGTACTCTAGGCACACTTTCAGTGATGGATTCAGTCTCCACATAATTTACGGATATTTATTTTTTTATGGTTTTAGGGTCTAGTGGTGCAATAGCCCCTCATGCAACGGAAAATATTCTCTCAAGTGCATTAAGCTGCCTTCAGGATCACAATATGAATTAAAGAACTTTATCTAAAAACATGTATTTGTATTTAAAACAAGATTTTTTTTTTAAAAAAGAAAAGAAACAAAAGGGAGAAAAAGTGGGGAAAGAGATAGAAATGGAGGAAAGAAATGGAGATGTGAAGATTATCAAGTATTTTAGAGAGAGCAGGGGGGTAATATTTTTGAGTGGTAGTATGTGGGATCCTTTATTCAGTATTTAATTCAGGAATAGACAACTTCCCTGTTTCTGATGCTGTGCAGCCAGCTAACAAATATTCCCTAACCTTGAGGAGGCCTCCGTGACTGCTGCCCAACTGCACATGCAGCACATGCCCAATTGGCACATAAGAAAGGCCCTGCTGGATCAGGCCAAAGGCCCATCTAGTCCAGCTTCCTGTATCTCACAGCAGCCCACCAGGCAGTGGTGTCATCCAGCAACGAGCTGCCGGAACGCTAGGTGGGACTTACCGCTTGATTGACAGGCTGTCCGTGACGTGTTGCTGCCCGCCTGCCCGCTGTGCGGGCTCCCTCCAATTGGCGCGCCCCTCCGCTGCTTGCCCAGGCACCCGGCGCGCCCCCCAGGCAAGCGGGCACCCCCTCCGAAGCCAGGGGTGCCCGTGCGGCGGGCGGGCGGGCAGGTGGCGACACGTCACGGACGGGCTGCCAATCAGGCGGTAAGTCCCGCCTAGCGTTCCAGCAGCTCGTGGCCGGATGACACCGCTGCCACCAGGTGCTCATAATTCATCCATGACCAGCCCACCATCACATGAGCTGCTCTGACAGCAGGTGGCTGATTACTGTAGACATGGGAGCCAGGAAGCCCTGCGCTGGTGGCAGCAGCCCACAGAACCTCCACTCAGTCCTGGACCTACCAAAAGCCCTGGGCACGGTGCTCCTGAGGCAGGAGGGGGGCAGTGACAAGGTGTTTCGCCTTGCTGAAAGGCAAAGGGTTTCAGCCCTGCCACCCACCCCTGCCGTCATATGGCTCCAAAATTGAGGCTGCCATGGGATGGGGGTGGAGCAGAATGGGGCATGGGGCAGGGGAACAACAGAGGGGGTGAACCGTCTCCTTGGGCAGCCCATTGGCTGGGTCCGCAATTGAATTAGGCAGGTTGCCGGCAGGGGCGGATTGTGGGAGGATTGTGGGTGGAGTGGGGTGCGGAACAGGTCAAGCCAGGGGTGATTCAGGGATGGGAGGAGGAGGATCTTGGTGGCAACTGTGTATGCTGAGATCCTATCCCCTCTTCCCAGCTGGATCCATCTCCAGGAGTCTCCTCAGATTCCAGCAAAAGAGCTGGTGTAAGAGCTGGTGTAAGACCCATTTGAGACCAGTGGTCTACAAAAAGTTTTAAAAAAGCTGATCCAATCCTCTTTACCTTTCCTGGGCTGTCTGGTGCCCTAGCCCATAGATGCAGTACACACTCTGTCAGTAGCTCTTTGTGGTCTGTGCTGGTGGATGTTTGGACTGGGCTCTCAATCTCCAGCATATCCAAAAGGAACTTAATATTTGTGTGGAAGCATTGCATGTACTTGCATTTTTTTCCTTGCAGGACTTCTTTTTGATCTGTATGTGCCTTAACCCTATAGCCAAAGCTGTGGCAGCCTGTTTGGAGCTATTTAGCAGTGCCTTGATGGGGATTGTTTTTACAACGATGGTATTGAGTGCTGCTGTGCCTCTGTGAGTTATGGCCTTGGGACATTTATACCACCTGTCACCCCTCTTAACAGCTTTGATCCTGCATGCATTATTTGGAATATTATTGTGCCATTTTTCAGACTGAGCCTGAAGGGCTCCCACACAGTTATTGACACTTTTTCACCATATGAACTGATACAGACAAGCAGTTTTGAAGAGAGCCCTTAGGCTAACAATTGTATTTACATTTCCTGCAACTGCAAGGGGGAAAAGCAGAACTAATAAAGCAAACAAGAGATCAGGCATCTCTCCTTTTCTTCATTAGCATTTCAGATTATTTTCTGGACGTTCGGTGGAAGGCTGTGGGTGGAAGGCCACTGCCGTCTCATGGAAGAACACGATTCTGAGGTAAACGATCACCTGTGAAACTGCACTGTAGGCCGATGCCTTGAACACCGGCGTTTCATTTTTAAAAATTACACAGGGTGACTGAATGATGTCATGAGGGAATTGTCTGAATTAGCCTAATTAACTGTTTTTAATATGAATGCTAAACAACACTGTCAGGTTCTCCCCAGACCAGGAAACGAGAGTCTGGTGTAACCAGACTCTGTCGGAGCAGTAATACATGAAAAATGTGTATACTGCAATAATCACAAACTCACTGTCTCAGCAAATACACAAAGTTCGCCTGTCAGAAGGTAGTATTTACTTGTCTGCATCCAAATCCACATGACAATTACTACCCCACAGAGATTTTGCTTTCCAAAGGAGCAGAGCAATCCCATTCTGCCGAGTCGGTGGCATGACTACTGGTGGGGCACAGTTCTACACTGGTAGAAAAAGAACTGCTAGTCCCTGCATATTGATTAGTTCTGCCACCCAATGGGTCCTATGGGGACAGTGCAAGCACTCAGCATTGTGACTGGAGGGCCCCAGTGACCCATATGGAAGTGTCTTTTGATTATGTTATTTCATCTCTTACTTATAGAGCAGTGGTCTTCAACCTTTTTCATGCCACAGCCCCAACAAATAAATAAATAAGTGCAGTATGAGACTGGGGACCCACTGTTGATCCTGCCCCCCCCCATCCAGAGCCCAATCCCCGCCCCTGTAACATCCTCCCAGCACTGTTCACTAAGACCCTTAGCAGGACTGGGACACATACCTAAATTGGTACACCAGATGTCCCCCCCCCCTTTACCTGGTGTGCTCTAGTCCAGTGGACTTGTGTAATTCCCTGCCTTGCATTGTGCAGGCATCTCCTTCCCTGCCAATTGTTTTGCTAGTGGCAGAAGAACCAGTTCTTTGCATGGGTGTTTTCTGAGCTTGTTTGCCTCCCCCGCCCCCGCCTGCATTTCATAAAGTTTTAATTGCTGCTGTGTTTTATTGTGTTATTTATTTTGCTTTATTCGTTTGCATTGATGTTCATTTAATTGATATTGTGAGCTGCCTTGAGTCTCCCAAAGGGAGAAAGATGGGGAGGTTAAAAAAATAATAAATGGGATAGAAGGATTGGCCCATAAATTACAGTATTTACTGCAAGCACTTTGCAAATGAGTACACATAGAAAAACGATGATGACAGTGCAATTGCGCTCCTTGCGTCTCCTTGCGTCTCCTTGCATCGACGCTACGTCGATGCAAGGTTGTGGAGCGCTGATGCGGGGGAGCCGATCTGTGCTCCCACGTCAGTGCTTGAACAACAGGATCGGCACTGCAGGCAGCGCCAGTCCTGTTGCACCCGCACTGAGCCTCTCTTGTGTTGGCTGAAGCCAGCTGGCATGAGGGAGGCTCTGCGCAGAGGCAGAAGTGGAATTGGCGGCGGGAAGGATATTGTGAGCAGGGAGAAGGTGGGGAGAGGCCAGGCTTGGGAGGCCGCATCCTAAGCCCATCTGGGAGGCCGCATGGCCCCGATTCGGGCCACGCAGTCTCCTCGAATCTGCGCCTGCTATTTAGCAAGCGCAGATCCATGGAGCGCATAGGGGAGGTGCACGCTCCCTTGCCGTGGGGAAGCTCCAGCCTCTCCTAAGCAGCGTTGGATATGGCGCTGGCCCGTTGGCCTTGCCAGTCTGGCACTGCTTAGGATTGCACCCTAAACCATATACAGATGTGCCCTCCACTGATTCAGTATCCACGGTTTCAGTTAACTATAGATACCGTACTGGGATGCCTATTAAAAAGATAGGGGAACATTAAACAAATCTCTTTTTTTACATTGTTGCAGAAACCCCCCGGATGTTTCCCTATCTTTAAAGAATTGTCTTCATTATCCATGGTTTCAGGTATACATGGTGAGGTCCAGAACAGAACCCCAGTGGATACCGGGGCATGCCTGTATATTGTCTAACACCTCCTGAATTGTGTATTTTTGTATGACTGAAAAGCATATCAGACCAATGTTTGTTTCATGGTATTGTTGTGGCAAAGATCAGCATCCCCAAAATGTTATTTCCAACACCATCCGTATGGTAAGCATAGTGACCAAAGTATACCATGTCTAAAAAATTTCTAATATTTCAGGGCTCATTCCCACATACTGATTCAATTCACTTGATAGTCCCCTTTGCCCTTGCCTTTTTTTATATAAATGTATACATGCATAAGAGGAAAAAAAACAGAAAGCTATGTCTAAACCACCTACTAATGAGGCTTCTATCTTGCTCTTGCAAATGAATACATGTAAATGTTTGGATGGTCTATTTGAAGTTTTGTCTCCTTAAATATCCATGTCCAGAAAAACAGCAAGAAATGGTCGAAGTCATCTTGGAAACAACATGGGGGGGGTGTCTTTTGCCAGCAATTCTGATGTGTTCTTAGCAAGATGACTTTATCAGGGCAAATCTGTTGTCATCGAGCTCACAGGATACAGTGTTTCTTGCTTGGGAATTGGAGATGAAGCCTGCTGTTAATCTTGAAAAGGTTGCATCTTGGCGAGTCCCCCACTGCAAGAGGGTGAGAAATAATGAATCTAACAGATAACTCTCATTTCTTTAGTGCCTCATTATCAGAATGTTCACCATGGAGATTTTTGTGCAGGTTCCAGAGAGGAAGAGATTGATAGAAAGTAAAGGTCATTTTCTCTTGGTGAAAAACTATGCAATCTTTTGAATTGCACAGAAGCTTTATTCAGCAAAACAGGGTCATAGCTCTGTTTCCATTCCGCCTGAGGATAATTCTATGTAATTAAAAAAGCTTGCCTTCTCTTCACCAACAGAAAAGCCTATTGATTAAAGGTATGCAATGAAAATGTGTTTTGGGATTCAATTTGTTTTCATTATTTACTGAAGTTTGATTTGGTATTCATTTGTGTTAATTTTTTCCGCTTTGTTACTCATTTGTACAGGTTTTATCATGTTGTTACCTTCATTTACAGGAGTTCTTTTTCCCCCCTTGCATTGAACTGGCCAAAATCACAGTTTTCCTCCCAAATGCCTCAGATACAGCAATAGCATTATTAGGCATGGGGAAGGGAGATGGTGTCTGCTGGTGGAGAGCATCATGCTTTTGTGGCAGGTACCTTTTTATTCCTGCCCCCCCCAACACTGGACCAAGCCTCATCCTGATGCACTGGGGGGAAATTAAACGGTGGGTGTGACAAAAATATTGCAGCGATACTTCTTAAATTTTGCACTAAGGAAATGGAAATAAATATGTAAAGCAGGCTTGCAAGCAATGTGAAAGTGGTACTTGGTTTCTCTTTCATCACAGGTTTGGCTGAGGGAACAGTGCAGATGTGCAAAATGCCACCTATGGGATGAAAACAGGAATCAGGTTATGGATCCATCTAGCTCAGTATTATTTCCACTGCTAATCAATGATCCCCTCCACTGGTTTTTGTCGATGCATGTATGCCACATTAAAAAATGTGGCTTGATTAACCCCATTTGTTGGTGTCCATCTTTCTCCCCCCCCCCCCCGCCCTGTGCCAATTCCACACTTGGCTTTTCATTAGTCTGTGCTAGCAGTCGCCAAACTTGCAACCGCTATGTATGGGAAATCCCTTCCTTACCCCAAGCGATGCTTACCGTTCCATGCAAGTGCTGCTCCGTTTTGCAGCTGGCAGTACACTCTGGGCATTTGGGCATCCCAGAAGGCTGTGCAGCAGGATGGCAAGAATAGACATGAAGTGCCCAGGGTGTCCTGCCAGCTGATTGGCTGCAAAATGGAGCAGCGGTCACATGGGGAAGGGCTCATCCAAACCCTGGGTCCGGCCCGCAAGTCCATGTTTAGAGACCCTGATCTATGCCCACAATTAAGAGCTTTTTTCCATGTCAAGGTGAATCGATGTGGCAGAAAAATAAGAAAATGGAAATACTCCAGTGGCATCCCTAATAATCAGAAAGTGATGCTTTGTTGGTTGGGAAAGCAGTGCTGAGCCAAGGACTTGTGATCAGCTGTGTTCTCATCTATTTATGCAATTAAGCACAACTTTAGTGTTTGGTCCATCTGCTTGAAGTTGTAGCTGTCAAAACATCTTGAGTCCAGTGATCACCACTGTGCATACATGCACTGAAAACTGGGTAGATAACTGCTGCTATTTGGATGAGGCCTTCTTGCACTTGTTGCATCTGCATGTCCTTTGAGTGATGCATTAAATAATTTGTCTGAGAATGCATGTTAAACTCTGGCTCCTGTACTGGAACTCTGGAGATTGGTGGATAATGAATTAAAGATACTCCTTTCTGTTAAGTCGTGCATGACCTGTTTCCGTCATCTTCTGCTGATCAGCCAAAGGCTGGGTTGCAGGGATATTTCAAATTGTTTTACTAACAAAAACTTGTCTTTTGCATTCGTTTTTCTAAGGTTTCATATGTTAGTGATTCAGCACTGATTGTTTTGTTTGTGAGAGTGGGGAGGGGGCAAGAAGCATTATACGAAATATTGTAAAACACAGATTAGGTATAAAAAGCAAGTGCAGAAAACCAAAACAGCCATTTTAGTATTCCTCTAGAACTGTTTTTACTGCATCGGATACAGGCTAGATGCATAGTTGTAGGAGAACCTGAAGTTACAAATTCTGGCATTATATTTAAAAAGAGAAGCAGGATATTATAGGTGCTGTTTTACATTTATATACTTGCGTGAAGTTTACAAAAGGAGGAATAAAATAATTAACTATCAAGTAAAAAAATAATTGCTTGGAGTTTCTTGTTATTTTTACAAATTAAAGAAACAAATAAGAAAATACTGTTCCATTGTGAAATAGTATTTGTATGGTTGTCGTCAAGGTCTCCAGGGCTTTCCTGTATGCCAACAGCTTACTCCTGCCCTTCGAGGATGCTGTGGTCCATTTGCTAACCCAGATGCTCCCCTTCTTATGTTCATCTCCCCATCACCTTTCCACTCAAAGGGTGCAAACCTAACCTGGAGTTAGGCTGGCACAGTTAGGCAAGCAAAGTTTGGCTGGCACAAGGGACACTGTAAAGTGCTTCTGGACCACTTTCAGAGTCAAGGGAATGGGATACGTCTGTGTGCTGGACGCCAAGAGTGGTGCAAATATTCTTTATGGTGTCTCTTGTGCCAGCCAAACTTTGCTGGCTTAACTGTGCCAGCCTAACTTCAGGTTAGAATTGCACCCTTAGAGTGGCCCCTTTTCTGGGCTGGCACACCTGCCGGCATGCCCACTCCCCACCCAGTTATGCCTCCTCCCTGCCCTCCCTCCTCCCAAAACCTTCCTTGCGCCATCTGAGTTTGGCTTCCACACAGGAGGCTCCCTGTTGGCGCTTTCGGGCTGATGCCATGAGTAGCATCGGCCTGGGAGCTCTAATTCCGACGCGGGGGGGGCCAATTGGCACCCCCACATCAGCACTACTGGCGTTGTGTTGATGCAACGGAGCGCCTGGGATTACTCCCTCACTCTAGTCATGCAAATTGTGCCTCCATTTTTCTTCCGTCCTAAGTCCTTTTCTTCTAGAGCCTACTCCTCAAGCTCACCCACCAACATTTAAGATTAATTAGTCTTTCACTGGTTTTAAAGGTATCATCTGTATCCTGAAGCCAATGTATGATGTTTGGCAGCCTCTTCCATCATTTCAAATTCCACTCTGTGCACTGTATAAATAATCGGCGGCCAAATGAATTCATTCTGTGTATGGAAACAGATACAAATGTTCCATCCCCTGCAGGTCCACAATCTCCTGTTTGTACAGATTACTCCATTTGAGTTTTTTTTTTTTTACAGAGGATATTAAATATTCTTCTCATATGCCATAATCTTGCAGCAAAACAGCTATATCATTTATTAACACTTGTTCTGTGGGTTGCCTATACTTTTATTCTGCCTTGTTCATTTATAAAGAATTGGGGACTAATCTTTTGGAATGAATTTTAGTATGTAAAGGCATGCATGTGTAAAAGCATTTAGGCTGCAATCCTTCACATACTGACTTGGGAGTAAACCCAGTGGTGGGATTCAGGGGGTTTGCCCAGGTTTTATTGAACCGGTTGTTAAATGGCCGGGCCCCACCCACTCGCTTACCTCAGCCAGCTTCAAGGGTTTTTTTGCTCCGGCTATGACGTCATAGAACCGGCTGTTAATGTATTTGAATCCCACCACTGAGTAAACCCCACTGAATACAGTGGGTTTTACTTCTAAGTAAACATGTTTAGGTTTGCACTGTCAGTGATATTTCATAGTATGTTAACAATGCTGTGTTCCATCTTTTCACTTTTATCATGAGAGCGACTAATTCACTCGCTTCATTTCTGTGCTCCGAGTTCTTGCTAATTAGTTCAGTCGCTCATGTATTCAAATACTCACATGCTTGGGAGTTCTGCAGATGTCAAAATAAAGCTACCTGAGACTCTATTTCAGTGAGTTTTCAAATGCTAAATAAGTAGGAAGAATTGTATGCAATTACCTCTTGTCACCCAAGTTAATTTTATGTTTCTTTTCTTCTCTTTTCCAGGATCACTGATTCTACAGAATGAAGCTTTAGTTCTCAAAACAACCACGACTTTCTGGAAGCTTGCTGAATCTTTCTGAATCTTAGAGAGTATAAAAAATGGGACCAAGGAATGTTGTGACTGGGTTTGAGAGTAGCCTAATGGTCTCCAGTTCTAAAGCCCATCATGACTCTCAGCCATCCCCCTTTCTCCTCCTCTCCTCCCTCTACCTTTGAACTCTCCTCTCTCATTCTCTCTCTCTCTCTCTCTCTCTCTCTCTCTCTCTCTCTCTCTCTCT
>JAJKFI010000003.1:22511073-22539178 GCA_029204185.1 Lerista edwardsae
TCTCTCTCTCTCTCTCTCTCTCTCTCTCTCTCTCTCTCTCTCTCTCTCTCTCTCTCTCTCTGAACTTGTAGCACTGCAGCACATATAAGATAATGTCACAACTCCGGTTCTGAGTCACAGTTCACCACAACTTGAGAGCTGACAGGTTCTATCCAGGGGCATCTTGAGATTTGCAGGGTCTTATGCAAGGGAGTAGGAGTTGGTTTCAAGGCATTTGTATTTCTGTTGTCAGATTGACTCATCTACAGACTTTCTTAACATAAGGCTCAATCAAGTACCATGCTAAGTAGAGGATCAAACAGAGAGCAAAGAAAATTGGGAAAGAAAAAAAGAACTCTTTATCAAACGGTATTGAGTGGACTGAACTTTTTCTCTAAAGAATTACTGGCTTCAAGCACTGGATTTTAGCAGACTTGATCAAAATAGTCACATTCAGCCTGGATTGCAGGAAGTCTCATAGTCAAGAACTGGTCAAGCACAGTAGTTGGGGTCAGTCTAATAAACCATTTGTCTAATACAGTGGTTCTCAAACTTTATAGCACCAGGACCCATTTTTTTAAAAAAATGACAATCTGTTGGGACCTGCCAGAAGTGATATCTTTAACCTGGAAGTGATGTCATGACAGGAAGTGGGGTCGAGAAAGATCTACACATCCCTGAGCTTCTGCCATGATATGGCTCCTGATCCTGATGGAGACAGGCATAAGCAGAAGGACCTGGCCTGAGCTCTTTTGCCTGTCATTGAGACATTAAAAAAGACAGCTTGGAGGATTGAAGTCAACCAGGATTGCAGTGAACCGTGCAATATGAAAGAGTCAGTAAGCCTCTGCAGTACAGCAGTTCAATGCAGTGTTGGACCTGGGAGGGGAGAGGTGGAGAGAAGGACTTGGGGTAGATACAGGACTCAGTGAGAATGCACTTACTGTAGCTCTATACGATCTCTCATTAGGACTGTGCCCTAATGGCTAAAAGTGGAGTAAATTAAAGTGAGAACAAGATTGTCATCTGTCTTGCAACAGCAACATACAATAGACTGTTGCAGACTGTAGACTATTTTGGCAAGAGGACCAGAGGGCACTTCAAAGAGAAAGAAGAGATGGGTGTTTTTAGATAGAATACGGTATGGGAGTGTTCCATACCTGTGAACCACACAGCAAATTGCTTTTAGATTGTCTTGGAGAAACAGAGTTTAATCTACATCTGGGAGATTAAAAAGTGTGAGTCAGCTGCTATTGTGTAACAGCACAATCCAGTGCAAGTCTACTCAAAAATAAGTCCCATTCAATCAAATGGGGCTTACTCCCAGGAAAAATGCACAGGATTATAGCCTTAGGCTCAACCCTATCCAACTTTCCAGAGTCAATGCAGTCCTGAGGCAAGGAAACAAACATTTCCTTACCTTGAGAAAGCCTCAGTGACTGTCCCTCCATTGCAAGATGCATTGCACACCTGGTTGCCACAGCTACATCAGTGCTGGAAAGTTGGATATGGTTGGGCCCTAAGTCTCTCCTGGGCTTAACCAGACAACCATCAGGGGTATTTTGCTTCCCAGTAGTTGGCTCTGAATTTTACCTTTCATTAGGGAGAAACTAGCACACCCAAACGTATTTCCTCTGATCTGCCTTCCACACATTTATCTGGTTGTGATACTGGGAGTGCAATCTACACCTGGAGTTAGGCCTGCACAGTTAGGCCAGCAAAGTTTGGCTGGGACAAGGGACACGGCAAAGTATGTTTGGACCACTCTCGGTGTCAGAGAGGTTAGCATACAGACGTACCGTACGCCATCCTCCCTGACTCTGAGTGGCCCAATCGTGCTTTACCGTGCCTGTGCCAGGCAAACAATGCTGGCCAAACTGTGCTGGCCTAACTCCAGGTTAGGATTGCACCCTGGGCCTATTTCTAAAGTCACACACAGAAAGAGGGCACCTCAAGGTGTTGCAATCCCCAGTACATTCGGGTGAGAGGCCAATTGATGAGTTTCAAGCAAGTGGAAGAATGCACACACTGAATGCATGAAGACTGGAGCACAGATGGTCTGTCAGCTCTTCTCACTGTACGTGCACTAGAACAGCTGAAAATTGCGGTAAGACTTTTGAAAGTGACTGGAATAACCAGTAGCTTGCCCCCCCCCTAAGCCTCTACTCCTATAAGTAAGTATGCCCCACTGAATTCAGTGGGTCTACCCTCTACATGTTTAGGATTAGGCTGTTAATCTTTGATCTATATAAAACAAATTATAGGGACCAGATGCTTACCTTTCAGTAAACGACCGTCAAGTGTCTATATTGACCTTTCTTATTACGTTTTATTCTGCAAACTTTGCCGTGATGTGTGTGGGGCTGCATGTCTAAGCTTTCATTTTGTGCAAAAATGCAGGAAAAGGTCATCTTGCCACACAGTGTGCATCTGCAGGTTCAGGAAAATATGAAATTCAAACGTTGGACCTCTTCCATAAAAGTGTCAGGAGAAAGCTGTGGCCTTTAATGATCACAGGCATCTATGCTCAATTGAGTGTGACTAGATGAAGCCAGAATTCAAACTGAATCTCCTCAGTGAATTGTCTGCTGATTGAGATGTAGCTTGGCGAGAGCGGGGGAGAAAAATGCTCCCAGGAGAACAAATCTGTATTGTGAGAACAAGTGTGAAAGCTTATTTCAGGCTAGCAGGATGCCTCTGTCGGGATGAGCTTTGGAATTTGAAAAGTGGTGGAAAAGATGGCCCTTAAAGTTTTTTTAAAAGAAAAAATGTTCTTTAGATTCTAAATATGCCTTCCTATTTTGTATTAAAATGTGCTAAACAGGCCCTACGCATCCAATCTTATGCATGCATATTCATAAGTATCTTCGCTTGAATTCAATGGGACTTATTCCTAAATAAGCGTGCATGCAGTTGCAGTTGGGATGTCTCAGCTCATTCAAGAACATATCCATTTTGTCTGAAAATTGATGTACACTTCTATGACCTCCAGGACCCCCTTCTTCTGTACAGCCATCCCTATTCCCTTAGGTCAGCAAGAAAACGTTTCTGTGTCCAAAAGCCATTCCTTCTGGCTGACAAAAATGTGTATTGTGATGTTTTTAGCCTGTTGCTGTTCTACTGTAGCTGGCATTTTAGGGTTTTTAGGTTTTAATGTTTTATGAACATTATATTGCTGTTTCCTGTTGTTTTATTGGTCTTATTATACGCCACTTTGAGTGCCAATTTGGCAGAGAGCAAAGCTTATTAATGCCTGAAATACATAAATACATAGGCTTGGTCCCAGAGAACCACATTTGCTGTGCTGCTCACAGATCAGGTTTTTCCCACCCCCTATTCCACACTATTCCCCATCTAAAAAAAGACAACCAGGAGAATTGGGAACTTCTAAAATAGTGCGAGTTGGAACATGGGAGGAGGGCTGCCAATGGAGAGGAGAGGCATCATGCATCCCTTTGCACAAGTGGAATTGCCCTCTTTTGCACATCATTCAATCTAGCCCATACCAGGGACATGTGGGCAGGGAAGGCTGAGCCTCATTTGACCTTCTGGACCACCCAGCCCTGAACTCCCAGACGCGACTAGAAGTCTTCTCCAGTCATGTCCAGAAACCTTTCTGAAGCCACATAAGCTGCATGCAGCCTCTGAGGGCTTCAACAAACCTGGAAGTGCTTTTAAAACACCTCTGAGGGCTTTCTGAATCCTCATGCAGTCTTTGAGGGCTTTAGAAAGGTTCCGGAGGCAAAAGGTACAAGTTTCCGGTTGCATCCAGAAGCCCACATCACAGAAGTGTGATGTCACTTCTGGGTCTCTGGGCTTCAGTGATGTTCTGTGCCAGCACAGAGGTCACCACATATCACTGGCCCATCCATACAGTTCTTGTAAACTTGTATTGTACCAAAAACTGTGGAATGTCCAAAAGTTTGGAATCAGCTGGTAATTGTGAATTTTCATTGCAAGCATTTGGAAAAAGTTTGTTTTGTGAGAGTCATGCTAATACAGTTTTTGGTTTTTACTTTTGTTGCTGTCAACAAAAGCCTCCACTTTTCATTTGAGTTTCAAATGTCCCTCATTTATATTTCATGCAAGTTCTGGATGCAACTCCTAAGTTCTTCAAAAGCCTGTTTACTAAGGCTCTAGGGAAGTAAATGGTCCCTGAGCTACCAGTGCAAATAACAGCCCATGGAAACTTCAAACTTCAATCCCTAGTTTATCTGACTAAACTTAGGCCCCAACCGAAATGCACTTGAGCCTAGAAAGTGTGTGTTTATTTATTTATTTATTTATTTATTTATTTATTTATTTATTTAATTTATACTCCGCCTTTCTGCCCATAGGCACGCAAGGCGGCTTACAACAACAAAAAAATACAATAAAATTTACAACATTAAAAAGCAGTAATTTAAAAACAATATTAAAACAGTTAAAATTTAAAACAACAGAATTTAAAACAACAATAAGCCCCGTGGATCATAAAATATAAGCAAGAGTATAAAAACCAGCCAGCCTGTCAACAATTAAAAGCTTTTCGAAATAAAATGGTCTTCAGCCCCCACCGGAATGTTGCCAAAGAGGGAGCAGTTCTCAATTCTATGGGGAGGGTATTCCAAAGTCGGGGGGGCCACCACCAAGAAGGCCCTCTTCCTGGCCGCCCTCCCTCTCAACTCTCCTGGTGGTGGCACAGTCAAAAGGCTGCCCCCCCCCCAGATGATCTGAGAGCACCGGCAGGATTATATGGGAGGAGGCGGTCCCTCAAATACCCCAGACCTGAGCCGTAAAGGGCTTTAAATGTCAAAACTAGCACCTTGAATTGAGCCCGGAACAGAACCGGTAGCCAGTGTAGTCGCCGAAGCAATGGGCCAACAGAGTCCCTTATATACTCTCCAGAAGTGACTTCATCTTAGCCCACATAACTGAAGTTCAGGTCGTATCAGACACAGGGCTCATTCACAGGGCTCTTACCAGTTAGAAAGTCTACTGAGGCTAGTGAAAGCATATTGCTTATTAAAAGTCTATTTATTGAGGAATGAAGCGAAAAACAAACAGAGCAAATACTGAGGAACTTGCATGTGGAAGCATTTACAGTTGGGGAACAGAGTTCCCCTGGTGTAAAATGGCTGCCAGCCTAGTGCACAGTTCTCAGTCGGTAGCCATTTTCCGAGTACTGCTGCAGGAGGCAGCAGTGCTCTGACCCTGCTAGTGGATCCTGCAGGGATCCTGCTAGTGGATCCAACAGGGAAAGTAAGGCAGTGTTGGGGATGGGCAGAAAGGGCATGAAACTGGGCAGGGTGGAAGGAGGTATGGAGCAGGACCCTAAAGGAGGACATGGATCTGGCATTGATCCCTTTTCAGGGATCTGACATGGATCTGGCATGGATCCCTTTTCAGGGATCTGACATGGATCTGGACATGGATCCCTTTTCAGGGATCTGACGTGGATCTGGACATGGATCCCTTTTCAGGGTCTTCTCGGACCTGTGCTAGGTTTTTAGCTGGCACAAGTCTGAGGAGACACACCTCTCCCCACATCTCTTAACACAGGTCCGAGGAGACCCATTAGCAATTGGGAGACTTACAGGGAGGTAAAGGAAAATGTTTTCCTTTTCCTCTCTGAAGCCTCCCAGTCGGTCACACAAGATGCAACGATAGCCTTTTTGGCATGGTTATTTCAATTGAGGTGGGGAGATATGATTGGACTCTGAGTTAAATAAGAAAAGATTATATATCCCATAGAAATTCTGGGGACAATTCCTCTGAAAAATATGACATTCCATTTGAAAGTATGTTAATTCCTTTTGTAGTCATGTACAATTTTGAACAAAATGGTTCCTCTGTTTTGTTGCTTGAAATTCAGATGTTCTTTTGAAATACTTCCTTCAAATCTTATTATCTGTCTCCTTCACTATACACTTGGACGAGACAGCAAAATCCAATGTCATTAACTTACAACTTTGATTGGGCTTTTGAATAAGTCTGCAAGTAAATTGGGGGGAACGGCATCAGGAACAATGATAACAATATAGCATTACTCAGAACAGCAAAGTGTTTCTTGCCCTAAAATTACATCTATATTCAGAATTCTTATTAGTTACATTTCTATCCTTTTGACAGCCTCTCTAGTTGTATTATCACACAATGGATGAAATGTTAAACTGTGTTGCACTCAGCCAAAATTGCGTAGGTTTTAGTGCAGTGATTTTCAACCTTTTTCATCTCAAGGCACACTGGCAAGGCACTAAAATGGCCAAGGCACACCATCAGATTTTTGACAATTGGCAAGGCACACCATGTTGATGGGGGAGGGCTCACATCCCCCAATGGCCCTACTAATAAATGACCAGGTTGAATGACCTTTCAACCAGCCCTAGCCAGTATTAAGTATTCAATTGCTAGTTAAATACAAATTAGTATCCAGATAGTCCCACTTCATTTTTTTATATTCAGGCAAAATCTACACGTTCCATTTGCTCTTTATTTACATAATATAGCAGACCATTGCAGATTTAATCAGAATGTATTTTTGGGGTTAACTGAACAGTGGCTTAGGCTGCTCTTTGCTGAAAAAGGATATTCGTTTTAAAAAGTGACAAAGTCCCACATGATCTTCTTCCAGATGTGGAGTTGTGATCATCTATAGCAGGGGTCTCCTGGCTATTGTGGTTCTTCCCTCATCTTCTACTTTTTCTTAACTGATAAACCTATTTCTCATGAAACATCTATGATAGTAATAAAAGTCAGCCTGCCTGATCTGTGTTTCCCCAGATTTTAAATGAAAATACATTGCAGATGAAACTGATCAACCAGGTCTTCAGGTCTTTATCTTGCTGCTGCTCATCTTCTCAATGTACACCCCAAGAACAGCTTCCTTCCTTTGATTTCATCTATGGCAGTGGCTCTCAAACTTTTTAGTACTGGGAGCCACTTTTTAGAATGACAATCTATCCAGGACCCACTGGAAATTATGTAATGGCTGGAAGTGCCGACGTCGTGATGCCAGAGCCTGCTGCTTTCCTGAGAATGCAGCAATAATGTGGGTTATTTGTCAGCCATTTCTCAATAAGCAAAGTGAATCAGAAAGAAAAAAAGTCCCATTTACAAAACCTTGACAAACCACACAGCCCTCCCCCTTTTCCAGCATCCCATCTTCCCATATTTTCAATATGGCTGCTCTAGGTGCTTCACAACCCACCTGAAATTGGCTTGTGACCCACTGGTAGGTCCCCACCTACAGTTTGGGAACCACTGCTCTATCGCATCCTGCTATGCCTCATATATACTGACACTAGGAAAATTGCCTGATTTGGTCAATCTTACCAATTTGTCATGGCCCCTTTTGTATTTATCTTCCCATAGGCTGACAGAGGGTTACTGGCCCAAGGTTTTCCAAAGGACTGAGCTAAGATGTGAACCCAGTCTCCTTTGTTCTAATTTGGTACTCTAACCACTACACCAAAGTGCAGGGCAGTCAGCCTGAAATATCTCCTTTCCTAATTACAGTAAAGACTTCTGGACATGATCGTTGCTTATACTGATCCTAGAAGGTGTGTTTTGAATGGGATCACAAGGAGACAGATTGGCCTATAAACTGCACATTAGCTATGTTTGATCCCTTCTAGTCCAAAGATACTGATAGGTTCAGATTGGGAGTGTGGTGGGTGTTGAGACAGCAACCACTTTATTTCTTCCCCCCCCCCCATACCCAGTTGCTTCAAAGTTCTGCTTTAGCAGGCACACTTCCTGTGAAATGCTTCCTGCTTTGTTTCTTCATTTGATGCTGTGGTCTCTGGAAAACAACTGGGGTTCCCATTCTTTACACAAAGTTTGGGACCACTGTAAGTATTTGCTGGGGCGGGGAGCAAAGATGGCAACAGCACCTTGGGGATCGCACTTGGCTGGAGAAAAAACATGTTTTGTAATATACCTGGAGGTTGCTATAGCACTCCAGAGGGTGTGGAGAGCCTGCAACCCACCTCTGCAGGTCTCCCTGCACCTCAGACACCCTCCCTAAAATAAACGCGACCCACTTCCAGTTTTTGTTGTGTTCTAAGAGTCACTACACATTGCCACATCCTTAAGGAGGTAGCGACTGCGTCCTGCTGACCTAGGGATTTGTGACACCCAGGTTGGGAACCAGAGATCTAGAAGTACCCCAAATTATTTGAAACAAAGATGACAAATAAAAGTTATCAAGTTTGTGATGGTTATTAACCTTCTTGGTCATTTCACTTTACAAGGGTGTTTGTAATAGATGCATAGTTCCCTTGTAGAAGGTAGTTGTGACCTGTATACTTTATTGTGTTATGGTATGTGCAGTGATGTCATCCGGGCACGCCAGGAACTGGAACGCCCGGACGATTGGCAGCCCTCCGCCCCTATGGCGGAGGCCAGCCATGCCTCCCTGCGCCTCCTTGTGCCTGGAATCATTCCATTTCAGAACGATTCGGACGCACGGGAGGGCGGGAGGGCCCAGGAACAGCTCGCCAGTCCTCGGGAGAGGCAGCGCAGCCTGGGCCCGTCCGCAGAACAAGCAGAACGCCATACCGGCCCCTTCCGCCCGGATGCCACCACTGGGTATCTGCCTTCCTGAGGCCCAGAATTGTGCTTCATGACCCAATAACATCTGTCCTGGCCTTAACTTTCTATGGATCATATCAAATATGCCATAAAAAAACTAGCTAAAGAAAGCCATTGTTCAGAGAAGTTCAGCCGCTTCTCTGGTGGGAGCAGGGAAGCCATTTATCAGCCAGCAAGAAGACAAACGGGTGGCCAGAAAGAAGGACTAAATCCAGAAAGATTTATCTGTATGTGTGTAGTTCTTGAAAGATAGAACATTTCTGTAAAAATTGTAAAAACCTTTGGGTTTCTGAATAAAGTCTGCCTATGTAAACCGCCTTGAGTTATAGTCATTAGAGAAATCTGGTGACCTAAGAAAGGCGGTATATAAATCCAAATATTATTATTATTTTTATTTATCTATGACCAACAGCCACACATTCAATTATTGCCATCCATGTTAGGCTTTATCTAGTATTCCATAAGGGAGGGAAATATTTCTGTAGCATTGCTATTAAAGGATTATTAGCATAGGGTAAAATAATGAATAAAAAATCATGTATGAGAAAACAATGAACATACATTGCGACAGTGACAGGCATCCCATTCATTACATCTGTGTGAACTCTATAGTTCACACTATATGTGAACTTGCATATGGATATTTCAAGGGCAACGATTTGTGTTAAATCGATGTATTAGGTGGCGTTTTTAGCTGTTGTTCCTCAAACTAGAAGGATTGACTAATACAATAAAATACTGCTGAACTTGGAAGAAACTAGCACAGAAAGCACTAACATATAATCTGATAAAGGACGAATTTTTTTTTTTTCTGGTTTCCATTTGGGTTTGACAGCTGTCTTTTTGTCTCCGCCAAACTAATAACCTCAAGCAAGCAACTTATAAAAGGAATAGTGCTGATTTGGTAACATTTTGTGATTTAGAGAGCAAGGCTGCCAAGCTGTAGCTTCATTTCAGTTTGTGGAACTTCCTCTGTATTGTGATAAGTTAACATTACTTCTCTTACTAGGTTTCCAGCTTTTTTCTCTACAAAAAGTCTATGACTTTTAAAACTGTTACAAGCAGAAATACAACAGGTGCAGCTTATCCATGCAGGGAGGAGCAAAACAGTTTGTTTCTGTGTGCCATGCAGCTTTTAAAGCTTCAGAGGTCTGTTAGAAAACAATATAGCACTTTGTATTTATCTCTGTTTAGTGTCATTGGTCGAGTAGACCTGACTGATTCAGGGCTGATTCAGATGGCCCTTTTTACACCATAGAAATGAAATTAGGTGGTAATATTACAATTTACAAGATTACTTTTCTTCTACATGTATATTTAGTCTTGCAAAATACAATATATTTATTTAAAAATATTTTTTGGTTCCAATGAAAGGGACCACCAAGGGGGCCTTCAGTCATTTTTTTGCCCAGATTAGCTGTTGGACTGGCAGTTTTCCCTTCTTTGTTGGTCTGTTCCTTCCTTCTGGGTGGGCTTCATTGTGCCCTGTTAAGTGGTTGAATTGGGCTATTGGCTAATAGCTTGTTTTGTTCTTTCATTACAACTTTGGCAGAAGGACCAGTGTAGATGTTGGAAAGCACTAACAAGAGGGAGAGGACGGGCAGGTCCTCAGGAGATCCATCTTGACTCACTTGGGGAAGAGCGATGCACTCATAAGGCCACAATGGCTCTCTACAGCAGGGCTGGTGAATCCTTTTGGCAAGGACTATGGCCCCGTGTGCTGGCAGCTCACCACATGGTCATTCCTTCCTGCAGCAAAAGGATGAAGTCCCCAACCTGTGCCTCCTGTGAAGGTGCCTTTTTTGTGCTGCCACACAGGGTGGCTTCTGTCACCCTGACCGCCTCTGCTTTTGGAGAGGCCACGCAAGGCAGAACAGTGCTGTGTGGTCCATGTGGTAGTCGCTGTGCTTTATACAAATGTAGAATGATCTACAAGGCCAGGTGCCATCTGCCACACTTGAAGTGCCAGTAGTAGTACTTATTTTCTATGGTAGTGATGATAAGGGAAACCCATTAGGGTTCAATAGGACATATTTCATACTTGTCCTTTATCTGCAAGGAAATGGTTTACCTCGGAGTAAACTGGACTGAGTGAGGGGGGATATATCTGCAAGTGGTCCAAGCCTGTCTCCCTGAATATAGCAGTAAGGACTAACATTAATCCGTCCACATTTCAACAGCTTGAATGCTATGCCATTTTTCTTTAATACAGTTGTGACCTTTAATCCTTGATATCCACCAGCGTTTCATTTCCCATGAAAGTTACTATTTTAAAATTCCAAATTTATGTTTGCATAATGAAGTGGTTCCCAAATGTACTTGGGTCACGACACTCCCGCAGCCTCTTCTTCCCACCTCAAGTGGGTGCTGCCATCTTGGATCTTGTGAAATCTCACAAGATCCAAGATGGCAATTTCCCATATCTCACAACTTCACAAGATCCCAGAAGGTGGTGCTCAGGGGAACAGGAGGAGGGGGTGCCGGGGACATCCCATGACCCCCCTGTGAAAGTGCTGTGATGTCCTAAGTTATTGCAATACACACTTGGGGAACCTCTGGCATAAGGTTTCCCCCTCCCCCTCCCCACACACACAGTGGATTCCCCTGATATTTGTATTAAGAGCACCATCATCATACGTCTAAATCACATTGCCATGTTTTCAAAAAACTAATCTTCTACATGATTTATTTACTAGAGAATGTCTTTAGAACAACAGAAACCAGGTGACAGTTTTCTCACTTAGATCTCATCTATCATTGCCTTGAAGCTGTCAGTGTGGGTAACGCTGCCTTGATTCGCTGTAATTATTCACTCCTTTAAATCCAGGGCTGTTCAAATATATTATTAAGTCTCTGGAAGGAGATGGATTTAATTCATTGCTGTGAAGCAGCATTCAAATTATTTGAGTTAGGTATACCTAAGCATTTGAGTGTAATTCTTTTGATAGCCAACAGAGAAAAAGAAATCTTGAGACTAGCAGCAAATATGCAAGTTTCTTTTATACTGACATATACATACGAAGTATTCTTCATTATTAATAGAATGAGTGTGGATAATAAATCTCTCTGAGATGGTTCACTGATGCTTTGACAATTCATATTACCAAATAAAAAAGCAGTACAATAAATGTAAATATTCAGTGTAGCAATTTATGTCTCATGATATAAAATCTAATTTCAACGTGATGCACTTACTTAGGCATGCACACAACAGAGCAGGTGCAATATATGAAAAGGTCCACGCCTATTCCCATCCCATATGCACATAACATCTGTACACCTATATACCTGAACAACAACCATATATTGTTGGCTTAGAATACTCAGTAAGCCTGAGCAGCCACTTGGCCAAAGGGCTTCTAAATGTTACAGCAGTGAAGGAAAATCCACCACCTCCCTCTGCAATTTGTTCCACTATCAAACTGCCTTTGTCAGGATGTTCAGGATGTTCTGTCTGACATCCAACCGGAATTTCCTCTCTTGCAGTTTATACCCATTGGACCTAGTTCTATTGTCAGAGGCAGGTGAGAACAAATTTGTCCCTTCTTCCATATGACATCCCCAGAGGCGTGGCTAAAGAAGTGCAGGGGGTTCAATTGCACCAGGCAACAAGCTTTAGGAGGGGCAACAATCTGAGCTTGACATTAGTGGCCAAAGTTATACATCATTGGAAAGGTAATTAATGCAGAATTCAGTGATGCAGAATTCAGAATTCAGCAGAAACAAAGATAAAGTAATATCTTTACTCTGTCAAAAGTTATGGCCAAAAATCCTGAGAAAATGGAAATACAACTGTGATGTCACTTCCTGTTGTGATGTTCGGGGCAACATTTTGCCTTTTGCACTTGGCTACACTTTAATTAGCTACGCCCCTGGGCATCCCTTCAGGTATTTGAAAAATGCTTTCATATCCCCTTCAGCCTTCTCATCTCCAGGCTAAATATAACAAGTTCCTTCAACCTTTCCTCACAGGACTTGTTTTCCAGTCACCTGATTATCTTCATTGCTCTTCTCTGAACCTGCTCCAGTTTGGCTGCATCCTTCTTGACCTTAGGTGCCCAGAACTGAACACAGTACTCCAGGTGAGCTCTCACCAATGCAGAGTAAAGTGGAACCACAACTTCTTGAGACTTAGAAACTAAGGTTCTATTAATGCAGGTTAAAATTGCATTAGCTTTCTTTGCAGCCACCTCACTTCTCTCATATTCATTTTGTGATCTACTGCAACTCCAAGATCCCTCTCACATGTTGTGCTGCCAAGCCAGGTTTCTCCCATTCTATACCTGCATCTTTGGTTATTTTTGCCTAAGTGCAGAACCTTGCATTTGTCCCTGTTGATTTTTTTTCTGCTGCAACATACTTAGCCTTTAAAAAGTGCAAAATGTTGATTATTGCAAAATGCAATAAAAATGCAAAAATGTATAATTATCTTGGTCTAGTCCTTACAACAACCTTGTAAGATAAGCAAGCATTATTATTGTCCCCCTATTGAGGCAGAGAGGGACTCATTTGCCTATAGTCACTTAATAAGTTTATAGCAGAGGCAAGATTAAAATCAGGGTTGGGAAAATCTGATCTGAAACTTGCAGCCCAATTCTATTCTTCAGTTATGACTGTGTGGGACTCATGTTCCATTGTAAATGGTGTGGTGCCACAGGAAATGGTGCCAAGCATGAGGGAACTGCCAGCAGAATCAGTCAGTGGCTCTCTGCAGATGCCAACAGCCCACTGGGCCACAATAGAGAGAGTAAGATGGGGACAGGTTTTGGACAGGGAGGGGAAGGGTTCAGGAGAGGAGAGGGCAGGGAGTGGGTAGATCTGAGTGGCAAAAGGCACATGCCAGATTTTATCCCTGATTTTCCAACATGCCCTGCCCTATTCCTCTTGTCAGACTTACACCAGCAAAATAGCTGCTCTGGATTCAAAGACACCCACAGACGATCAGGCAGCCTACTGGAGATTAAAAAAGGTTTTTTTATACTTACCTTTTGCTAGCTGCCTGATCACTCCCCCACAATGGTGAGGAATAGCATGGGGCTGTCAGTCTGTTAACTGCTTTGCTACACCTGCTTTCAGAGTACTATTAATCACAGGGGCCAGCAATACTCCTGTAGATGAATGTGAAATAGTCAATGCAGGACTCTAAGACATCTTTTCACTGCATACCCTACCAGCAGTCTGAGAACAAGAGCGAAGAGGGGCAGCTGTAGCAACAAGGCAACCATCAGCTGTGACATTTAATCAATGAAGCAGATGAAAAGTATTCAAGTGATTCAGAGAGAAACTCGGGCGCTATCATCAAGTTGAGCTCTAAGAGACAACTCTTTTCTGGAAGTCATCGGAGGTTGTTACCTATGTCCTGTGTTTGAAATGTGCTATTTCAAGGCTCTTACTCTGCCAAAATGCCCAAGGACTTCAGAGATTTTTAACGCACAGAATCAAGATGGATAATTGCTGTGTCATTTTTTTAATGGGTCAGTGTGATCTTTTCTGTTTTGGTATTAGCCTTGCTTTCAAAAGCAGATAGTTATCGCAAATTCCCTCAGTAGCTCCCTAATAGGGTTACCAGATCCAAATTGGGACAGGGTACCTATAGTATAGCTGTAATCATTGTATAGAAGAGGGAATTTGGGTGTGCAGCTCCTCATGGAAGGTTCAAAAGCTGCACCTGCCAAAATTCCCTCTTCTATGCAATGGTTAAAGGTATAGGCACTCTGTTCCAGTTTGGTAACCTGACTTTCTAAGGCTTTTCTAGCAGCACTACTATGCTTTTGATAGGCCATGTTCTATCAAAACAGCCTCTCCATTCAACAGCCTCTCCATCACACCATATCTATGTTAAGGAAAGCTGCACCTGTTGAATTTCTCCTTAAAAAGTTGTTCTCAAAGGTGTAGGAACTCTGGAAGAAAAACGGTGGCAATCAACACTTTACTTATCACATTGTGTCCTCTCATGGATCATAACATTTTCTGATAAGTGCAATGATTCTGTTATTCACCTTCCTGTTTTGTGAAATAGTATTTGGAAGGACCTCTTTGCAGAGGCATAATTCACTGTCCAAATGCCGGGGACAGTGATGTCACAACATCATGTGATGTCATGGAAGTGGTCCATGCACGATCCACATGAAGGAGGGGGGCCCTGGAGGCTTTATTCCCCCTTTCCTTCTCCCATGAAGGCTCCCCTTTGAAGGAGAAGGAATGGGCCCCCTCCATAAATAGGGCAGAAGCCTGAGGAGCAGTCATGCATCGCCCTTGGAATATTTCCCAGGGCAAATGCCTCTCAGGCTCCACCCTAGTTATGCCTCTGCCTCCTTGGATAAGAGAAGTTACATGAAACCTTTCCATGAAATAGCAGCTATGGATAACAATGCTATTTAATTGAGTTCTTCATTGATTGAGTGGGATCTGTAACCTCTGTACGTGCTGATTTACTTTTGTGAAAACAGTAAAGCAGTTTTTTTTAAGCATGGCTTTTTATCATTTCAACGATAAAATCCATTTTAACTGATAAAACTATTGTCGAAGCATTTTCCAATAATGCTGGGGAAATGTCCTTGTACATGTGCTTCCTGGCTGCTCCAGGGGACAAAGGGGCATATAAAAATGTTGTGGTCAACTCTCTCTCACATTATCCCATGAAAATACATTCATTCCTTTCACTTGTGAAACTGTTATTGACTGCAACCCCAACTTTAGAGCCCAGCCCTAACTTTTAATGAAGGACTACATTGGGGACCTTCAAACCCATTAAGAGCTCTTATCCTGCATGGGAACAAGAAGAATAAAACACTGGTAGCCTAGAGATTCATGAGGGGTTCCCAGCTTTTCTTATGCATGTAAGGTGTGTTTTGCAAGGTCTGTATTACAGTGGTGGTAGAGTAGATAGAGAATCAATATGTTTTTTATTCTACAGATAAAGGTAAAGGTTTCCCCATGACCGACTGGTCTAGTTGTAACCGACTGTAGGGGGCGGTGCTCATCTCCATTTCTAAGCCTGTAGAGCCGGCGTTTGTTCGAGGACAAGCTTCCGTGGTCATGTGGCCAGCATGGCTATATGCCGTAGTGCATGGAACTGTTCCAACACAGCCACAGCTCCTGCCAGGGGCTGCAGGTTCTTTTGGGTAGATGAAGGAATAAATGCTTTTCAAGGCTTTTTCCATATAAATGACAGGACTTTTATTACACTTTTACACATAAACAACTGCAAACATTAACAGACAGAACACAGGAGCAGCTCTGAATTTCAGAGGTGTCTCCAGGCAGCCATACTTACAACCAATCATCCTGCCCCAAGCAACACAGCCTCCAGCAGGATGTGGGAGAGTGTCTCAGGTGACCCTCCGGACAACGCAGCCTGCTAGCGTTCACACAAGGTCCAGGGGGCAAAGTAAAGGCCCCGACACCAGGCTTTTATCAGCCAAAACACCAGCCGAATGGCCAGAAGTTAATTGGCTGGCCAATCCCACACAGACGCTTGTTAGCTACTCCGTTAATGCACGGTAAGATTACCAACAGCTGGGGCTCTTGGTTTGTGTCCAAATTCTCCTGGATGCCTCCCCTGGGAAAAAAACGCCACAAGGACTCACAGACACCAGGAGACACCCAGATGATATTTTGGGGCTGGCACTGACCATTACAGGAACGCCATTACTTTCCCACCGCAGTGGTACCTATTTATCTGCTGGCATTTTTATGTGCTTTCTAACTGCTAGGTTGGCAGGAGCTAGGACAAGCAATGGGAGCTCATTCTGTTGTGCGATCTTGAACTCCCAACCTTCCTGTCGGAAAGCCCAGCAGCAGCGGTTTAACCCGCAGCGCTAGATAAATCCTCATAAATAGTACAATATTCTACACATATTGCAAGTCAATGAACGACACTCAACTTTCATTTGCAGCAGTTGTTTGGGTGCTTATCCAATTATTAGGTTCAACATATTACTGTACTTTGCCCGAATAAAATTGTGAGACATAGGGAATCTGGCTAAAACACTGGTAAGTGAAGCCATATGAAGTTTAATTTCACTTTCCTTTCTCCCTCTCTCACCCCATGAGGTCAGGAACCAAAAAGTTGGATTGAAAAATCACATGCAGTTTTGACTATATGTTTTGCATTATTCAGATACAACTTCCAAGGCTTTTTCTATTTATTTATTTGTTTGTTTGTTTGTTTGTTTTCTTAATTAATGCATGTTTGTTTATTGTTTAATTAATGCAGTAATGGCTATAGTGGGTATCCAAGGTGGTTTCTATAAAAACCAACAATTAATAAATTATGCAGCAGTAAAACAGCAAAACAACTAAAGGAAGCAGGCTAAGAGCGCAATCCTAACCTTGAGTTAGGCTGGCATAGTTAGGCCAGCAAAATTTGGCCGGCACAAGGGACACCATAAAGTATGTTTGGACCACTCTTGGAGTCAGAGAGGTGAACATACATGCTGTCCTCACTGACTCAGAAAGTGGTCCAAACATGCTTTACAGTGGCTGGCCAAACTGTGCTGGTCTAACTGTGCTGGCCTAACTCCCGGTTAGGATTGTGCTCTCAAAGTCATAAAAGCAGCAGAAATATTTTTTTTAAAAAGATAAAATATAGGAATGTAGAAATGTAGCACCACAGAAAAATAAAAGCAGCAATAAATGATAATAAAGCGATAAATGACAGCCACCAAAGATGGCAATAAAAGCAGGCATAAAACATTAAAAATTCAAAAACACAATACAGGTGTGCCCCAGTATAGACTGATTCAGTATCCATGGTTTCAGTTATCCATGGATACCATGGATACTATAACTCCTATTAAAAAGGGGAACATTAAACAAATTTTCATTTTTTAACCACTGTGTTCACCTATCCTTAAAAAGGCGTCCCCAATATCCATGGTTTCAGGTATCCACAGTGGGGTCAGGAATGGAACCCCAGCAGATACAGGGTCATGCCTGTACAAAAAATACCTACCACAAACCAACACTGAGAGCACAATCCTAAACTGGAGTTAGGCCAGCGTAAGCTAAGCTAGCAAAGTTTGGCCAGGACATGGACCACCAGAAAGCGTGTTTAGACTACTCTCGGCGTCAGGGAGGAAGGCTCACTTGCATGGGGATGTCACAGGCAAGAGGGCCTCCTCTGGTGATCTCAGGAAGTAGGCCAAAATTCATGAGAGAAGACAATCCTCATGCACCTTATCTTAAGCCATAAATGAGGGCTTTCAAAACCAGCACCTTAAACTGCGCCTGGAAGCAAAGTGGCAACCAGAGTAGTTACTGGAGCCATAGTCTGACAGAAAAACCAGAATATTTGTTGTATGTATTAGTGTAAATTGAAAAGATGAGTTTAATTAAATCCTGCTGCAGGAATCTTGGTGATACAAGACTGCTAATGACTAAGCCATTTTTACTATTAGTGTACCCTAAGGAGTCATTCCACAAAGAAGGCTGCACAAAGGGAGGAGGAGCATTTTAGCCAGTTCTCCAGTTCCTGCTGTAGCTCCTCATGTTGCATGCCACTGTGCTCTGGAGCGCCACCAACCCTCGAGCCTATTTCTGAAATGCACAGGGAGCTACAGAAGGAAGCAGAGTCATCACTTTGCATGAACAAAAGATCTTCCATTTGCAAGATGCCAGAAGCAACCCATTACGATCATGTTCATGATCATGATCATTATAACATAGTATTTCTATACCGACTTTCTTACTGACTCTCGCAATGTGTGAGAGCTTACACCCCCAAGGCTGTTCACATAGGCTGGCTATCACCAACTTCCCTCCCCCCCTTTTTTTTTTTACAAATGGAATGTTTACAAGAAATGCTCTGTGAGAAATTCATAGAACTCTTCATTTCCAGATCTTTTCCTTCATGTTTCGGTCATTCTTTTGCAGATACATGCCATATGTGCTTCCAGCAGGAGTAGCCACAACTCAACCAGGTGTTATTCATTCTTGGGAGCTGGCCACCATGTTCCTCCACTTTGTGGCTGCTTATCACAGTGAGTCCTTCGCTGTCTCATGGCCCAGTGATCAACAGCAATAGTGACGCTGTCTCTTTGTTCTCTTGCAGCGGCTTATCAGTTGCATTGGTCTCTCGTCCAAATAACGGTCAGGACTATTCCCACTTCTTTGGGAGGGCAAGAGTTAAATCTCCAGACCACACCTCCTGCCCTTATAAATTTATAAATGAAATAAACTATTATGAAATATAACTGTATATATTGACATTATAACCCAATATATTGGGTTATATTGGTGTAGTCTTATTTAGGACGCAGTCCTAACCAACTTTCCAGCACCAGGGTAGGGTAATTCAGTTCTGAGATAAGGGAACAAACATTTCCTTATGTGATTGTGACTGAACAAACTGTGACTACCCCCAACTGCAGAATGCAGCATATGCCACAGCTATGTCCGTGCTGGAAAGTTGGTTAGGATTTGGGCCTTAGTCAAACTGTTGTAATTGCTGGACTTTCATATTTCCTTATACTGTTTGGGCAAGTTTAATGATACTGTACCATAGTTTATATTACTGGTAGTAGTCACTTTGAAAGCTCTCTTTTTTTAGGCCAGAACCAGAGCTATCAAAGGAACTAATAGGTATTCAAATAATTAACTGCAAAATATAATTAACATATTTCAAATTTTCCCCACTTGGTGAACAGCAAAATAATAATAATTGCAACAGTCTTGCTAAAGATACTTGACATTTCTTTAATCAGGAAAGAACTGGCTCCATGGATCTCATGGGACAGGGAATTACAGAAATTGGGAACCATTACAGAAAATGTTTGAGGTCAGGTCACCTGTAAACATGCCTCCTAAAATGAAAGAACACTGACTAGTGCCTCAGTTCCGTCCGGGCAAGCAAGAACAGGTGCCCTGGAGTTGCTGCTCATTGTGGCTGCCCCTTGTAGCAGTGGGAGAGGGTCTTGTACCGGCAGAGTGGAGGCAGCACTTCTCAGATGCCGTTTTGCTTTGCCGAGCTTCAAAGCTGTGAATTGCTTGAGCTTTCATGCAGAGCCAGGAATTGGCCTCTGTAAAGCCAGTTCTTTCCTTTATTGAGCAGGACTTAGAGTATGCATGCAATGTGATTCACTCACCTTTGCCTTTTCGGAAGTCTCTGCAGGCAGTTCTTCATAGGGGAAGGACTTTTTCATACAAGCATGAACTGTGAATCAACATGTTTTTAGCACACTCCTATTCATCTCTTTAGGGACGTGGCGGCGGCGCTGCGGGTTAAACCGCTGAGCTGAGATTGTTGACTAGAAGGTTGGCAGTTCAAGACCATGCAACGGAGTGAGCTCCCGTTGCTTGTCCCAGCTCCTGCCAACCTAGCAGTTCGAAAGGACTTAAAAATGCAAGTAGATAAATAGGTACCACTTTGGTAGAAAGGTAACGATGTTCTGTGCGCCTTGGCATATAGTCATGCCGGCCACATGACCCCGGAATCTAGTCTTCGGACAAACGCCGGCTCATCGGCTTAGAAACGGAGATGAGCATTGGGACAATGCTACAGTCAGTCACAACTGGACCATTCGGTCGTGGGGAAAATCTTACCTTTTATTCATCTCTTTACTCAGATGTAAGTCTTAATATTTTCAGTGGGGTTTATTTCCAGGTAAGTTTGCAGCATTTTACTTCCTATTTTTACTTCCATTTTACTTCAGCACCTCAGCTTGGTGTGCTTAATTCAGCAGAGGTTAACTTATTGTTAACCTGTTAGCACAACTGTTGGCTGAAGGGTCAGTGCAGAGAGGGATAAGAGAGAGTCTGGATATCCAGCAAGTCATCTCTTATGAGAAAAGGGATGGCAAGGGACTCCCAGTGCAAAACCTTCTGCCACTTCCTGCCAAATATAAAAAGTTATGATAAAGTTATTATGAGGTCTGGAGCCAACCAAAAATGGGAGACTTGTTTCTCCAAAGGGACCTATCCACTCGCTTTTCCCTGCAATGGAATGATAAAACCTGGGAAGGAGTCTGAAGGTTGAACAAGGGGACTGATGTGTTGGGCTTGTCTATGCTTGAATAGATAACAGCCCAATCCTATCCTTTCCCCGCCATAGCATGCAGCAGTGACAAAATGGACTGCACCATTTACTATGGTGGGGAGCAGATTGACAATGCAATCCTGCCTCCCGCGCTGCGCTGGCACAACAGAGTTGAGCCGGCGCTGCGCACTTAGTGCTGATGCAGGGGCACCGATCGGGTGCCCTGCATCAGCGCTAAGGCCACAGGGCCGGCGCTGCTGGCAGCACTGGCCCTGTAGTACCCGCGCAGCGCCTCCCTTGCATCCACCAAAGCTGGCCGGCGCAAGGGAGGCATGCTGACAGCGTGCCCCGGGGATTGGTGGGAGGCGGGCAGAATGTGGGCAGGACATGGGCAGGCCTTGGATTCACCCATAAGGCCGAATGCTAAGCCCATTGGAGAGGATGATTCGGGCTGCGCGGTCTCCTCGGATCTGCGCCTGCTCTTTAGCTCTTTAGCGGGTGCAGATCCGAGGAGCACATAGGGGAGGCTAGAGCCTCCCTACGGTAAGGGAGTGCATGCTTCCTTGCCACGGAGAGGCTCCAGCCTCCCCAATCCTGCGTTGGATATAGTGCTGGCCGACCGGCCTTGCCATTCTAGTGCTGGGTAGAATTGCACCCTCAATTCCCTCCCTCAATGGCTTGGGAGGGAAAGAGAAAATATTTTCCCTTATCCCTCCATAAGCCTCCTTGATCAGCAATGGGCCTCCTCAGACCTGTGCCAGATCTTTAAACTGGCATAAGTCCAACGCAACAAAAGGCGTGTGCTAGCTGCTATTGGAGGTCATTGCATCTGGCTCAAGTCACCCACGTTGAATGCCACTCACTCCTGCCTTTGTCACACCCCAGCCCTCCCCCTTTTCTGCCCTATTCTTCCCTCCCCGCTGACGTATCTAAGTTGGTGGACCTTCCTTGCCCTGCCACCACATGTGGGCCACACCAACAATAGTAAAGCATAACAGACACCTTAAAGTGCATTCTGCTGCCCGAATGCTAGTTCCAACAGTGGCCTGCCACAGTAGGATTGACCACAAGACGAGGAAGTTGGACTTGTACTGTTAACAGTGGCGGCACTGGCGGGGATGCTTTATAGTCATGTTCGGCAGCAAAGCTTTTTAAATATGAGTATCTTTTTATCCCCTCCTTCATTCTGATTGCAAGTACAATATGTTGACTTAGTTCAAAATAATCAGCCAAGGAGTTAAAAGGGGATTAAAGAATAGTAGAGTAACAATTCAGAGTTTACATTTGTGTGATTGCAAACTTGTGATTAATTTAGAAGCAAACAAAGCATCAAACAGAAAGCAATGGATTGGTTTTCCCCAAGTGCTTTGGGACCAGAGAAAGAAAACAGAATAATTTGCAGAGAAGACCTTTGAATCTTTGTTGTTAGCTAATCTGACACACAGTTTGCCAAACTACCAGATGCTTATAGGTTTCTCAGATCTGACTGAAGCTATTCTTGGAGATTTTTTTTTTCCAGTGTAAAGTCAGTTAGCCAGGAATGTTCTATTAACATGTCCAGTAGTTTCTTGCAGTGGAGTTGCCAGGAGGGGGGGGGCACTTGTGGCAGGTGTCACCGCCCCTGTGCCACTTGACACTCCCTTATTCAGACTTGTCCCGTGACCTATGCATATTCATTAGATCAGTGGTGTTCAAAATTTTTAGACCAGGACCCACTTTTTGGAATGGCACTCATGTTGGGACCTACCGGAAATGATGTCAATAACCTGGAAGTGATGTTGTGGCAGGAAGTGACATCATCAAGCAAGAAATGCTGTCATTGTAACATAATAAAATGACACTCCTGAAATGTAAATGGGCATTCTTGGACTGCGGCAACTGTACAACCATGAAACATCCCTGACAGAAAGCAAAGTAAGGACAAAACGTTATGCGAAAGCACTGAACTAAAAACAATTAAAAAAAACCCCTTACTTGAAAATTCAAAAACGCTCACAAAAGGACTATAACAAGAGTAAGGTCTGCAATTTCCAAGATGACTTCTCCCAGCTTTCTGCAACCCACCTGACATCAGGTTGCAAGCCACCAAGTGGGTCCTGACCCACAGTTTGAATAACACTGCATTAGAATATGTGAACATTGCCCCTGTGTATGCACGTACTCTAAGATACATAGCTGGGCAAAAATCCTGTCTCCACATCTAATTAATACACACCCCATTGCCATGTTGCTACCTCCCCCTCCCCTGCCCATATATGTGTAGATGCCCAATAGCATATATGTCTGGTTAATGCACAGTTTTAAGTCAGCAGAGACTCTGGTTCAGAGAAAGATGCTAGCTGGCTGTTCAGTGAAATAACCCAGACCATTAGGGTGCAATCCTAACATGGAGTTAGGTCGGTATAGTTAGGCCAGCAAAGTTTGGCTGGCATAAGGGCCACCGTAAAGTGCCTTTGGACCACTCTCAGAGTCAGGGAGGATGGCACACATGCTGGCCTTTCTGACACTGACAGTGGTCCGAACATACTTCATGATGTCCCTTGCACCAGCCAAACTCAGCTGGCCTAACTGTGCACCCCAACAAAAAGATGACGCTGAGCATTGTTTTTAGCAAAGTTCTTGAGTTAGGGTCCCAGAGCATAGAATCATCCTGGATCTCACAAGAAGCTTTAAGGATTAAAACGCGAATGGCATGCACAGTCATGCCTCAGGCATTGGAGAAACACTGCAGTCAAATAAGCTGCCTTGTCAAGAGGATTCAAGTACTAGGCTTAACTGTGTTTTGGATCATGTTGCCTGTTTCACAAGTAGCCTCATCAGCCTCATCCAGACCAGCACAATTTGTGATTTACCAAGTCAAATGCAAATGGACAGCCATGTAAGATAGCCTACTTGGTGTTTGATGAGCCCCATGATTTTTCCTGCACTTCCAGAACTCCAGGACCACATGGCCAACTAACAATGCAGATAAATGTACATCACTAATTACACTTCAGATACTCGCTTTGCAGATGTACTTGATTATGCCCACTGTTCCCACCCCCTCGTTGTACCCAGCCTCCATCCGTTGGAGATTTCATCTTCCCAGGCACCTAAACATGCATAACCCATTCATACAGACTTTGTCAACACAATTTGTATTCCAGACAATGGATAGAACAAATCGCAGATCATGTTCCTATGCATATTGGGGTGTGTGCATGTTGTCATAAGTCGGGCCTCCACCAACAGTCCGGGGGCTGACACAGCAGAAGGAGGAACAGGTAGGTTAAAAGGTCCAGAAGCACAGGTGTAGTGATGGAGGCACTAGATTGAGGGTTCGATGCAAAGCTTGAGCCCAGCCCCATAGGAACTCCCAAGCCACAGACCCCTGAGGCAGTTATGGATGAAGAGCCTGTATCCTTACCTTCAGAACCTGAGCCTATTCATCACAGGACAGAGCACAAAGAAAAATAATGGCGAAGCTATTCAGTGCCAGAATTAAGGCCAGAGAGCTAGCCTTAATTGACTGGAGATGTTTCCAGTCTCCAGCAAGGAGCAGGGCCTGTCAGTATATAAAGGCTAGTCACCACCAAGCCCTTGCAAGTTATACTCTCCCTGGGATGTGTCCAAGGTACTGAAGATCTCACACCTGCCTGTCCTTGTCTCCTGCTCTGTCTTGGAACTTTGGCATTCACTCAAAGCCCTGGTCTGTCAGTTCATTCCTTTTAGTATCCTCTATAAATTTTCAACCTTTTTCATCTCATGGCACACTAAAAAGGTGCTTAAAAAAGTGCTCACATGCCCAAAGGCCCTACTAATAGATGACCTTCCCCTAAACTCCTGTGGCACACCTGTGGACCATCTGCAGCACACTGGCTAAAAATCCCTGCTCCAGACAGTTGCCTGACCTGCAACCTTGGCTTGGCCTTGGCTGGTCTGGACACAGGTAGATCCTGTGCAATATGTGGAGGTTGGATATGGTAAAGAGCAGACCCCGTGAGCACAATCTTGACCCATACACACACACAGTTGTACATGCTTGTGGACAACTACACAGAGCTCCACTATAAACACAATCTTCTTTAATTCTGAGATTACTATAAAAGAGTTCCTATGTGTGACATTTTAGAAGCATGATGGCTTTCTTCATGGCTCAGAATTCAAATTCTTTGCAGGAACTGAGGACAGAAGCACATTGAGATGCGCCCAATAAAAGGGATTCCCCCCCACCCCCGCAAAAAATAGTCACAACTGAAGTGACTAACTTCAACCATATTTTTTATCCTTTCATTGCTACTACTCCTTTACATAGCTGGGGCTGTTCCTATCAGGAAGATCATTCAAACTTTATTCATTGAATATGTGACATCTGCATTTCTCTCTGCTGGGCTCTGCCTTACTACCTCAAACAATCAAAGCCAGACACATTATACATCTGCCATTTTTTATCATCTGAACTGCCTCAAGTAGGAGCAATGCATTTATATTTTATAATGAAAAGAGAGACTCTGAATGCCAACTAGTAGACACAAAAGATTATCTTCTGGATTTGCCAGACTTTGATTGTCAGACATTAAATTTTTTAGCAGCCACTTCAGATGAATTATTGATGTTTGCGCCATTTGGAAAAATGGATCACATTACGAGAGTAATTAGCACCCTGCCACTTCTGCCTATCACAGTCAACGTGTCACGAGAGAAGCCAAATAATTGGCAGGCTTCATTTATCCTCCATTAATGTGTTGATGATTACAATCTAGCACCTAGGGATATTTTTCTGGCAGGTTTGGATCACAAAAATGCCCATTACTTTCTTTTCAGATGCAAACATTACTTCTACCAAGCTAACAGTGATACATTTCCTTCAGCCAGGCATTCATACGCTCTGAGAGGCCTTCATTCTGTCCAAAAATACCACTGATTACAATAGAATTCTTATAAAGTCTGTAAACTGAAGAGAGGTAATTGATGGTCAGAGGGCAGGATGTGGTATGATAGCAGCTCATGGTGTGCCTATAGTGTCCTCAATACTGCCCATTCATGTCCAGATTGGTGTCCATGGTCACAGCTTGGTTTTGATTTCTGGCCTTCTGTGCTGAGGCTTCCCTACATTTTTTATTTTTTATTTTTTGCATGGCACAGCTGCACAGTATATATGTCCTTCCTGTTCTGCTGGGATTTTCTTCTGTGATTTTTGGCCCATGGGAGCTGCAGCAGTCAGTACAGGGTTGGGCCAGCAATAACAGAGAAAACAAAAAGGGACAGACAGTTCTTGATAAGCAAATCAAAGTCAGGCTGCACTTCTAGCCACACTTACTTGAGTGTAAGCTCCATTGACTATAATGGGACTTACCTCTGAGTAGACATGCATAGGCTTCGGCCCGTAATTGGCAGTCTTCTACCACCTCAGACATTTGCTCTATCCGGTTCAGTTCTGGTATATGCTGACTGGCATTAGCAATAGGGTTTCAGACAGGGATCTTTTCCAGCCCTACCTGGAAAGGCCAAATATGAACCCTGGAACCTACTGCATGCACAGCATGCACTCTGCCACTTAGCTGCAGCCAGCAATGGGATCCGCAAATTGAGAAGGGGAACGCTGGGCGGGACTTAGGCGGGACTTACGCATGATTGGCAGCCCGTCCGCAGCATTCCGCGGCTGCCCTGGCCTGGGGGGGGGGCTCCTGCTCGCCACGGAGGACGGGTGGGGGCGTGCTGGGTGCCTGGGCGAGTAGCGGTGGGGCGCACCAACCGGGGCCAGCCCCCTCCCCGAGAGCAAGGCAGCCACGGAACGCTGCGGACGGGCAGCCAATCATGTGGAAGTCCCGCATAAGTCCCGCCCAGCGTTCCCCTCCTCAATTTGCGGATCCCATCACTGGCTGCAGCCCTTCCTATTCACATCCAGGGCATAGAAATGTTCTAGAACAGTGTTATTCAAACTGTGAGTCGGGACCCACTTGGTGGGTCATGACATAATGTCAGATGGGTCACGGAGAGCTGAGAGCAGCCATCTTGGAAGCTGCAGTCCTTCCCCGTGCTAGATTCCTTTTGTGAGTGTTAACAGTTTGAATATTCAAGAGGGTTTTTTAAAATTATTTTTAGTTCAGTGTTTTTACATAATATTTTGTCCTAATCTTGCTTTCTGTCAGGAATGCTTTATGGTTGTACAATTGCTGCAGTCCAAGGATGCCAATTTGCATTGCAGGAGTGTCAGTTTATTTTGCTACAACAGCACTTCTTGCTTGATTATGTCACTTCTGGTTATGACATCACTTCCAGGTTAATGACATCACCTCTGGTGGGTCCCAACTTGAGTGCCATTCTAAAAAAGTGGGACCCAGTGCTAAAAGGTTTGAGAACCATTGCTCTAGAACTATAGCAGCTGCTGTAGTTTCCACAGCTATATTGGACTGTAAGGATGTTGACTTAAGAGCACAGAAGAAATTATGTAACTTTCACTTATTTGTGTTCAGGATTGAGGATAAACCTCATTCTTTGAAAGTTTAGAAAGAAATTAGAAAGAGTAGTTTTTACGAGGTCTGAAGGGTGTATGAGAGAGAGATTGTTGCTGGTGGGTTACATGCTCATTTATTTTGTTCCACTCATAATCTTTAGTCAAATGGGATTTGGAAGATTTTGAAACCTTGTGCCTAAGATCACCTGAAAGGACCATCTTGTATGTCCTTGGTGGAGGTGTGTTCAGTGGGTGACATGTGAAAAGGCCTTCTCTGCACAACCCAGGATGTGGAACTCCTTCTCTTCCATGGAAGGCTGGATCCATTACTTCTAATGGCAGCTGAAAATGTTTTTGGGTCCTGAGTTTATGATGAACTGAGTTTATGTTATGCAGGCTCCCTGGTGGGCCACTGTGAGATACAGGAAGCTGACTAGATGGGCCTTTGGCTACTAGATCTGTGCCTGCAATTTTGCGGGTGCAAATCTGAAGGGCCCTCATAATGCTGATTGGGCCAGGGATGGCGGTTAGGATCCAGCCTTGGTCACCCAGGGTGGTCCCACACCCTGGGCTCAGCCTGCCTCCCAGAAGACCTTTCCCAACCCTCTCCCACCACTGTCCTGTCCCACCCAGGCCAGGTCAAACTCTTCTTGTCCGGGTGCTGGTCCAGTGCTTTATGCTGCATAACTGAGACAGAACATGCTTTACAGCATGTTCATGACACTTGTGAGCCAGCGTAACAGACTTGTGCTGGCTAAAAGTGGGAGTTCGGATTGCCCTATAGATTTCAAGGGATATGGAGCAGAGAAGGGGGGCATTAAAACTGAAGCAATGTTATCACCAGTTTTTGGAGAAACCAAGGTTTGCAATACCCTGGGAACTTCCACTGTGCACACTAGAAGGGGGTTGTGCATTACCCCTGCTAACTGGGCAAGAGACACCTTTCCAAGTGGTATTCCTCTTATATTTAGCTGGGGGAAAGTAATTGCCCCTAGTCATTCCTGTGCAGTGTCTTTTCTAGTGGCTGTTGCTGGTGGTGTTCTGCATTTTTAGATTGTGAGCCCTTTTGGGACAGGGAGCCATTTAACTTTATTATTATTATTATTATTATTATTATTATTATTATTATTATTATTATT
>JAJKFI010000003.1:22539188-22604429 GCA_029204185.1 Lerista edwardsae
TTATTATTATTATTATTATTATTATTATTATTATTATTATTATTATTTGCCTGTAAACCACTTTGTGAACTTTGTGTTGCAAAGCGATATATAAATACTGTTGGTTGATTGGTTGATTTTTTGGGGGGGAAGGGGATGAATTGAGATGCTTACTTAAAAGGGCCACAGAAGGAGCTTATCACATACCAGAGTGCCTTGACTGATTGAAATTCAATTTACATTAACATGAAAGTTACCTGGCCACTACACATGGCCACAGATGCCACTTTTCACCACCATTAGATCACATGTGTGCCACTGCAGCTGCTTATAGGGAATTTGTATGAACTGGTTCCATGTCTGAATCTTGAAGTCACCCTATGTACACCTTCTTGGGAGAAAACCCCATTAAATACAATAGGACTTACTTCCAAGTAGACTCACATAGGATTTCACTGTAAATTTAGAATTTAGTATTGTCATTTCCCACTTACACAATTCATTGGTTTATTGTATGTGTTTATTTCTTTGTTCTAAAATAGCAGCGAAAATGATAGTCATTTACAATAAGGTTTGTCATTTGGCAGTGTTTAGAAAAAGGGATTTAAAAACATAATTGTCCCTTGAAGCACTTCCAAGGAAATTATGCAACTAACGAAATGAATGTACTACTAAACAAATGTTTTTGTCTCTGCTCTTATGAACATTAAAACCACATTCCTAGCCTATTTCCTTTAAACCATCTTTGCTGATTCTTGCCTTGTGTTTGTGTGTGCACAAACACACTCCACTGCAGCATTTTCCAAGTAAAAAACAAAGCCTCCATTATATCAAGGCCCAAATCTTGTCCCTGTATCTTCTCTAAGGGTTATCTTTTTTCATTCTTCTGCCCATTCTGATGCTTTCCTTTATTGCCCCTGAGATTTCTGTCCCTTTGCTTCCTTGCTTCCAAGGACCAACTTAGCTTACAACTGCACCTGTAAAGGGGAGATATGCCCAAATAAAGGAAACCATCCAATTCCATTATGGAACCGACTCTGTTGCCAAACATACTGCTGCTGCTAACTCTATTCTTCCAGTTGTTATGGCATCACAGCAGCATAACCAATTGCGACCTGTTTTTCTTCTGTCTCTAGAGAGCTGTTCCTGCCACTTGCTGTATCTCTGGCTTTCACTTCCAACAGAAGTCATGGATCTCTGGGCCCTGAGATTTGTAGTCTGCCTTTTCCCTTCCACATGGCAGGTCCTCAAGGTGTCCAGCGTTAAAAGAACTCAAGAAAAGAACTCAAGAAAAGATGATAAAAATACACTCAGCATTGGCCCCAAATCCCCAAAACCAATATATGGCATCAGAAAATTGTACAGTATAACTGAGACAGAACAGTTACAAAAAGAACCCTGTTTGCAGGCACAGATCTGAGCTGCAAAATTGCAGGCACAGATCTGAGTAGCCCCATAGGGCTGGCTAGCGCATGACACAGGATAAGGGGAATAAAATCCCCTTACCCTGAGTTGCACCCCAGCCTGCTCCTAACCTGCAATGGATACAGCACAGGCCAGTCAGCCTGCCTGTTCCAGCACAGGTTAGGATTGAACCCCTAATGGAATTTGACCTGGAGTTATAAGTGTGCTCATATTCAATCCTTTTTCTAGCTCCCTTGAATTGCTTTTCTCCATCTAAGATGCAGTTTTTCTTTATTTCCCATTCACATCACTATGTAATGTGATCCTGATGCATGCTTTTACGACTACTGTTGATGACGTATGACATTCCTGTCTCATGTGGAAAAGGAGAAAAGATTAGCACTGCTGGAAGCCAACAGCCTTGCCCACATAAAAGGGAGATTTATGATGAACAACTGCCCTTATTATGCCTTCTATCTCTCTCAACAAGTTCAATTCAGTGTATTCTTGGCAGAACAAGCTATGCAAGCACATTGCCAAAGTACAAAATCTAAATGAATTCTGTGACTTCTTATATGGTGATTGCCTATCCCCTTGTAGGTTGCTTGGCATTAATACTGAGGATAATTTTAAAAGCAGGTGTTGAATTGCTACATTTTCTACCACATGCTTGGAGGACGAAATTTGATACTTGTAGTATAGTAGTGCAGAACACTGGTTCCTTACTTGAGTTAAAGGTTTGGAGGTATGATAACTGCTTAGAGCAATCTCAAGGCAATTTAGTTAAAAACCTTCTACCAAAGTATAAACTCTCGTTGTGTTTCTAGAGATGTATCTTTTACAGATCACTATAGCAGAAAAAAAATGTCATCCATAATCAACTAAATCATCATGTCCCAGTGCCCCCAAGCAGGAAAGAGGAATGTTTTTCATTGTCTAAATGCCTGATAGAGTTGCTTGTTTTAGTCTATAAAAACTGTTACTGACTTTTGGCTTCGCAGAAAGAACTGAAACACTCATTCTGATTATGTGATGAATAGTAATGTAGAAAGTGAAGTGTCTGCATGTGGACTTCCTGATTGTGCACAAAGCCTTGTTTCCTCATGTCCCTCTTCATTTACTTTTGGGTACTTGAAAATATGGCAACTGGACAGTATTTTATTAAAGGCTAACTAATCCTGCCAACAAAGGTTCGCATAGTCAAAGCTATGGTTTTCCCAGTAGCAATGTATGGCTGTGAGAGCGGATCATAAGAAAGGCAGAGCGCCGAAGAATAGATGCTTTTGAATTATGGTGTTGGAGAAGACCCTTGAGAGAACCTTGGATTGCAAGGAGATCCAATCGGTCAATCCTCCAGGAAGTCAAGCCTGATTGCTCCTTGGAAGGACAAATTCTGAAGCTGAAGCTCAAATACTTTGGCCACCTCATGAGAAGAGAGGACTCTTTAGAAAAGACACTCCTGCTGGGAAAGATTGAAGGCAAAAGGAGAAGAGGGCGGCAGAGGATGAGATGGTTACATAGTGATGAACATGAAATTGGGTGAACGCCGGAAGCTAGTGGAGGACAGGGAGGCCTGGCATGCTGTGGTCCATGGGGTTGCGAAGAGTCAGACACGACTTAGAGACTGAACAACAACAAATCCTGCCAAAGGAATTTCCATTATTGTGATGTCCTAGTGTGGTTTCATTTGCGGTCTAGTTCCACAGAATGATTGTAAGCACAGAATTTATCCTCTTCCTTTATTTATCAAACAAAAAAAATTGATGAACAAACCTACCTCTTCTGTCTCTCCAAACTGAGTAATGAGCTGTTCAACTAATGAAGATCAAACTAAGGGCCCAATCATAACCTCGCCAGCATAGGTGGTACCAGCGTACCACTGGTGCTGGCATCATAAAAGTGCCATAAGGCACTTCTATCACCAGCAGTAAGGCCTTACCATCGATGCTGTCCTAAAACTGGTGCCCACGCAAATTGGTGGCAATGCGACACTGGTGGCAGGTAAATCCAGGGACTGCTGGCGTTGCATCGATTTTGGGCAGAGTGGGATGGTGTTATTGTATTGGCAGTGGAAGGGGTGGTGCAGGGTGGGACCAGTGAAGGCCTCCACCACCTGATCCTACCCTCCATGTCCTTACCATGGGGGAAGAATACAAATGTCTCCTTCTCCCAAGGTTGTCTTGCCTTGGCCCAATAGCATGCAGCGGTAGTCACTTGGCTACTGCTGTGCCTCTGGCACACAGACAGCATAGGATTGGTATATGAGAGGATTGGGGCAGGAGGTCTGGTTGAGAGCGTAGAGTTATGCCCAAAGATAAGATCGGAAGGTCGCCAGTTTGAGAACACTGGAAGCTTCTGTGAGCTGCAGACCTCGAGAATGGGACTGATAAGTTCTGAGCTGAACTGTCTCCAGCTGCCTGTGAGAGAGGAGTTGTGCTGGGGCAGCTGCTTCTTTGGTGAGAGCAAAGAAGGCATTTATCAGCCAGCATGAAGGCAATCATGCGGCAATCGTGTGGCCAGCAAGGAAGACTGAACTATGAAAGTTCCATCTGAATGTAGCAGTTCTTGAAAGATTAGAACCTCTTTGTGATTTGTAAAAACCCCTTGGGGTTTAGAAAAAAGCCTGCCTATGTAAACCGCCTTGAATTAAAGTCAAAGGAGCAATCCAATAACCAAGAAAGGCGGTATATAAATACCATTGTTGTTGTTGTTGTTGTTGTTGTTGTTGTTGTCGTCGTCGTCGTCGTCATCGTCTAATGCTGTATACAATATATTGTATTTAGAATGGGTTCAATAATGAATATTGCATCAGTGGCTTTTGTGGAGTTCCATTTTGAATCACTGATTTGCTTGGATGATTTGATTTCCTGGCCTCTGGAGCAGGGAAAATGCAACAGCCAATCCCAATGATGATGATGATGATGAACATATATAAAACTTTTCAACAAAAAGTAGTTCACAGAGTGGTTTATATAGCTAAACAAACAACCCCTCCCCAAAAAATTATCAAAAAACCTGATGGTGTGCCCTGAAAATTTTAGGGCTTTGTCAGTCTGCCGTGAGATGAAAAAGGTTGAAAATTACCGGCCTAGGAGAATGCTTTTAGGAACGGCATGGTCAATACATGTGCATGTTCCTGATAAGCTCAACCGAATTACAGCTGAGCAACCCTGATCGTTTTGTCCGATTCTTTTGCTTCCAAAATACATGATTAAAAGGAGCCATCCCTTCTGATTTGTCACAAGGGTCTCCTCCCCCACGTCACTCTCCGCTGATTCTTGGTCACACTCTACTGTATGCTTTTGCTTATCCTGTTCCACAAATCCCAGCTTAATGACAGCTAATGGCTCTATTGCATGGCTCCCTGTTTGAGCTTAACTTGGATGAATTTCAATGTGCCTTTGCATTTGCTTCAAGTGCCTTCCACTTTACGCTGTGAGGTTTTTCCCTCTATCACAACATTCTGGTCACATTTCTTTGAGGCATTCTGTAGCCATTCAAAGCCAAACGTAGTGAAATAAAGCAATTTTGTGTTCCTTACAGTGGTACTGACACTCCAGAGAATTTCAGCCCTTCACACTGAATGATAATCTTATGACTAGGGGGTCCCTAGTGCTCTGTTTGCTAGACCTACTTAATTTATTTTTATTTTCGGGGATTAGTCCCTGGGTAGACATTCTGATCACATGTACAATTTAACAAATTTTGGTCTTGATCCCCATGGAGCCAGTGGTAGGTGTGTGTGTGTGTGTGTGTGTGTGTGTGTGTGTGTGTGTGTGTGTGTAGGCTCTTATTTATGTCTCCCGATAGCATCTCCAAACAAGACTCAGCCAGGGCATGGGAAGAATAATGCTTTGTCCACCAAAGAAAATTATGTATCGGTTTCAAATGGATTGTTTGAATATGTATACAGAAATAGAAGAGCAATTATCTATATGCATAGTTTCCATACTTAGGTTGGAGCTTTCAGGAATAAAATGAGCTTTCAGGAATAAAATGTTGGCTTCTTTTTAGCAAACGCAGCTGAGAGCCGGAGCCTATGCATGTCTACTCAGATGCAAGTTCCATTATAGTTCAATGGGACTTACTCCCAGGAAAGTGTGGTTAGGATTGCAGACACACTTTCCTGGCAGTAAACCCCGTTGACTATAATGGGACTTATATGCTGAGTAAAGCATAGAATTGGACCCTTGGAGTGTGCAAGCCTAGGCATGTTGATTCAGAAGCAAATCCCACTGAGTTTAATGGGGCTTTCAGGCAAGGCACATGGCACTGCAGCCTCAACATTCCTGGTGGGCGTTTGCTTCAGGTGCCCCTTGCCTGCCTTCATCTCAATTTCTTTGCACTTTATGCCTGATTTTCTCCCTCCTTCAACTGTTTGCTCTTTATAGCCTGTTTCTTCTGAAACGTCACTTCTACTCGCCACTTTAGGTGGGGAAAACCACCTAAAAACCATAACATACTAATGTTATTAGTATATTAACTAATATTGTTTGGTTAATATTGGTGTGTTTGGTGTGCTCTCCTGTTTGGTGTGATCCCTGTCCCTTTCTCTCCTTCATCCTCTCTCTCTTTCCCTTCTCTCACTTATGCTTTAAGTAGCAAACCACTTTTCTAGATAGTTATTATTGGGCTGATACATACACTTTTCTCTAATACGGATTGCTAGTGCTCATTCTAAGTGGGAATATTAGCAAATTATTGATCATTTGTCTTTCGTTTGTATTATTGTTTGCCTCTTGTTTCACTTTTGTTGCATCTCTCACACTACATTTATTCCCCCTTCTATTATTGTAACTGATCCCTAAGTCTATTGTGTATTGAGCCATCTGGATTCTCTTCTATAAAATTACAATTCCCATTAAGTGCTCCATGACCAACAGCCAGAGTTCTCTTACAGCCCAATCCAGAGCTGCCCAACCACCTCGGAGCACGACGGTAGCCAGATGGCTACTGCTATATCCCGCAGCAGCCAGGCAGTCGTTCTTCCCCTTTCCCCAGTGGAAGGGCACGGGGTGGGTGAGCAGTCTACTTGCTTCTGCACTTGCTATTTAGGTCTTACACGGAGATTGGGAAGCAGCGGTGAGAGTTGCCGCCAGTCCTACCCCTGCTCCACCCCTTTCCCACCCCGGAACACCCTCCTGTCCTGTCCAGAAAGGCTGCCGGCGAGCAGCGGACTCATCACTCACCAGCGAGCAGTGCTCCCTCTGGGGCGCCCATGGCCGGTGTCGCCATGGCACTGCCTTAGCGCCGGCAGTAACGGTTTACTGCCAGCAGCGGAGACTCTTTACGGCACCTTGTGAAACACCAGTGAGAGCTGTACACTTGTAGGGCCCTTAGGCTGCAGTCCTATGCACACTTACCTTTGTGTAAGTAGGTCCATTACTATGTGTTCCTGAGCAGGTGCAGTAACAAATGTTCTATCTCCACCTTAGAATCAAACCAAATGTGACGTTAAGTGTGTCATTGGCTAGTTAGGGGCTTCAGTTGGCTCTTAGGGAGGGCTGCAATTTCGATCATGACATAAGAGGTAACTGGTATTTAAGCCGTTACGTCCATGCCATTTTCTTGCTAAAAATTGCTGTTGTCACCCAAAGCAGCTGTTTAACACTTTGCTACAATGCCACCTTCAGGGTTAAATAGCCACTCTGGAGGTTGAATTTTGGCAGGAAAATGAAGGTAAAGGCTTAAATAACTCCTATGTCTGTACTGGGGGTCTTATACAAATTGTAGCCTTGCTGCTACATTTGGGTGAATGCAACTCTCTAGATTAGCGGTCTCCAACTATGGCCAACTGTGGGGGGAAAAGGCAGGCTCTGTTCGGAGCGGCGCTTACCATTTCATCATGCTGCAAACACAAAGCCCATCGGATTGCAGCAGAGCAGTGCTCTGGGCAGTCACATCTGTAGCCCTCTGATCCTCCAGGTTTTGCGCCCAGATTTCCAGGCAGATGCAACTGTGCACAACGTTGCTCTGCTGCAGTCAGGTGGGCTTTCTGTTCGCAGCGTGGGGACAGCTACAGCATTGTGCTGGATCTGACCCATGGGCCAGTGGTTGGAGACCACTGCTCTAGATGACATCATGTTTAACATATCTAGTTTGATCCTAAGTTTCAATTAAAAGAGACTTTGAGCCCGAACCTCTCCAACCCTCCAATGCTGATGCAGCTACAATGAAGCCGCCAAGGTAAGGGAACAAATGTTCTCTTCCTTTGAGGAGGACTCCATAACTGCTCCCTCACTGCAAGATATAGTACATGCCATGTTGGCACAGCTGCATCAGCGCTGGAACGTTGGTTAGCCCCCTTCATGAGATGGCTCTGGTGTAATATGCACATGTACTCCCTTCTTTCTCTCCAGAATTTAATGAGAAACTTCCTGGTTTGATTAAACCATAGTTTACTCTTAAGCCCAAACAATTATGATTTGCATGAGCCCTCAAAGCCAAGATTACTAACCATAAAAAGGTAAAGGTTTCCCCACGACCGAATGGTCTAGTCGTGAGCGACTGTAGGGGGCGGTGCTCATCTCCGTTTCTAAGCCTGTAGAGCCGGCGTTTGTCCAAGGACAAGCTTCCATGGTCATGTAGCTGGCATGACTATGCGCTGTAGTGCACGGAACGCCGTTATCTACTCGCATAGTTTGTAACTAATCCTGGTTTGCAATCCTCATACAACTAATTGTTTGCTAATATGATCAAAAAAATAAGATGCACATTACATTGAACATGTGAAGGAAAAATAAAATGTGAGGAGAAGGAGTTTGGAGTATCTGGGCGTAGGACTGGTTTTCAGGTCCTAAACCATGGCTTACTGAACCTGAACCACCCCTATATCTGAAATTCCTGCTTTTACTGTATTTTATTGGGAAAGAACCCAATACTTTTTTTTACTTCAACTAATCCATGAGAAGATTCTTTTGCAGAATCTTTTGCTCTTCTCAGTGTATTCTCCATAGAAGAATCCATGGTCATCTTCTCCTATTATTGTAGAGGGTGTTCAAATGTCTAGTAAGCGGCTAGCTGTAATTCTTAGTGGGAAACACTTCTTGGCTGGAGTCCAACTGTTGGCAGCCTCTCAAATGTGGCTCTGTACCCCATTGTGGTTATTTTGGCCCTCCAGGAAACACTTGCATTGCTATGCTCAATGGTCAGATGGTCAATGGTCAGATGCACATAATGCAGGACTTGGAAAGGGGAAGGTCAGATCAGGATGTCATGGGACCCCATCAAGGAGGGAAGGTTGTGGACACCCTCCCTTTCCCAAACACATGTACAGACCTGACTCCATTTTGGGTCTCATCCGGGGAGTTAAAGCTATTAAGAATTGGTGCCAGACACATCTGTAAGTCTCCTTTCCCCTCAGAGTCTTGAAATGCAAATTAAATCTAGTTTCTGACAAAAGGTGTATACAATGACAAGTCCTGCCTGAAATTAAATCAAGTTCTTATCTGCCCAGGAGCTAGGCTCACCTGGACAATTCTTTTCAGACTCTGCTCAGAAGCCTCCCACCCTGAATCTGAAGCGACACACACCCTGCTACACCCCATTGTATCTGTATTGCTTGATAAAATTGTTTGCTCTTTTTGCATTTCTGTAGACTTCTTGTAACATGAAATTGTGCCTTTGTAATACCCTTCCTCCTTGGAAGGAAGAATTGATAACAACAGATTACATTGTTAAAAACCTATAAAATGCCATGCCAAATGTAAGATCTTTACCCAAGCCAGTTCTTCGGGGCTGTGCTTTTTGCTGCTTGTATCCTTTAATATTAAAGTCCATATTTTTGAAGCTTCAGTTACATCAAATCCAGCGCTGGTTTTTGTCATCTTAAGGTTGTGATGTTGTTTTAGCCGTCTCTCAGCTAGGAATTTTCCATGGGGTCTTTCTCTCCAAGTTGCACGCTGAGCAGGGGACTCTCAGCCAGGGTACCTCTCGAGGTCATCCATAGGGACCCCCAACAACACTATCAAACTGTATTCAAGAGAATTCCACTATATTTCACATAAGGACTGTTGTGTATGTATTTTTGCAATAATGCTATACAATAGCTTCTCGTTATTTTCCACCCCCTCCCCACAATGAACCATGGCATGCTTTTCCCAGCAATCTCCTTGATAAAAGGGGCTTTCGTTCTGTAATTTTCCTGCATTTGTCAATTCTCCATCTTAAAGTAAGTAGCTTATAATAATAGAGTCAAAGACAGCATTTTTTGTCGCCTCTGTTAATGTCAGGATTTCATGAACCATTTTTACTCATGGTTATAGACAAAGCACAAATTACTACACTTCATAATTTGGTAGGCACCTGCTGCTTTAATGAGTGTGTTCCTGTAGAGCCATGTTCTGTAAAAGTTTGAGAGTGCAATGAATAATGCACAATAAAAAAGAGGCCAGTTTCTTTTCTGTTGTGTAATAGATACATTCAGGCTTAGGGCTAAATGGCCTGGGAGGAACAATGTATCACAGAATGATAAATTGCAGACTAAGGTAATGGAATGTTTGTTCCCTTACCTCAGGGCTGCATTGCGGCCTAGCATCAGTCCTAGAAAGTTGGATAGGATTGGAACCTTACTCTAGAGCAAGGGGTTCTTGCACCAGAAAAAAGTATCCTTGCTCTGGAGGAAGAAATACTCTGGAGGGTATGTCTCTAGTCCATGAATTTGACTTACATTTCTCATGAACATATTAGAACATATTTAGTTGAACATATTTAGGTGCCAACCAGTCTGCTGACACCACTTACTATGGGCTAGGTGGATTCCATGAACTGTCTATTTCCATGTGGCCCAAGGAAATTTGAACACGAGTTTCCTGAACACCAGCTTCCATGCCATGTGACAAATGTGTTTTGGAACTGAGTAGTTTTCCAAGCAGTTGCATAGAGGTCTGCTATCTTGTACCTTACTGAAGAACAAATATTTCAGGAGCATAGTTAAGACACTGAAAGTACATCCCTGCCTGTATTTCTAGATTACCATTCCAATAAAGATTAAGTGGTTAACAAAGAAAGAATTAACACATAATCACAAAATGGTCAATTAAGTATACAACTGCCAATAGCACGTCAGCTGCCTACCTTAAAAGTCAAGCTTTTACCAGTGTCCAGAATTCTATTAAGCCTGGACATAGGTGGTCCTCTTTGCTGGGAAATTCCACAACTAAAGTGAGCTGCCAATTGAGAATGGCCAATTCTGGACTTTCAGAATTGGCCATTTTCTCTGCAAGAGAATGATGGGGAAATGATGACACCCCCACCCCAGACGTGATAGGATTTGAAGCATGATGGCTGGATGCTATTCAGAATCTTTCATTCTGAAATCACTTAGGTCTATTCACACATTGTAAGATACATGTGCAAAGGTATCAGTACTTTTTTTTTAAAAGGGGAATGAGTGGACATGTATTCATTTTAAGAGTGAATCTGGGCTTGGAAGCCTCAATTGTGGGGAACTGATTGTGCATACTGCTTTTTGGGACTTGAACATGAATAGCCTGATTGTATCTGGGATACAGATGCTCTTTGTTCCTTAGTACAATTGACTTCAAAATCCTCCATGGGAGGAGAAGACCAACTAAATGTTTGCAGGTGCGGGGCTACAGCAATGACATGATCCCCAGGATTGCATTGCTGCCTGCATAGAAGGGGGCTTTTGAGAATTACCTGAAGATAGTGCCAGGCACCCGCAAGTGCGGGAAGCCCTGCAGACGCCTCCGTGGGGTTCCCCACACACCTGGGAGCCTGGTGCTATCTTCAGGTAATTTTTAAAAGCCCCCTTCTGGGCAGGCAGCAATGCGATTCTGGGGGTCACATCACTGCTTTCCCCCTGCCCCACCCTTTAAAGGGGAACAGAGCAGTGCTCAAGATCCACCAGTTTGAGGAGCACTGCCTTAGTGAAATTGCATATGCTAGTACAGAAGGCTTTGCATAGTACTCTATGATGCTGCAAACCAAATACTTGAGGCAGGCATGGGAATATGTACAGTTCAAATTGTTTGCATGACATTTCCTGGTTTAGTTCTTATTTTCCCTCTAGCTTGCATTGAAGAAAACACATGTACTCCTTAAGGCAACACTGAAGCCTACACTCTGAAATTCACAAGAGAACTGTAACTGCAGTGCAGTGCTTGAGGAGCAGCCTTCTGTCAAAGCATCACATATCACGAAAATGCAAGTCTTCTCAAATCCCAGCTATTCTGAAGTAAAGTCAAAGTCCTCTGTAAGCTTTGTATATCACAATGTTTGTTTGTCTTCCAGAATCTAGAATGAAACACTGTCCTTCCCCTCTTTGCAATAAGGGAAAGGTTTTGAATCTTCTTTAGATGTTAACTTATGTTTAAGTATTTTGATATATTGGTGATCTATATTATATTCATACATTTATTCATACAATTTTGACCCAAATAAAGCCCTTTTTGGTCAGTCTAATGCAGTTTCCTTTACTTACCTTGATACTGGGAAAGCAGAAGGATAAGCAGCAGCAATAGTATAGGTGGGAAATGTTTTCTCCTCCATATCCTTTCAATTCCACAGCATGCAAAACTCTGCTGCAAAGCAAGCTCCATGGTGATTGCAAAGTCCCTTCAGAAGACCAGAGTTCCAAATGTACATTGCAAAATTCCATGCATGCCTGCTGCTAAGAGCAAGAAATGTAACTAGGGTGGGACAAGTGGGGCATCTGCCCTGGGCGCAAAAATAACAGGGTTACAACAATATTAAAGGGTGGGGTGGGATGTTTGGCTGATACTCCGAAAGTCAATCTTTTTACAATTTCCCCCATTTTAAAACATATTTTAATGCACTTGATGAGTCAGGCCTGGCTGCCTACAGTTGCATCCGAACAAGGCAGTTCCAGAAAAGTTATGTGAATCCTCCGCACTTCTTGAGAGTGGGCGAAAATGACAACCAAATCCTATGCTGCCTGACCTCCCAGGAGTACAGAGGTAGCCAGGAGACTACTGCTTCATCCTGTGATAGCCAGGCAGCCTTGGGAGCCAAGGGGCAGCCAAGGGGACATTTGTTCCCTTTCCCTGTGCTAAGGACACAGGGCAGGCGATGGGTCTACTCACTTCTGCACCGGCTATTTAGCCGGCGCAGAAACAAGGGCCTCCATGTAAGGCCATGTGGCCTTACTCAGAGGTTGGGAACCAGTGGCGAGAGTTGCTGCTGGTCCTGCACCACGCTGTGACCCTTGGAACACCCTCCTACCCCTCCCTGAAAGGCCACATCACTGGTGAGTGCGAAATTACCTCTCACAGGCAAATGGTGCTCCCTCGGAGTGCTCATGGATGGTGCTGCCATGGCGCCATCCCAGCACTGGTGGTAATGGCTTACCATTGGCATTGTAGGTTCTTTACGGTGGCATGTATGATGCTTGCCCAGCCGGTAAGAGCGTACCACCCATGGTAATGGGTACCATGGATTGGGCTCTGAGTCATTTCCCCAATGAAAGAGCAACAAAAGAACAAATAACAACTATTGTATAAACACTGGAATACCAAATGGGTATTTTGAATATGTGGTTCAACAACTAAATTCAAAACGTGTGTCATTTTAAATGAAAAGGTATGTTAATTCTGCCAATTCTGGGAGGTGGGGACATACTTTGTTCCTTGCCCATGTGCTAATATTCCTTGTTATGGCACTGCTAAGAGCAGTCCCTTGAGATAAAAAGAGAGGAATAAAGAGCCTTCCCATTACAACTGGAGCGCCTTGTGATGTGCTGCTTTGCAGCATGCCATGGAAATAAGAGGGGAACAAGGAGACAAATCTCCCCTTTTCCCAAAATTGTTGCTGCCACCTCTCCCATCCAGTAAAAGAGCTATAGGGTGTTGTGCAGTAAGTATTGCAGTACCACAACATGCTGTGTAACCAGCCCCTTGTACTTGCTGTCAGAGCCATTCTGGGCAGCAACAGCGGAGCGGTTCTGATGGCGAATGGGAGGGGCCGGTTACATGGCACATTGTGGTGCCTGCAATACTTACTGCACCACCCCTCTTGTAGTTATGCTACTAGTCCCATCACTGCCCCAGTAAAGGGAAGGAAGAAGTGTTGTAGTGGGGAAGTTTTCCCATGTTTTCATCCCTGCGGTTACCTGTTGGTATGTATTTTTAAAAAATTATCTTGATGTATTTTTATAATTTTTAATTATCATTGAGCATAGTACGTTGCCTTGACTTTTCATTTAAAAAGATGGGATAGAAATAATTTTAATAAAATTATACATTCTGAGTCATTTAGAGGCAAAATTGAAGAAACGCACCTATCTTGACTCACTCATATCTCTATCCTACTGATTGATAAGAAAGAGATAACACACACCATGAATTAAAATGGCCATTCTAATTAAGTAATGAAATAAGGACATCTTTAATCTATTGAAAAGCAATCTTGTCGAGCACACATGAGGTGACTTGAAGATGATAGGACATAGCCCTAAGGAATCCAGCTATAATTTTCACCAAACTACTTTCCTTTGTAGTGTGTAAATTCATGTAACATCCCACTGGGATACTATCTCGTCGCCTCAAGTTCCTTAGGAGCACCGGTCAACATTAAGTTTCTGTAATTTTGCCCTTTGCAAGTTTTGGTGGCATAACATTAAGATGGTAATTTGCAAGCCGAGAGAGCAGAAGATTTAGGGCACTGAATATCTATGCTGAGAAAAAGCATGCCTGTCATGTCACACAGAGGTGTGGAGGCATATGATGCCATATGCACATTCGTTATGATTGAGGTTTAATGGGCCCAGCATTCATGCCACCATAAAAGAAATTGCTCGGCCAGAACACTAATTCTGGCAGTACATTGGGGCCTGAGGAAACCACAAGAGGGCTTTTATTGAATATGCTGTCTATTTAGAAGTACCCAAATTCAATTATTAGCACCTGTAGGTAGAGCTTGGAAATACTCTTGTCTGAAACACTGGAAGCCAGAAGAAGCCAGTCTGTTTAGACAATACTGATTCAATAGGAAGTGGCTTTCTGTGTCCAGTCTTACAAAGTGTCTGATATGATGGTGTCACATCATGGCTAAGTGAAACTCCATGGTGAGGCGGGGCCAGTATGGGGAGGCCATTTTGGGCAGCCATCTTGTACCTATTGTCACATGTAGTTTGGTCTCAAAACTTTTTTTGAGACCAAGGATTACACCTTGCATCTAGAAAATTTGAGCACTTTCAAGACTGAAAAATGATACTTCTACTCCATCTCCCTTGATGTGTAAGTTTAAGCCCAATCCAAACTGGGCTTTACAAAAGCACAATAACGGCCCCAGTCTCTGAGGCCTGCTGCTACAGCCAGCTACTTAAGGGACTTCAGTTAAACTGCTGTATGGGTTGATCAGTGGGAGGAATGTAGGAGAAGGGCAGGTGAGAGTGGAATGAAGGAGGGAGGAATTGGATCCCAACAGCTACAGCATGCATTGGGATCTTCTCCCCATTCCTCTTCCCTTCCCTCACCTTACTCTCCCCACTTGTGCATCAGTGAAATGGTTGGTGAAGATCCAAGGAGGCCCCTTGGAGCAGCAGAGTCTTACCTCACGATAAGGGAACAAATGTTATCTTACATGAGGAGACGTCCCCTATCCCTTCCTGTGGCGTGCAGTGAGCATTCTGATGGTGTGGCTTCATTTATTTATTTGAAGAATTTATATCCCTCTTTTCCCATGCTGAAGCAAATGCCCAAGGTGGCTTACATGGGCAAGTGTAACTTAATTGACAAGCAATCTTTCAACACCAAAAATAAAAATAAAAAAATGTTTTAGAGCAAGGATTAAAAAAAATCCTTAACACAATCAAACTGAACAGGATTTAATAATAATATTTTTAAAAGTACTGACAAGATGTCCGGAGACCGGGGGAATCATCTCTGTGTTGCCATCATCCAAGTTGTACAAGATTTTTAATCTTCCTTAAAGCATTCGGGGGAGTATTTCTCTCTCTCACACAGTATTTCTTTGAAAATTTCACGGTAAGCAAGAAAAACTCATTTTTAAATCCATTATGTACCCACAGCATGACTACTATTTGCAAAACGTGTAAGTCAAAATATTTTAGAATTATGTTTTCATAATGGATTTTGTGTGTATCAATTTTTCTCTGCTAATAACTTGCCTCGACAGCAGTTGATTGGTATCTGTTGGGAGCTGGTTCATTCTTTGATAGAGTTGCTTTTACATTTTATGCCTGTAGCATTCAAGTACATCATGTGTAGGATATATATTGATCCATATATTCAATGCACACACACACTTTCGGGCATAATCATAAAAGCTATTATGTGGGGATTGGATGCCATCTTCTGAGCACATGCAACTATCACCACCCCAAAATCCCCCCATTGCCAGCAGAGTGTGGTCAAAAATAGTCTGACCTCCCCCTGCAAAAATGATGGGGGCATTCCCCCCATAATACTAGAATTCAGAGTGGTCCAATGACATTGCTTGGCACAAAATTCAGGGCAGATTGGGAAAGATACAGTGAAGAATAATGCCTTACTGTAAGAGCCTGACTCTTCAAGAATTCAATTTTTCCAGCCAGTTATATCCACATAGAGTTATTTTACACATGCTTTCTCTCCACATATTGTACACCTCCTGCCCATAGACTCTCTTCCATCAAATATCATAGTCCTGTAGTAGAAAGTGAGATAACCTCTGATTCTGTCAGTGGCTCACATCAGGCCACACCTGTTAATAAATCCCACCTGTGGGACAATGAAGTAAACTAGGGCCAAATCATGGTTTCAGATCCAGGTTTGTTACTTAACTGTAGCCCTCTTCAGCCTTTTAGGGTGCAATCCTAATCTGGAGTTAGGCTGGCACAGTTAGGCCAGCAAAGTTTGGCTGGTACAAGGGACACTGTAAAGTATGTTTAGACCACTCTTGGAGTCAGAGAGGCCAGCACAGAGACTTGTGGCATCTTCACGGGAGTTAGGCCGGCACAGCTAAGCCAGCAAAGTTTGGCTGGCACCGTAAAGCACATTTGGGCCAGTCTCAGTGTCAAGGAGGATGGCGCACATCTGTGTGCTGGCCTCTCTGACTCAGAGAGTGGTCCAAACATGCTTTACAGTATCCCCTGTGCCAGCCAAACTTGGCTGGCCTAACTATACTGGCTTAACTCCAGGTTAGGATTGCACCCTCAGTCTCCTCTTGCACATGAAAGGAGAGGAGAGAGGAACTATATAAGCTCACAGACAGCTCTCTAAGATTCTTTTCCATTACATCCAAACCCATCCAAAGGGTAGGATGCTTTTTCCATAACTTTTAAAAATAGGATCAGTGTAACACAGGTGGCTTTCATGTAAGGAAATGTGTCATAATTTGGTACACAGGTAACAACAGTCTCTAAATGGAATGTATGTGTTGAAGTGCTTTGTCGCTTCAAAAAGTTTGAGAAGAGGTCGGAATTATGACACTTTCATACATAATCTGTATGTAAAATAAGAACATTAAATCCTCACTTGTATGTAACTAGTTACTCTGGAACCTATGAATAATCAATTGGATGTTTCATTTCCCCATATTAAATATAGATTTTTTGCTCCCTTGAGATGAAAGCATTTTTTTTCCTTATCAGGATGGTGCTTCATGGAAGATTTTAGAGAGGAATATGCTGCTAGATTAGAATATGGCTATTCCTTGATGAATTATTCATCTGTGCTACTGGGTGCTACTGGGCATCTTATCTTCATCACTGCTACTGGGCTCGGAAAGTGTGGGGCTTTATGCCACCCACATCAGCAATGTGAACCCCACATTGTGGATCTGTCTAAAACAGTGGTTCTCAAACTTTTCAGCACTGGGATCCACTGTAATGTCATGGCCAGAAGTGTTGTCACTGTGACACCACTGCTTTCCTGAGAATGCAGCAGTAATTTGTGTTATTTCTCAGCCATTTTCCAATAGCAAAGTGAATCAGAAAAAAAAAACCTATTTACAACCTTGACACAAGCAAACCAACCACACAGCCCTCCCCCTTTTCAGCGTCCCATCTTCCAACCCATCTGCCCTAGGTGCTTCCAACCCACCTGAAATTAGCTCACGACCCGCTGGTGGTTTCCCAACGCCACAGTTTGGGAACCACTGGTCTAAAACAAGGAAAGGAATTGCACTTCCTAAACCTATGAAATCACGGTTTGATTAACTGGGAGATTTTAATAGCAAATATGCTCTCTGGGAAATTCTGTGATGGTATTATTCTATAAAACCACAATTTTAAAATTTTGGGGTTCAAGTGGTGGCACCCCCCCCCGAGGATGGCACCTGGGGCACTCCGCCCTCTGCCCCATAGGTAGCTACACCACTGCTTGGAAGTAAGTCTTATTGTAGTCAATGAATCTCACTCCCAAGTAAGTGTGGCTAGAAATGCAGCCTCAGTGTAAAGAAGTTTTAAATTCCCATGCTCTTTTTTCAGAGTTTCTCCTTCCAGTTATTCCAGAACTATAAACCTAGACAGAATTGTTGGCCCTTTATACTTGTTCTGTTTCCACATCTTTAACTACCAGCTGACTCAAAAGAATCTCCTACACTTACAGGGCAATCACAGAGATCTTTATTCAAAAATCGCCTTCCAGGGCATTGAGCAGGACTTATTCCCAGATGTGTGTGCATAGGATTGCAGCCATACCACAATGTACATCATACACTAAACCTCTCTGTGTGACACTCCTGTTAACAAAAAGTTTTTACTCTGTTCCTAGATCTACTAGATTTTTATGTGTCTACCACCCAAATAGATTTGGAAAGATGCTGTGAAATGGTTGCTTAATTAACAGGAATTCTTTTGATTTCCTCCTACCCCTGAACAATTTAGGGCTCTGAGGGGAGGAGAGGACACCTATGGACAAATTCCATGTATCATTTAAAGCAGTGGTTCTCAAACATTTCAGAGCGGGACCCGCTTTTTAGAATGGTAATTATATCAGGATCCACTGGAAGTGATGTCATTAACCTGGAAGTGATGTCATAGCCAGAAGTGACATTATTAAGTAGACAGTGCCTTCCTTCTGACATAATAAAATGACTCTCCTGGAATGCAAACTGGACTGCTTCAATTGCACAGCCATGAAACATCCATGACAGAAAGCAAGATTAGGACAAAATATGATGTAAAAGCGTTGTAAAAAACACAAACCTCTCTTGAAAATTCAAACTGTTAACACTCACAAAAGAAATATAGGAAGGGTAAGGCTGCAGCTCCCAAGATTGCTGTTCCCAGCTTTCTGAGACCGACCTGACATTAGGTCCCTACCCATCAAGTGGGCCACAACCCACAGTTTGAGAAACACTGATTTAGAGCACAATCCTAACCAGTAGTTAGGCCAGCACAAGTTAGGCCAGCAAACTTTGGCCAGCACAAGGGACACCGTAAAGTATGTCTGGACCACTCTAGGAGTCAGAGAAGCCATCCTCCCTGACACCAAGAATGGCCAAACATACTTTACGGTGGCCCTTGTGCCAGCCAAACTTTGCTGGCCTAATTGTGCTGGCCTAACTCCAGGTTAGGGTTGTACCCTTAAAGTGTTGTTACATCTAAGAGGCACATTTTTTTTTTAGTCAATAGCAATTGGATGGGTGAGGAAGGCTCTGTGGCAGGGCTGGCTTTAAGCCAATTGGACCAGTTGCTCCCAGTAGGGCCCTGCACCTAAGGCCCTCCCCCCAATCATGATTGGGTAATCTACTCTAGGTTTATTTGGTCTATAATACATTTTATTTATATATCTAACATACCATGAACCCGGGGCCCTGCAAAAAATGTTTCCAATTTGATTCCACAGTTCCTAAGAGTGGCCCTGCTCTGTGGATTGGGGTTATGGGGGTCTAGATGACTTAAACCCTTCCTCCCAGCACAGCTCTGATCTGCAGAAATCCTTGATCTTGGTTTTATTGACTACAGAGAAGCTAAGCCCTTCCACAATAGTAACAATTTAAATGCCATATGTATTTGACTCCTAAATTCTTTGTATCAGAAATACCTGTCTGCAAGTAGATTAAGGGAAAAAAAGGGGAACCCCTTCAAATACTATTCTGAGTTTCATTATATAGTAAGTGAAACAAAAGTAGGAGCAAAGAGAAAAGGTTGATTTTGGGGGGTCAAATTAATTAGAAGTATGTGCAGATATTGCTTTTATCTTGCCATTGAGCAGCTCATTAGCTACCTTTCTATCCAGGTGAAAAAACCAACAACTAATGTAACCCATTACAACAACCACAGTAACCCATGCCCTAGTGACATCTAGATTAGATTATTGCAATGCGCTCTACGTGGGGCTGCCTTTGAAGACGGTCCGGAAATTACAACTAGTACAGAATGCGGCAGCTCGGGTGGTTGCTGGGGCATGTCGGTTTGACTCTGTCGAGCCGTTGCTACGGCGGCTACACTGGCTGCCGGTTCTGTTCCGGGCCCAATTCAAGGTGCTAGTTTTGACTTTTAAAGCCCTTTACGGCTCGGGTCCGGGGTATTTGAGGGACTGCCTCCTTCCATATAATCCTACCCGTACTCTTAGATCATCTGGGGGGGCCCTTTTGACTGTGCCGCCACCAGGAGAAGTGAGAGGGGCGGTGGCCAGGAAGAGGGCCTTTTCGGTGGTGGCCCCCCAACTTTGGAATACCCTCCCCTTCGAATTGAGAACAGCCCCCTCTTTGTTAACTTTTCGGCGGGGGCTGAAGACCTTTTTATTTCAAAAAGCTTTTTAACTGTTGACAGGTTGGCTGGTTGGCTGGCTGGTTATACTTTTATATTTTATGATCCACATGGCTTGTTTTAAACTTTGTTGTTTAATTTTTTGTTTTATTGTATTTTAATATTGTTTAAATTGTTTTTAATGTTGTTTTTATATTTTTTTATTGTTGTAAATGCCGCCTTGAGTGCCTCGGGCAATAGGCGGGGTATAAATTCAATAAATAATAATAAATAATAGGTGGGGAAGTCTCCCACAAATGAGAGCTAATCTGGAAAAAAGCCTGAGAGAATCTGCAGGAAGAATGTTTCTTGTGGGGTGACGGGGAGTGTTTCTGGGGATTTACTCTTCAAGATCTGTTAGTTCAATTCACTAAATGTCATTGCAAGTCTTAATTAAAATAATCATTTTGACGGCTGAGTTCCATTGCACAAAAATGGGCTGTTAATTCTGCTTCTTTAAAAAAAAAATATGAGTTTCCCTTTCACTTCTATAGGAGTAGAGTGGCACCTATTAAGTATTGCTGGTTGTTGTTTTTTGTTAAGAATATTTATGTACAGCTTCTCAACAGAAAATCTTTTTTTTTTTTTTGAAGATGATTTTATTGATTTTATAATTATAAAGATACAGGAAAAGGATAGTCAGTTACATAGGATGGGTATACATAGGGTTAAACAATAGGAAGTGAGGCAATACGAGAGTAACATGTAAATGCAAAAATTAGTAATTTCCGTTATAATATATTCCATCTGAAAGGAATAATCATTATGATTCACAAAACTACGTCAATTTTCATTATTCATTCAAATCTTCAATAATTTCAATAATTTCACAGTTACTTAGCAAACTCAAGTAAGAAAAGTTAATTATACCTATAATTATCTATCTCTAATTTATAGTAAAAGTCAATAAAATAATAAACTAAAAGGGAAGAACCTACTATATAAAGCACAGAAATAGAATAAACATAGGTGAAGCTGGGAAGTCAAACTATTTAAACTAGCACTCTGTTGATCTCTTCATCTCTATTCATATTGCTTATATTATTTTTCAATCTTAATCTTTAATTAATCTTTGTTACAAAACTTATTCTATTAGAATTAAGACAGCCCATCTCAGAAAAAAAAATACGCCATAAAAATAAAGAGCATAAAGATATAACATGACATCCATCACTTCATAATCACCATTAGGCCTTAATAACATTTTTTTTCTAAAGTCATATCTTAATGTAAGCTTGAGTTATCACGTACCTTTGTTAAAAAAGAAAAGAAAATAATCGCTTAGTTATATAATCTGACGCAAAATTACAAGCCTACAATTATCGCTTTTCAGATCAAGGCTCAATGCTAACTATTTCTTTCTATCACAAATCTCACAGGAAGGAATGAACTTTGTCACCTTTTAATCCTCATTTCTATTTATACCATTTATTCAGTTTTTAAATCATAAATTTCATTAATCAAATTCCCCCCGCCCATTTATTATAAAAAGCCAAAAATTATACAAATCATTAAAAATTAACATCTGGTCAAAACCTTCCCCTCTCCTGCCACCAGAGGGGAGCCTGCTGACAATAAACACTCTCACTGTATTTGTCAGCAGACCATAAAAATATCTTGTTCATAGTCTCTTTCTCTTAAATCTTCTTAGTTCAGACAGGGCTGTCCATCTTCAAAAATACACATTCCTCTTATCCTTCCACAAAGTTCATTTCTCCAAGTCCTTAAACATGCTTCAAACATCTTTCAACTCTGATTGTAGATCTGTCGGTTTCCTTCTCATTAACGCCATGTTGACTCAATTGCGCAGTAAAAAATTCAAGCTTTCTTTAAACATACAAATCAAAATACTCCCTATTTTTGTGTTCTCTTATCTCATTAATAAATCCTCTTGATCTGCAAATAGGACTGTCCGTTTTCAAGTAAATGAGCTCCAATTATAAATCTTCTGCTTCGCCTCTTGACGCCATGTTTAATCTGCTACGCAGCAAAAAATTCAGCATAGAACAGAGTACTTTTTTATTCCATATTTCAGCTTCCCACGCCACATCAAAGCATTTAGAAAAGCAAATAGAAACAGAAGCAAAAAAGAAAACAGCGATGCACTTCAGTGGATATCTTGTGTTGAAGATTAAGCAGGTTTAATTCCACTGACCTCACTGGCCCGCAGCCAACTCTCCAGTGCACTTCACGCCAAGATGTTAAACATTTACGCCTACACACCACTTCTTCTTCCCACACGATTGTCTTTATTAGGGGGACCTCTGAAGACCTTCCAGACGCTGTAATCCATCATTCTCTCTCCGGTGTTGTCACTCTCCAAGTCAGAGACCGTCCACACGGTCTGCCAGAAGGCAGAGTCTCTTCTGCTCCCCAGTCACAAGCGAACATCATTCACATCCGGAGTTGGCCACTATCCAGAGGCTAGATGTTAATGCTTACCCCCAACCCAGTTCTACTACTGGAGTTTGGCCCGAACCCCTGCTTACCCCCAACCCAGTTCTACTACTGGAGTTGGGCCCGAACCCCTTGCAGAGATTCAGGAAAGAACACAAGCCCCAGCCACTCATAAAAAGCGACTGCCATGTTCAAGTCTCTGGCTCCTCCCCAACAGAAAATCCAGTACCACAATTGGCATAGGGGTTTCAGTGGCATGGCAATTCCGTGCAATGGATGTGAATGGGATTGGTTTGAGATTGTGCTGGCACTTCTTGCTTTGCAATCAGTCTTTCCATAAGAGGTGTCATCCTACCAGAACGGGGCGGTACCCCGTTCCGGTAGTTCCGGGGACAGCGGGAACGGAGCAGCAGCACGCGGCAGACTCTGCGCGCTGTTTTTGCCCGCCTGCCTGCCCCTGCACCTGTAAGAGAGCTCTTCCGGTATAGGGACGTGTTGCCGGGTGCCACAAGGGGGTGGGGAGCTACAGCTCACCCGTCCGTCCCCGCAGCGTTCCGGATCCTGGCGCCAGCAGCGTTCCGGTTGCTGGCGCCAGTGAATGACGTCACTGCTTTCCGTGTGTTTCTTGTAGGCCTCTCTCTGCATATCTGCGTGCATGATAGCATAATAGCCCAGGGATTTCCAAAGTCAGTTGTGGAACAGCCACTTGGCCTTTCCTTCCCGGCTCTCCAAGCTTATTGCGTGAAATCTCATGAGATTCTCGCACGATCTTGGCCCAGAGAGCTGAGAAAAAGAGGCTGCAATGTTGGCCCTGTGAGTGTGCTGCAGCATCCTGGGGTGTCAATGGTGCACTGTTTGGAAACCACTGCACTGGCCCCTTGCAAAGGTTCAAATACAATGAATACACTGGAGGGGAGCAAGGTGTACAGCTGTTTGTGCATAAGGACTTCCACACCAGAGGCATTCCTACCAGGGGGAATGCTAAGTTTTGCAGGAGCCTAAGCTCCTGGTTAAAGCAGCCTCTCCCCCACGCCTCCAGAGCCATTTGAGGTTCAGACAGCAAAGTCTCCAAACCAGCTGTCTGAGCTGAGAACGGCTCTGGAGGCAAGGGCGACGGGCTCCTTTACATAAGGACTCAGGATCCTGCAACACTTAGTGTTCCCCCCTTGTAAGACCCCACACAGTCAGGACTCCTGACTTTATAATCTCTGTAGTTCAAAGGGAAAATTGAATGGGAATAAGAATTCCCACAAAGTACGATTAAATAGATGAATGAGTCCAGTCACAGTGGCAGGATGGTTGCGCCTTGTGATTCTCTTTACATCTACAGCAGAGGAAGAGGACAACTGCTATAAACAAACAATATATGTGCACTTTAAATCAGTATCTCTTTTCCTCAAACTCCAACACAGCAGCCTTCAGTGAGAAGCATACTTAGAAAATCCTTTCAACACAGTACAGAAAACTGGATGTGGTTTCCCAGAAATGTCCCACGTACATGCGATCTCATCACTCTCCTGTTGGTTCAAGACCAGTCCATTCAGGATGGTGCTGCGATCAGGGTTTCTGCTGCTGTCACCTCTACCTTGCAGTACCTTGTCCCCTGAGGCACTAGGCCTGGCCCACGACATCCCATGCCTAAGGCATGGCAAATGTTGTCCCCTTGGGCATTGCCAGCCTCTGTTCCTCCAAAATTCTAGCTCACCGCTCTCCTCTCCTGTCTGTCCCTCTCTTCCTTTTCCAACCTAGGGAGTGAAGGGTGGAGAATCAGAGGAGGCAAGCCAGTGTATGGTTGGGGACATTTCCTTCCAGCCTGCTGCTACTTCCATTAACCTTATGGATGGGCAGCCTTGTGAGGCAGACTTATCAACAAGGGGCTTTAACCTAGGCCAGGGTTATTCAAATTGGGTTGGGACCCACCTGGTGGGTCATGACCTGATGTCAGGGGGGTCATAGAAAGCTGGGAGCAGCCATCTTGGAAATTGCAGACCTTACTCTTATTCCTTTTGTGAGTGTTAATAGTTGAATTTTCAGGTGAGGGGTTTTTTTTAATTTTGTTTTTAGTTCAGTGCTTTTACATCATATTTTGTCCTAAACTTACTTTCTGTCAGGGATGTTTCATGGTGGTACAATTGCTGCAGTCCAAGAATGCCAATTTGCATTTTAGGAGTGTTATTTTATTGTGTTACAATGACAGCACTTCCTGCTTGATGATGTCACTTCTAGCCATGACATCACTTCCAGGCAGTAGTGTCATTCACAAACGAGCTGCCGGAACGCGAGGCGGGACGTACCGCTTGATTGACAGGCAGTCCGTGACGCGTCGCTACCTGCCTGCTCACTGCGGGGGCTCCCTCCACGGCTTGCCTAGGCACCCAGCGCGCCCCCCCCAGGCAAGCGGGCACCCCCTCCGAAGCCAGGGGTGCCCGCGCAGCGCATCGCACGTCACGAACGGGCAGCCAATCAGGCGGTAAGTCCCGCCTCGCGTTCTGGCAGCTTGTTTGTGAATGACACTACTGCTTCCAGGTTATTGACATCACTTCTGGTGGGTCCCAACACGAGTGCCATTATAAAAAGTGGGTCCCAGTCTAAAACGTTTGAATACCACTGACCTAGGCTATGTCAAAAGTCCATCTGTGTATCTATAACAACTATAAAACTAGCAATGGTAGCATTAATACACAACCTATCATTGTGACACCAAACGCTGCCACTTTCCTGAGAATGCAGCAATAAACTGGGTTACTTCTCAACCATTTTCCAACAGTAAAGTGAATCATAAAGAAAAAAAGCCTATTTACAACCTTGATGCAAGCACAACAACTACACAGCCCCTGCCCCTTTCCAGTGTCTCCTCTTACCATATTTTAAATATGGCTTCTTAAGGCACTTCACAACACACCTGAAATTGGTTCATGACCCACCGGTGGGTCCCAACCCACAGTTTGGGAACCACTGCTCTAGAGAATAACAGCTTTTTTCCCCCTGCATATACATATATGTATGTGTATATGTATATATACTATATATTAGAAATCCAAACCCAACTTTCGAATCCTCTAGTGCAGTGGTAGTGCAGAAGGGCCAAAAAGGGCATATGGAACACCACTAACTCCTTGAGATACAATGGTCTTCTGTAATATGCCACTACAAAATTATGTTAGCCATGCTCATGTGATGCCCGAGTATACAGCGAAGGAGAATCATGTATCATGGGACTGTATGTGTATTACTGATTAAATGACATGAACTGAATTCACAATATTTTGTAAGCACCATAGAGGAAGTCAATACTAATGCATAATTGAATAATCTGGGATTTATGAACAACACAAAGGGGCAGAGATCAGACAGAAGATAATTGCCATCACTCATGCAGACTGGCTTGACAGAAAAAGTAACAAAGGGGGCCAAAAGGTTGCTAGGGCAGATCTCCAGGGCAAGAAAACATCACAATCAAATCCTGGAGATGAGTTATTGAGGAAAACCATGAAAAAGACAGGAGAAGCTGCTGTTGGGAAAGGGTTGCTGTTTCATGAATCCTAAATTTCATGTACTGTATGTATTATTTTGCCTAAAAGGCTCTGGTTGTAACTGATGTGAATCTATAATGCAAGGATCTGGATCCTCAACATTAGACATCCCTGAAAATGTTATGTCCCAAGTGATAGTGTCTCGACCTGAGGTCTCTCTGAGAACCGGGGACCACAGGGCACATTCATCCTCTAGGATCTCACTAAGATTAGGGCCATCTTTCAGAGATAATGAACTAGTAAATATACAGCCAAATTCTAAATGTTGTTGCCACTGCTGGAACTAGTGTTCTGATGGTGGAAGGTGCTTTGCAGCATCATGAATGCCAATCTGGAAGTGTACATAGCTGTGCACTTCACAACCACAGACACTATGGAGGACATTTAGAGTGCTATCCTAACCTGGAGTTAGGCCGGCACAGTTAGGCCAGCTGGCACCAGAGACACCATAAAGTATGTTTAGACCACTCTCAGAGTCAGGGAGTATGGTGCACGTCTGTGTCTGGCCTCTTTGAGAATGATCCAAACATACTTTACCATGGCCCTTGTGCCAGCCAAACCTTGCTGGCCTAACTGTGCCAGCCTAGCTCCAGGTTAGGATTGCGTCCTAAAATACAACTACCAACAGTAAAATCCGTGTGTGATTTTGCTTTATATGAGTTTTACCATGTCTTCTCTTCCTTCACAAAGATGGTGTTTCTTTTGAAAACCTTGAGCGCGTTCATGTCTTCTTTATTTCTTTAGGTATGAATGAAGATGATTAGGAAACACATAACGCCTGCTTAGACCTCTTTAGCATACGGCTCCTAAGCCATGTGGCCAGGAGGCTGTCGTGTTCTCCCTCTTCAGCCTCTTAATCATTAAGTTAACATTAGTTAATCCTCTGTCGGCTAGTGCATTAGCCATGCACTTTTCAAGAAATATATAATTGAAAACTTTTTTTTTCATTTGACACTAGTAGAAATCATCCAATAAATGTACTACATGAAAAATGGTTTCCAAGTTTGCATAAAAAGAGCAGCTGGATACCCGAAGAGCACTTTGTTTCTACAAGATGTACGGCTGAATGCTGTTTGAATGCTGTGCCAACAGTACACGGACACTGAGGCTACCACCACTATATCTAAGCAATGCTGCACCAGGACAATGCTGGAGCAGCCCTTCCAATAATGCCATCAGTATCCATGAAAACTCCAACAAAGCCCATCATCCATATAGTGGTATATGGATGGTGATGCATTATTAGTACAATGTCCAAACAGCCACTCACTGCATCTGTCCAGCCCCAACACCAGCAGCCAGAGAAGCACCGCCAAGTGATATGAGCAGACATGGCTAATGAGTGGTTATCATTATAATCAGCCACTAGGAATGAGCAACACAGCAACAGGCACTACTGCCAACTATGAAGCGCGCGCACGCACGCACGCACACACACACACAGCACAACACAGGAATGCCATATAGCACCTGTACTCCCTACAGGGGCTACTGTGGCATCAGCAGCAAAGGATGCAAAAAACTGCTAGAAAGCTCTACTCCCAGGGTTTGGGTTCTCTTATCCATTCACATAAGCAAGGACATTCAAGGAATACCTTTCAGAGCAGAGCAAGATTAGAAAGATAGCACCCTCGAAAATGAGCAGCCATATTAAACAAACTCACAAGTCTCTCTGCGGCCGGGGCATTCACTGGCAAGGAGGAATCCTTTTGATGGGAGAGGGGCTGGAACAAGTCACCAGAGGAGCCTCAGTAACAGGCAAAGCAGGGTGCTAGCAGCTGACTGGAAAAAGCCATGGGCTGGGAGCCTGGCAGGATGGGTTTCAGTCTAGTCAAGGGCGCTGCCCTAACCAGCAAGGCACTCAGCTTTTGCATGCCTGGCCAGAAACAGCCATGGTGGAGACAAAAGAAGAGGGAGAAGCAAGTCTAGAATCCAATCCAGCAGTTCCACAAGGCTACACTCTAACAATACAGCCACAACAGAAGATAAGGAAAGTGCACAATACCAAGGATTTAACACCCTGCATCACTGCAAACAGGCACAGCTGGCTGTAGCACATGGGCCAATCTGAAGAGGAGTTTAGATAGGACATACATCAATTCATTCTCATCCCTCCTTGTCCCTCCACATTATGTCCCAATCTCCTCCCCATGTTGGCCTCTCTCTTCCCTGGTGGAGTTGTGTCTGAGCTACATGGGCATGGCATTTTTCCAGTGTTGCCCTAATGCTTGTGGTGCATCCCATTGGCAGACAGACTTCTGCACCAGTCAACTGGTGGTATATGTATATGTACATATATACATATGTGGGCCTATTCTGGCATATCTTGAGGATAGGACTGGGCTATTAAAGTATTGTATTTTCAACTACTTAGAATCTTCATTTCCAATGCATATTTGGCTAGAAGAGAAGAACATATTGAGAAACGATGGAGGGTGACGTGTTTTTTTGAACAGAAGAGACATCATCCTACCAATTGTGCCTACATGAGAAAGAGCAAATGGGAACATTCATCTTTTTTACTTACAGATGAGAAGAATTCTGCAGCTAATAAGCTAGGGTTGTTGAAGGTCTGAGGCAGCCAATGTTAAACATATCGGAATCCCTTTGATTTTCATGGAAAATTGTTAACTGGACTCCCATGTTGAAATCAATGGTGGGACATAAAAGCACATAACTTTGTGCCCAAAGTTTAAAAAAATGTATGACAAGTAAAATATATTTAAAAACTTGGAGGAAACATTAAAAGATCAATAGAATACACAGAGCTGAGCTAAAAGGCAAGGGAGCATTTCTATGAAAAGGAACAAGGGAGCATTGTTGTTGTTGTTCAGTCGCTAAGTCGTGTCTGACTCTTCGCAACCCCATGGACCACAGCATGCCAGGCCTCCCTGTCCTCCACTAGCTTCTGGCGTTCACCCAATTTCATGTTCATCACTATCTAACCATCTCATCCTCTGCCGCCCCCTTCTCCTTTTGCCTTCAAGCTTTCCCAGCATGAGGGTCTTTTCTAAAGAGTCCTCTCTTCTCATGAGGTGGCCAAAGTACTTGAGCTTCAGCTTCAGGATTTGTCCTTCCAGGGAGCAATCAGGTTTGACTTCCTGGAGGATTCATTCCCAGGGAGCATTCCCCCCCCCCCAAAGAGGCCTTTCAGGGACTCAAAAGGATACAAATATGTTTGTTAAGGGCGTTTTGATGGACATGGGTTGCAGGCATTTCCTCTTATGAAGCTACTACATCCCATAGCATCGACCCATTACTTGGCAATCCAAATGCATTCCCTCCCTTTTCAGAGTGAGGGCTATGTAACTAGTGCTATTTGCCACCACCAAGATCGTTGTAAAGCTAAATCCAATTGGTAGTCATATCACTTTTATTATCTCTGTGTATGCCCCACTCCTCCAAACATAATGCCTGCTTAGACCTCTTCAGCATATAGCTCATAAGGGAATATACACTACTTGAATTCTAGCTCCTTTTGGAGGCGAGATCCCCAGAGACTTATGGCATCTGTGAACTATTTCTTTATTCACAAATGTTGAGCATAAAGTACATGTTGAGCAGTTAGACTGGAATAAGATAACAGCACTCCTTACATAATAGCCATAATACAAGCCATAATCGGTCACATTCCCAGTTGGCAGTTTGCGTCCTAAGGTGTCCTGGCTTGCTGTCCCTAGCTTCTCAATCTACCCATCTACCTTCTCAATCTACCATAAGAACATAAGAACATAAGAAGAGCCCTGCTGGATCAGGCCAAAGGCCCATCTAGTCCAGCTTCCTGTATCTCACAGCGGCCCACCAGGTGCCCCAGGGAGGCATGAAACAACAAGATGCTTGCATCCTGTTGCCACTCCCTTGCACCCGGTACCAGTAGCCCACCACCTTTGTAAGGAGGTTGCACAATCCATCATTGCCTATAGCCCACGATGGACCTTTCCTCCAGAAATCTGTCCAATCCCCTCTTAAAGGCATCAAGACCAGATGCCATCACCACCTCCTGTGGCAAGGAGTTCCACAGATTAACTACCCGCTGGGTAAAAAAGTACTTCCTTTTATCTGTTTTAACTCTCCCAACCCTCAGCTTTAGTGGATGCCCCCTGGTTCTGGTGTTTTGAGAGAGGGAAAGAACATCCCTCTATCGACTTTATCCCTTCCATGCATAATTTTGTATGTCTCAATCATGTCCCCCCTCAGGCGCCTTTTTTCTAGACTGAAGAGCCCCAAACGCTGCAGTCTTTCTTCATAAGGGAGGTGCCCCAGCCCCGTAATCATTTTTGTCGCTCTCTTCTGCACCTTTTCCAACTCCACTATGTCCTTTTTGAGATGCGGCGACCAGAACTGGACACAATATTCCAGGTGTGGCCTTACCATCGATTTGTACAATGGCATGATAATATTGGCTGTTTTATTCTCAACCCCTATTTTAATGACCCCAAGCATGGAATTGGCCTTCTTAATTGCTGACGCACACTGGGTCGATACCTTCATTGACTTGTCCACCAGCACCCCGAGATCTCTCTCCTGAGCTGTCACAGACAGCTCAGAACCCATTAGCCTATAGGTAAAGTTTTGGTTTTTTGCCAAAAATTTGGTTTTTTACCAGAAATCTACCTGTCTTTCCCAGCATCACTTAGCTGCAGCTGTCTTCAGGCCAATGTGCATGTTACTCTTATTAAGCAGAGAGGTCCTATAACATAAAGGATGTGCATGCTCATTACTCATGTGGGTACCAGTCCTAGAAGGGAGAGTTAAATGAAGTTTTTGAAACACAGCTCGCCCAATTCCCTACACACACTGCTAAACATAATTTAACCTCCACCTCCCGCCCCTACCGGGTGATTTGGATTGGATCCTAGGAGAGGGCAGGATTGGTGGTGGGTCCCCAGTCTCATAATACATGTATTTATTTACATCATGGCACAAAAACAGTTGAAGACCACTGATGTACTCTAAAGAAACTAGAGCTTTTCCTGTCTTCTTGGATGACATTCTATTTGTAGCCATTTTCAACCACTGTGCCATGGCACACTGGTATGCCGTGAATGGTCATCAGGAATCTGGGAATTTGGGAGAGGGTCATTTATTAGTAGGGTCATTGGGGGATGAGAGGCCCCTCCCCAATGCCTTGTCAATTGTAAAAAACTGATGGTGCGCCTTGATCATTTTCGTGCCTTGCCACTGTGCCGTGAGATGAAAAAGATTGAAAATTACTGGGTTAATGCATCAAGACTGGTCCATGACCATAGCGTCTGGGGCTGCAATCCTAGCAACACGTACCAGAAAGTAAGCTCAATTGACTATAATGGGACTTACTCCAGAGTAGACATGCATAGGATTGGGCTGTGGGTGTCTTTGAGATCATTCTGTGTTCTCAACATCCGTGTTGCTTTCAGTATGCCCTCTTGGTTTATAGGCTGCTTCAAGTAATAGTTCCAACAAGAGACATGGAATCTCTGATCCAGAAAATATACATTTGTCTTTCTCATACTGAAGAATAAGCTGACATTTCTCCAACCAGGGGAAGTGGACTAGGCTAACTTTATCTCCGTTCAAAGCATTTACTAGAAAAGTCCTTCTTGGCAAAGAGGAAGAAATATCAAGTAGGAAAATGACAGAATATTGCAGATCATGATTATTCTAAACTTAAAATAGCTGAGTGGATTTTTGGAACATGGAAGTTATGATGTTTAATAGTGCTCGTTCACTGTGGAAACTGCCTCAATTTATAGTCATTTCGTCGACAAATTTGCAGAAAGGATATTATCTATAATAGGATTCAAACATACAACAACCAAGAACTGCAATCTCAGATCAATAGTTGACTGTTCTGAATTGTAATTTTAAGAGAGTAAAGACAGGTTATCGTGTGCTCTTCTGTTCTGTTATATAATCCATGCCCATTCTTTTAAATGCATGGAGTAAATAAAGAATTGAGCTTATAGGCTGCCAGCTGTGCCTACTTATGTTTTATAATCCTTTATGATATGGGCAGCGCAATCCTAGCATGCCACTTGCGTCGACACGATGTTATCGCGTCGACGCAAGGAGCGGAGTGCTGGCGCGTGGGTGCCGAGCGGCACCCCTGGTCGGCACTCCAACTCTGTAGCCGACGCTGCTCACAGTGTCAGCTTCAGAGCGCCGACAGAGAGCCTCCCTTGCACTGACTGAAGACAGTCAGCACAAGGGATTCTTTGTCCCATTTCGGGACGGGGTTTGGTGGGGGGGGGGCAGGCCGGAGGGGGGAGGCAGGACTTGGGCAGAACCTGGGCAGGCTTGGGAGGTGGCTGTACGGCCACTTCCTAAGCCCGTCAGCGAGGCCACATGGCCCTGATTCGGGCCGCGCGGTCTCCTCGAATCTGCGCCCACTCTTTAGTGGGCGCAGATCCAAGAAGCACATAGGGAAGGCTGGAGCCTCCCCTATGGTAAGGGAGCGCATGATCCCGTGCCGCAGGGAGGCTCCAGCCCATCCTAAGCAGCGCTGGATTTGGCGCTGGCCGTCCTGCCTCGCTAATCCAGTGCTGTTTAGGATTGCACCCTAAATGTGTGCTCTTCTGTGATCCTCAGGGCTAGCTCATTCATGAAACCAATTGATACAGCTGCCTCAAGCAACAGATTGTTGAGGAGGAGGGGTCCACCTTCATTTGCCTCCATTACTCCTTCTCCATGTTTCACACTAGCAATGTATGGCTGTGAGAGCTGGACCATAAGAAAGGCAGAGCGCCGAAGAATAGATGCTTTTGAGTTATGGTGTTGGAGAAGACTCTTGAGAGTCCCCTGGACTGCAAGGAGAACCAATCGGTCAATCCTCCAGGAAGTCAAGCCTGATTGCTCCCTGGAAGGACAAATCCTGAAGCTGAAGCTCAAGTACTTTGGCCACCTCATGAGGAGAGAGGACTCTTTAGAAAAGACCCTCATGCTGGGAAAGATTGAAGGCAAAAGGAGAAGGGGGCGGCAGAGGATGAGATGGTTAGATAGTGTCACCAAAGCAATGAGCATGAAATTGGGCGAACTCCGGAAGCTGGTGGAGGACAGGGAGGCCTGGCGTGCTGTGGTCCATGGGGTCGCGAAGAGTCGGACACGACTTAGCGACTGAACAACAACAACAAATGTTTCACACACTGAATTGGAAGAGTGGGAGAAGAAGAGTGGGAGAAGAATAAGTGGGAGAAGAAGAGTGGAGGAGGGGCAGTAGTGTCATAGATGGAGTGCACTGCGACTCACCACTCTCCTCTGTTCTGTCCCCTTCTTCCTTTTTTCTTCCTGCCACAGAGCAAGCTATAAGGTGTCACAGTCATGCTTTACAGCATGTTCATGACACATTTAGTTGGCGGTACACTCATACTCTCAGGTTTGTGCCCTTACTCTATGGAACTCTAATGCCATAATGAGTCAGTTTTGCAAGTGCTAGATCTTGTTCTGATATTTTGCCTAATGGCAGAACTAAAAGAACATACTGAGCTCAAGGAAACTAACAGCCTGCCCGCCCCATTGATTCTAATTTTGTTTTATAAATAACTTTAATCCCAATTTTGTCTTATAAATAACTTCCATTGAAATCAATATGAATTACTTCCAAGTAAAAGTCTCTTGGATCCTAATCTTTTTTGCCAGTTTTTTTTTTTTAGAGAGGCTGAAACTATTTCTCAATTGGCATTAGAAGGATTATGGTAATAATATTATTGGAGAACTCCTCATTTAACTGAATGCTTTGTGCAATCCAAGCTCCATTAAGTAGAATAGATGGCAAAAAAAGCAGCATAAATGCAATTTGCACAATACACCTGATGAAAGATTGAACCATTAGAAGGGATACAACATAGAAAGGAAATGGCTGAAATGAGATGTGGAGGAGATACAAGCTCTTGAATGGAACAGCAAAAATAAATCCAGAATGATTATTTATTCTCTCACACATTATAGGTCAGGAACTACAGGACTCCCAATTACATTAACAGGCCGCATGCTTTAAGCAAACAAAGGAAGTCCTTTTTTCTTCAGAGGGCTCACAAGTAGTCTGTGGAATGCATGAATATTTATTTAGAGTGTTAGCCATTAGTCACCACACAACAAACAACCTCAAAGGTTAAGTCATGAACAAAGGCCTGACTAGAAATCCATTGCCCCTTTACAGGGAGGCAAAATGACAATACAAACAATGCTATTTGACAAATGTTTTAAGAATGGAACTTTAGACAGTAAAGTGCTGACTACAGGACTTCCTTCTGAGTAAACATGCAAAGGGCCAGGTTACAAGGTATTAGACAAAATACAAACAACGAAACACTGAAGCTGGGAGGACATGCTTTTGTTCTTCCAGGCTTGGGCCATGTCTACAGTTTAAACTACTATAGATACATGTGGAAAACTGGTTCTGAGAGGTGGCACACGGGTGTAGTTAATGAAATTGTAGCCCAGTGCAGAGGGTAAAACGTTGCCGCAGAAGTGACGTCACAACAGGAAGCGATATCACACTTACATTTTTGTTTTCTCTAATTTTTTGTCCATAGCTTTTGACAAAGTAAAGATATTCCACTCGTGTTTGTTTCATTGCATTCTACATTAAATAACCTTTCCAATGATAATAACATGATGTAACTTGGTATGTATTACTCATACATACCAAGGTTTTCACAATTTTGGCCACTAATGTCAAGCTCAGATTGTTGCCCCACTAAAGCTTATTGCCTGGTGCAATTGCACTCCCCCTGCATTTCTTTAGCTATGCTCCTGGCAACACAATGTGCCTTCCTTATGCACAGGGTTGGCATCCTGTGGATTTGAGCATCCAGAAATGCAGAGTCTGCACCTCAGGGGGCCTCCCGAAGTGACTGGAAGCCGATTCTGGTTCACGTTGGCAACTTCTGGTTGTGCCTGGGAGGTATTCCAAGGCACAGAAAAGTCAGGGTGACCTCCAGAGGGCTCAGTGCAGCTTCCAGGTAAGTTATTAAGGAACCATAATCCTGGCCCTCTGTATATTTCAGCATCTGTGGATTTTGGTATCTGTGATGGGGGTGGATGGGGGTGGAACCAATCTCCTGAGACAACTGAGGATTCCCTGTATCTGAACAAACCAAGTAGCATTAATAATGAAATGCTTCAGAGATTTTGTTCAAACACATAAGATGCCCCTTCTACTATCAGATGTGAAACTCAGGCCCACTGGGGAAAATTCACTTGTTGCATAATTAGTAGGCACATTAAGTGTGTAAGTATAGTGTATGTGTGACCAGATACATTCAGTATCTGTGAACTTCAGTATTGTGTGAACCCCCTCCCCTGTGTACCCAACAATGTGTACAGATCACCACTCGCTTGTTGAATCGTTGCTGTTTTATACCATATAACACTTAGCAAGAGAGGAATGGTTGGCTGGATCTGGGAAGTTCTTGAAAGAGGAGATATTCCCAGCCACTTTGAAAGAGGCAGTTGTGAAACCAATCCAACAAATCTTTATTGGACCCTGAGGATTGTAACAGCTATTGATCAAGTGAAAATATCCCATTCTTGGGCAAGGTACCCATCAGATGATTGCCATGCAACTCCCATCGTTCTTGGATCAAATTATCTAGATACATTTGGTGTAGACATGGAAAATCACTTGGTTGCCCTGTTGGATGATGCACTCCACAGGCATTTCATGCTCTACAGATGGTGGTAGATCCCTTCATTTTCCAGATGGAATGGTGAGGTCATCACATCTGACATATAGGCATGCCTTCTGAGTTTCCAACAGGAACAGGCTTCAGCCAAGCTGTTAATCAGTCTCTTTCTTTGGAAGCTGACTCTCCATCCTTATTCCTGCAGCATTGCTCACTTTTCATCTCAAAGCTCAATCCTAAAGTATGCTACCCCAGTGCCCTGGTGCCAAAATGGCCGCTGTTGTATGATGCCAGGGAAGCACCAGAAGTTCTCCTCAGGGTAAAGGAACATTGGTTTTCATACCCTATGTAGAGCCCCAGCATCCCCGATGGATCTCCTCAGATCTGCGCAGCCATTTAGCCAAAGCAAGCCACACCTTCTTGACCTCATTACCTCAGGTAATACGGTAATTACCTTATGGCAATGGTTCTCAAACTTTTTTGATTGGTGGGTTCCTTGACCTACTGGCCCATTGGCTGTGGCTTCCCATTAGAGCTACAATGCTATACATTTATAGGGCAGCTGGTTTTTCATGTGGACTCTGCGGCTTTGGGAACAACTGCCTTATGGGATTGGCAGTGTTACATCAAGATCCTATATTTGAAGTAATTTACACAATCTGAAAGTGCTGCACACATGCTAATTATTATGATTTTTCAGAAATCAGTCTTATTGAATTCACAGTCCTTCCTGTAAGAAAGTTTGTGATCACAGACTTAATGCCACAAAGCATGGAAATTCAAAAACTGAGCAATTCTTTCCCCTAGTCAGTTTTCTATAGGAGACATCAAAAGGAACACAGAGCTCTCTTGTAAAATTGAGAGCATGCGTGCCTAACAATGACATTAGCCATGGAAATGTGAAAACAATTGAGCTAAAATCCCGCAAGTTCTATTTTGGGGAAGAAAATAGAAAAGAAAAATTGTTCATGTTGAAAAGACAATCATTTATCAGAGTCATCACAAGGACAGTTCTTGTGACTTGCATATTCAGACCCAAACATCACAAAGTTGGTCTGGATTAGGCTTATCACACCCAAATCCTTTTTTATACCTAGCCAGCACAAATGACCTTGTAAAATGCAGTATGTGTAGGATTTGTGAACAACTCAGCGTGAAATCCTAACCTGGAGTTAGGCCGGCACAATTAGGCCAGCCAAGTTTCGCCAGCACAAGGGCCACTGTAAAGTATGTTTGGACCACTCTCAGAGTCAGGGAGGATGATGCATGTCTGTGTGCTGGCCTCTCTGACTCAAAGAACAAAGGGAACCTCTGTATTATCTGAAATTTTAGCCCTCATCTAGATCTAGCCAATGCTCCAGGACCACAACAGCCACCCTGGTAATTGGTAGAAAAAAAATATAGAGCTGGGTCATCAGTGTACTGATATGAAAATATGAGTCATCAGTGTACTGATGCTGCCTCACTCCAAATCCCCAGATGACTTCTTCCAGTGGTTTCATGTAGATATAAAATAGCATGGGAGACAGATCGAGCCCTGCAGCACTTCACACCTCAAGGGCCAGGGTGTTGAACACTCATCCTTCAGACTCACCATTATATGGCACCTATCCACCAAATGAGAATAGATCCACTGCAAAATGGTACCCCCAACCCCCGACATGGCCAATTGGCCCAGGAAGGCCACCATGATTGAAGCTGTCAAAACCACTGTAAGGTCTAGCAGGACCAACAAGGACACTCTCCCTTGTCCAGTCCCTGGTTTAGGTAACCAAGGGACTGGACAACCAAGGCAACCAAGGTTACTTCTATCTCAAAGCTGGCCTAAAGCTAAATTAAAATGGGGTCCAGATAATCCACTTTATCCAAGACCCTCTGGAGCTGAGAACATACCACCCTCTTGATCACCTTGCCCAGAAATAAGAGGTTTGAGACTGGCCAGTAATTATCCAACATAGTGAAATCCAGGGAGGGCTTTTTTTAAGAGGGGGCAAAGCACTGTGTCCTTTAAGGCCAGCAGCACCCCCACCCCGTCTCAGGCAGAAATAAGCGATGCTGAGCAAGGATCAAATAAGCAGGCAGATGGCCTTACACACCAAAGGGCATATAGGATTTTGTTGTAAGCCGGCCATCCTACGCATTATTGGGAAGGAAGTTCATTGAATTCAGTGGTACTTTGTTAGTGAGCTAACCAAATTAGAGAGAGAACAGAAGAGAATTAGGCTGCACAGGTTTGGACCTTACCTTTCAAATCCACCCAGTGGGTCTCAATATGAGAGCAGAATTTTAATATTAAAATATTTGACAAGTTCTTGTTTGCTTCTTGGGTCTTGAGATTTGGTCACTTCTGTTGAAACCGCCATCAAATTAGAAAAACAAGGCTAAAATTGGAAAGATTGATTATATTTGAATTATGTGGAACGGATGGCATAATGGCAAGGGTTTTTTGAGACAAAAAATGTTTTCTTTTCTTTTTTGTGCAGGGCAGGGTTATTCTCAATAGGGAATTCTTCGAATTATATAAGCCCCATTTCTTTCTTTGAAACTGAAGGCAAAGTAGACAATGACCTGTAACCAGGGACAGTAAACTTTCTGAAGGAGATTAATTAGCATCCAAAAGGACTTCCACCAACAACAATTCCCCTGTGGGTGAAGAGGCTGCAGTGTTGATTGGAAAGTCCCCAGCTGGCTCTCTTATGAAGTAAAGGAAGAAAGGTAAGGGAGGGGAAATCTTTTTCTTCCTCCCTGCCTCCTAACATCAACTGCTGCTATAGTGAATGACTGGAGAACTTATAATAGATATACCTTTAAAACTATAAAAGTAGGTATCATCCAGGGAACAGAAGAGAGAGAGAAAAAGTACACTGGAGAAAGAAGTTTATCTATATATTTCATGTATGTGGCCCTCTTGGATCTAGTTAGTACAACGTAAGGAAGGATGACATGAAAATGGTGATCCCCAAACATGCACTTACACATGTGCAGTGGTTTTATTGTAGCAGTAACTTTACCACATACACACACCCCATATATAATGAATTCTAAGCCTGATCATAGACAGGTTTGTTATAGGGATGGATAGAGCTACAAATTAGGACTTTATGGGTTTGAATTTTGCCTCTGCGGTTAATTCTCACTAGGCAAGGCATTCCCTCTCAGCTTCAGCTTTCCAGCTGCAATGTGGAGATAATATTTGCCTTAAGGTTGTAGGGAAGACAACGATAACACATGTGAGGTGCTTTGTGCTCTCAGAAAACATTAATTATAATTAGAAAACCTATACACACTTACCTGAGAGTAAGCCCTGTTGACTACCGTGGAACGTACTTCTGAGTAAACATGTCTAGATGTATGCTACAAGCCCCATTCAGGCCCAAATTCTAACCAACTTTCCAGCGCTGACATAGATGTGCCAATGGGGTGTGGGGAGTCCTGCAGTTGAAGAGCAGTCACAGTGGCCTCCTCAAGGTAAGGGAATGTTGGTTCCCTTATGTCAGAGCGGCATTACCCCTCTGCTGGAAAGTTGGTTAGGACTGCACCCTTAGCTCAATAGGACTAATTTTGCTCACATATTCGTATCAGAGAATAAGCACCACTGAAGGACTTTTTTCTGGGTAAGCATACACTGGATTTTGCTGTGATCTTAAACACACTAGCCTCATAATACATCTAGCAGGAAATTGGTCTGTTTGCCTGTGCTTCCATCAGGGCAAATATTCCTGACCAAGCTTATTATTTATTTAAGAGATTTCTACCCCACCTTTGCCAAGGCAGATGCCCAAGATGGCTTACTATTACTAGTACTACTATTATTACTACTATTAGACTTCAAGCATCATCAAAACAGTCAGACATATAACTTTGGTCCATATCACACGTGTAAGAAAATAGTCGGCCCTTATAGGTATTTGTTTCTTCTCCGCAAGATATCAACCATCTCTAGTTCTTCAAGAGACCAGCTGGTATGTTTGTGTGTTCACCATGACTCAGCATTAAGTCCTCATTTCTGAAAACAACTGGATGCTGGGATCTGCAAAGAACAGAATTTTGTTGAATCATTGGGGCCCAGAACACTTTTCAGTTACACCAGTATAGCAGGATATGAATATTGGAGCCTTCTCTGCATGCTTATTATTTATTTATTTAAATTATTTGTATCCTGCCTTTCCATTTGCAGGAGCATGTTCAAGGCGGCGGCTAACAATGCAGAACAATATATAAGTTTACCAGAAAAAAGAGGGGTCGATAACGACAGACAACAACACATCACACATGAGAAGCACCAAACCACTTTAAGCCCTCTTTATAATGTTCTCTTCATAAAATGTTAACTGTCACAAAGTCTTCTTATGTGTCCTAGGACATAGGAGCTTCCTGACAAGATGTGTCCTAAATGTACGTGTGTGAATCCTATTTTTATCAGCTTAATTATTTTTATAATTATAAGACCTTTTTATTTCAGCAGGCTTTTAGTTGCTGACAGGCTGGCTGGTCTTTGTATTCTTTTTAGATTTCTATACTTTTATGTCCATTGGATGATTATTGTACTTTTATATTGTATTTTTTATATTGTTTTTAATACTGTTTTTAATTCTGTTGTATTTTATTTGTTTTAGCTTGTTTTTTGTAATGCCGCCTTGAGTGCCTTCGGGCGGAAAGGCGGGGTAAAAATTCAATAAATAAATAAATAAATAAATAATTACAGAGCGTTTTAACCCAGCAATAACATATTTGGCCTGTTTTATTTGCTTACACATATGTCCAGTCAGATGTGCTTCAATATAAACTCCATGGATACTTTATGGGTTGCTGTGACAGAGTCAAACTAGACCTTTAATCATTGCACAGAAGAATTTTGGCAGGTACCACTTTTTAAACCCTTCTATGTTGAGTTGCCCCTGCTAAAATTCCCTCTTCTATACAATGGTAAAAGGTATAGGCACTCTGTCCCAACTTGTATCTGGTAATCCTAATAATGTATTTTCAGAATAGAAGTATATTCTCTGTTCTCTCTCATGGTTATTCTCCATCCTGCTCTCCAAATTCTTTATGGCTTTTCCTCTACTTATTTCTGTTTCTTTTCTTTATGTCTTTGCCCTGTATATGTTTTGATTTCTTTCCTCCCAGTTTAGTTACACTCACATGGAATAATTTAATCAACTAGAACAGAAGGAGGTCATGGTAGTTATTATCAGTGAATATTGTAGGGGAAAGAGAATCATTCTGGAGAAATTCATCAGTGTAAAGAAAGTGAATTTATTAAAGAAAGTGAATGAAAGCAGAGGGTGAAGTTTGGATAACAAATTGATAGCCCAATTCTATCCAGCCCAGGAGCAGTGGTCCTAAACACCCACTGTTGCATCCTGTGCTGGAACTGAGCAGGCTGGAGGTCTCTTCAGAGTAAGGGGACATTTATCCCTTTATCCCAAGTAAAACCCCATCTTGTTCAATGGGGCTTCTCAAGTCTGCACCAGCAATTTCACTGGTGAATTTCACAGACTTGAGAAGCCCTTTGTCAGCCTGGTGAGCCCAACATGGGGAATAGTATTTGATGAAGGATGCCTCTGCTGATCCACCCCTTCCCAAGCCAGGAACAACTCCCCCATGCCTTCCTGCAACCTCCCCGTGCACCTGTGCCACTCTGTACTTAACTGCTCTCCGCCAGTGGCCGGGGCTCCTACTGCAGTGTCAAGGGGGTGGTGCAGGCCTATCCGCTGGCATTGCGGTTGCAGTGCTGGTCATAGGCCAGCCTTGGATCAGGCTGTCCATTTCACCTGAATCTCTATAAAGTTCAACTTGTTGAACCCGTTTGTTATACAAGTGTTCAAAAACACAGAGCCTTTATCAGGAGGGGGGAAAAGGCAATAAACCTAGTGACTTTTTCCAAGAACAGCCACTAAGCATATGCAGTATGTATCTTGGAGACTTGATTTTAGTCCAGCTATTTTCAACCTTGTTCATCTCTCAGCATACTGACAAGGCACTAAAACTGGCAAGGTACACCATGTTTTTTTGACAATTGACAAAATATACCAGGCTGCTTGTGGGGGGGCATATCCCCCAATGGCCCTACTAACAAATGACCCTCCCCAAACTTCCGCGACACATCTGTGGGCCATTTGCAGTTGAAAATAGCTGCTTTAGTCACAGAAAGCTGCCAGATGTCAGGTTTTCAGCTCAGAGCTAGGCTCCCAGATCTCAGGTATTGGAGAACCATCTCCACCACTATCAGTTCATTCAAAATTTAGTGTGTGCTGCTGGCATGCTCCAGGCATGCCTAGAAGGGCAGGAGGATAAGGTGGTGGAATGATATGGCAGCAGGAATTTTGCAGTAGTGTCCGTGGTTACCATACTACACTACTGTAAAAACCCAATTTAAAAAGTGTTTCACTCATTGGTCTGAAAAATAAAAAAAAATGCCCTTTTTCCACTGGAAAAATGTTGTAAAAGAAACCAAAAAAGATTTACATTGGCATCCCCCAACAAGCACATAGGACAGAGGCTTGGGATGATTATCATTTATTGAATAAAAGCACACTAAAACGTAACCTGCAGCAGGGAAAACTTCACTAGGGAACAACCAAGCGTGCTGGCAGCTACTCGATCGGGGGAAAGTGGACTGGCCGTTTACCTTCCCCAGTCCCCAGTGAGCGTGACATCTTGGCTCCGAGCACCACCCAACCCAAGGTTGGCTTCTCCTATACCAGTCAACCTCAAAGGGTCAGCAGGCCAGCACCAATCTACCCAGGCAAAGTTTTGGGTTGGCCTTTGCATAAACCAGCCAAGGGACTTGCCAGCTGGCGTCTCAACCCAGGTAGGTGTTGTCAGACTGGTCCTGGCTTACCCCTTGACCTTGCTTACCTCAGCATGTGTGCAGGACCCCATCCTGGCTACCCTCCCCAGCATACTACCCAAACTAATCACCACAATCACATGCTAGTCCAGAGTAGAAAAATCAGTAATGCTTGCCAGTCAGGTTACTGACAAAAAATTCCTAACCGCTCCCTCTATATGGGCGGCCAGCTAATCTTGGACTGTACATAGGGTGGGTGTTCTTTGTTCTGTTTTCTTTTTCCCATTTCTTTGCCAGTAGGCTTCACCCTGGCACCAGATTTCTTTCCATCATTGTATTGTGAATTATGTGACATAATAGGACACTGCCTTCCGAATCAAGGATTACAGGGATACTTCCATCCTGGCAACTAATCACAGGCTACCAGCGATATGTAGTATGGGAGTGGAAGGTGAGGCTAAATCACTCTACCGGAATTCTTTGAAAAGTGCCATCACTTCTGTGATCATGCAAATACAACTCATGGGCCCTGAACAGCTGGAACCCATGGGCTGTAGGTGTTTGCCATGGTTTGCCACAGCTGTGGTGGCGGCATTTTTTCAAAGAACTATGGTGGGGTGGTTCTACCTCACCTTCTACCCCTGCACTGCACGTTGCTGCAGGCTACCCACAAAGGAAGACTATGATTCTGAAATTTTCATCCAATGATTTCTGTGGAAATTATTCTTGTTTCATTGCTTTATGACTAATATAAAAAAAAAAACAGAATTGTGAAAGAATTTCTTCAAATGTGCTGTTGAAGTTAATGGAACTTAGTACTGCCAAATTTAATACCAGTCAAGAATCTTCAATAATTTACATAGAAGAAATGGGGTGGTCAGGGTTCCCCCCCCCCGTAAAGGCTCTTGTGACTTTAACAGCTGCATGTAATGAATGGGGTTCATGATATAGCTGTTAACCATCATTTAATCCCTGCAACTTCTTTGCTAGGAAAAGCATCATTGACTGAACTTCCAATGGCTGTGCACCTGTTAAAAGGCCATGTCAGAAAAAAAGGTGGCAACCCTAAAGAAACTTCACAGAATTCAGTGCTTTGCCAGAACTCAATTACTATATAGTGAAATCGTACTATAGTGATGTCACACAAATATGCTGTTGCAAATTTTTCAAAGTGGGTTGTGAATTGTAGCATGATTATGGCCTTGGGTTGAGCAGCTGTCAGGCAGAGAGGTTGGAGAAGAGCAGGTACCTGAGGGCTTGTTAACCAATTAATTCCAGTAGATAGGAATCCACTTAAAAAGAACTAGTGATTTTATAAAAATGTTCAAACAAATGGAGTATGTAAAATCCTTTTCCAGAATAAGACTCTTAAACCAATTCAGTGGAGACTGATATACTTATAGATATGAAGAATACAGTTAGAGTTATGAAATGTTCAGGAAGCTGGGACTCAGACAAAATTACAGATAATTGCTCATTTAGTTTGTGTTGTGAAAAGAGCAGACACAGATATGCAAGACGGTTCTTTGCATAAATCAAATGGAAATGTCTTTAAAGCCCACTTTACTTTTTCTCCTTAAACATGAAAAATACTCAGATATTTTCATTTTTTTGCTGTCATTATTATGGAATAATGTACCATTTAAAGCCTTTTTAAGACTGGAAAAAATCAGACTGGAAATCAGATTTTTCCAGATTGGGAAAATCAGTCTTGTGGTTGCTGTTCCCCACTCCTGATCTGCATACTATTACATAAAAGTGTGAATAGAGTGCACCTATGTATGAGCTGTACATGCTTAGGTGCTCCCAGCTAACACCTGGAACCCTGTAAAAGGCAGTTTTACATACCAATGGCTTTTAAACATTTTCAACTGGTGGCTCCCCATTAGAGTTACAATTCTATTCATTGTATAGGGCGGCTGGTTTTTTGCAAGGATTTCACAGCTTCCTGGAGAGCCACAACTCAAGTCTGGGAACCATTGGTTCCCAATATACCATCACAACTGTTTTACTTCCCTATATACCAGTGGTTCCCAAACTGTGGATTGGGATCCACCAGTGGGTTGCAAGCAGTGGTGTCATCTAAATGATTTAAGAACAGGTACTCACTTTTGATTGGCATGTGTCGGGACCCGCCCACCGGAAGTGATGTCATAAGCCGGAAGTGATGTCGTGGCAGGAAGTAACATAAAAAAGCCCTTTCTGAGGCCTCAGACAATTTTAAACTGACCCAACAGTTGCAACAGTATTCCACAGCACCCCCCCCCCGAACATGTTAAGGAGGCCTGGCATCACGTTAAAGTGACCCAACAGTTCCAAAACCCCAGAGCAGCTCATTTTTCAGTGGCAAGGCAAGGCTCCGCTCACTGCCTGCCTGCCTGGCTCTGAGAATGTGCAGGCAACTCAAACGTGCAGGAAATTCAAACGTTGCAGGGGGCAGAGTCAACGAGTGGGCGGGTGAATGGGCGGGGCCAGCCGTAATCCTAGGAACCGGTACTCGTGTACCCCCTGCATGACATCACTGGTTGCAAGCCAATTTCAGGTGGGTTGTGAAGCACCTAGGGCAGCCCTATTGAAAATATAGGAAGAAGGACTGTTTGGTTGTTTTGCTTGTGTCAAGGTTGTAAATAGGCTTTTATTCTTTCTGATTCACTTTGCTAATGGAAAACAGCTGATAAATAACTCCACTTATTGCTGCATTCTCAGAAGAGCAGCAGGCTGTGGTGTCACAGTGATGGCACTTTCAGCCATGACTTCACTTCTTGTGAGTCTTGGTCAGATTGTCATCTAAAAAGTGGGTCCCGGTGCTAAAACGTTTGAGAACCAATTAAATGCTATATACTGTTACATTATTATGAGTGCAGATACCACCCAGGGTGGGTGTCACCCCCCAACACCATGCGACACCCCCTGTATTTACCTAGAGCAATGTGCAACACCTGGTGATTAAGTGGTGATGTGATGACATTATCACACACACTGCCAATTCAGGTCTGGAGCAGCAATCTTTAGTTGTTCAGTGCCTCAGGGAGGGTAGGAGAGCCCATCCATCGGCAAAAACTGCATGGCCCTCCACTTGGGTGGCTTCCCCTTCACCTCCCTAGGGGGAATCACCCAGGGCAGACCACCCCCTGATTGGTACACTATTGGTTACAACTCTATACCCTCCCTCCATGTGTCAAGTGCACATGTCATTCTTGTGTGAAATGGGGGCATTTTTGCTGCAATTACTGTACAGCATTGACTAAAAAGGTGAAATGCAAGCTTAAATGGCACAACACAACTGTAAGTGCACCAAGAGGCAGTGACACCACAAGCAGTAACACCATCATCATTGTCCATTGGAATAGGGAGAAAAGGAGAAATGCCATTTGTAGGAGCTGGACAAGGTGTTGAAAGATCACAGGAAAGTGAATGGGAATGAAAACTGTATTATACGTAGGAACTGGGTAAATATGAAGTTTCCAGACTGAATAGAATATCCAGAGTTCCTTCCTATGCATGATTACTCAGGGCTTACTCCCAGGAAAATTTATAGACTAGCAGTAGAGCCCAATCCTATGTATGTCTATTCAGAAGTCCCGTTAGAGCAAAATCCTATGAAATTTTCTAGCCCTGGTGTAGCCGTCCCAATGGGGTATATCAGTGGTGTCATCCAGCGGTGGGATTCAGGGGGTTCGCCCAGGTTCTATAGAACCGGTTGTTAAATGGCCGGGCCCCACCCACTTGCTTACCTTGGCTGGCTTCGGGTTTTTTTTGGCTCCAGCTATGACATCATAGAACCGGTTGTTAATTTATTTGAATCCCACCACTGGTGTCATCTAAATGATTTAAGAACAGGTACTCACTTTTGATTGGCACGTGTTGGGACCCGCCCACCGGAAGTGACGTCATAAGCCAGAAGTGATGTTGTGGCAGGAAGTGACATGAAAAAAGCCCTTTTTGAGGCCTCAGATGATTTTAAACTGACCCAACAGTTGCAACAGTATTCCACAGCACCCCCAGAACATGTTAAGGAGGCCTGGCATCATGTTAAAACCCCAGAGCAACTCATTTTTCAGTGGCAAGGAAAGGAAAGGCTCCGCTCGCTGCCTGCCTGGCTCTGAGAACATGCAGGCAACTCAAACATGCAGGAAATTCAAACGTTGCAGAGGGCGGAGTTGACGAGTGGGCAGGCAAATGGGCAGGGCCAGCTGTAATCCTAGAAACCGGTACTCGCGTACCCCCGCGTACCCCCCTGCATGACATAACTGGGGTATATGCGCCATTCAGTGGTGGTGGGGCAGTCATGGAGACCTCTCCAAGGTAAGGAAACATTTCATTGTTTACTTACCTAAGAGATGCATTGCAGCTGCATCAGCACCAGAAAGCAGGATAGGATTGGGTCCTTAGTCAATGGGGCTTATTTCCAGATAAATTGACCGGCTTGTATCCCTAGTCAACTCAGAAGGCTACCAGATTTTTTCCTCTTTTTCCAGACAAGGCCCTTGTAGATTTTATTTAACAACTGTCTGACATATTCAACAGGCAAATATATCTTGCATATGGACATGCAAGAGGTAAAAACCACACCTGTTGAAATTCTGCGTCTGATGTCACAGCCCTGCACTAGGAAAAAAAAAAAAAAGCACACAGGATGGCAACTTCTAGACAGGATTTAATTTCAGCCAGGGAGGGCTCAGGGACTTTTTCCTCCTAGAAAAACTTTTTAGACTGGGACCCACTTTTTAGAATGACACTCATGTCAAGACTCACCAGAAATGATGTCATGGCAGGAAGTGATATCGAACAGGAAGTGCTGTCATTGTAACATAATGTTACACTCCTGAAATGCAAATTGGCATTCTTGGACTGCAGCAGTTGCACAACCATGAAACATCCTTGACAGTAAGGAAGATTACGACAAAATATTATGTAAAAACACTGAACTAAAAACATTTTTTTTTAAAAAACCTCACTGGAAAATTCCAACCGTTAACAAAGGAATATACCAAGAGTAAGGTCTGCAGTTTCCAAGATGGCTGCTCCCAGCTTTCCCTGACCCACTTGACATCAGGTGACAACCCACCAAGTGAGTCCTGACCTACAGTTTGAATAACATTGTCCTACAGTTCCCAACTTTGTTCAGGCAACATGCTTCTGTTTTGACGTATAGTACTGCAGTCAGACATTCACCAGGGCAACCTTGTCTTATTCCTGCTTGGGAGGGCAGAGAGAGAGAGAGAGAGAGAGAGAGAAGCTTCTCCTGCCGAAACACTGCTTTTCAGGGAGAATTTAAAGACGCAGAGCTCTGCCAGAAAGAAGAGTGGCAAACCCACTCCTGTCTAAGTAGCCGAACCCAGCTCCCCCCCCCCGGGTGACGGAGAACTTCAGACCGCCGGGCTCCGGCAGCGTTTCCAGCATTCTTTGCTTCCCAGCAGCAGCAGCACCTTCGCCTGGAGCGAGCCTGGCCTGACGCCGCCACCCCTTGAAATGCCTTTTGTTTCTCTTTATTTCCAAACGGCCGCTTCCCATTTGGCGAGTGCAGCGGCAGTCCGAGCCGAGAGTGAGAGAGGCGCGTTTCCTCGGCAGTGACTCGCGAGTCCCACCGGCTTCCATGTCTGCCGCCGCATGCTGGCCGTGGCGCGGCCCGGGAGACTCCGCGTCCTAACGGTGGTGGCGGCGGTGGGCGACCTCCATTCAGGAGAAAGGAGGGCCCTGCCTTTGGGCCCTTGGAGCGTGCCAGCCTGCCTACCCCTGGCAAGAGCCGCGCGTGGAGCGGTCCAGAGCAGCAGCAGCAGCAGCACCGGAGGGGGGAGGGTCCGCGAGGCAGCAGGAGGAGGGGAGCGCGCGCTGGGCGCAAGGAGCTGAGTGGACGGCTCGAGACGGCGGCGCGTGCGGCGGCAGCAGCAGCAGCTCCAGCGAGAGACACAGTTGGCAGCGTTGAGCTGCGTTTCCAGTAGCAGGAGCCGGCAGTCCGGTGCAGCGGTCTTCGCAGCAAGGTGATGGACCGGGGCGGCTTTTCGTCGCGCCCCTCCCTTTCCCCTTCCTGAAGAAACGCTATCTGCGGGTTTTTCTAACTCTCTTCTTTGAGAAGAGAAATGCCTTTCCATCTCTGCACCGACTCTTCGTTTGCTCCGAGCCCGTGTTGGACCCCCCCCCTTTTTTTTTCTCCGAGCGGGGTTGCTTTGCCCTCCCCCCCGCTGCTTTTTGGATAACCCCCGTGTGTCTTTTTCCCCCCTCTCTCACCCCAGATGCGAAAGATAGCAGCCTTCGTGTGTGTGTGGGCAACCGCTTGGTGCAGTCAGGCTGTTGTGGCGGCGGCGGCGGCAGCAGCAGTCGCGGCGACGGTAACGGGAGCCGGGGGCAGATCGGACAGCGGCAATTTTCTGGATGATAAACAGTGGCTTACAACTATCTCCCAGTATGACAAGGAGGTCGGGCAGTGGAACAAATTCCGAGACGTAAGTGCGCCGGCCCTGCTCGAGCCTTGCACCGCTTCCGGGGGGCCCCCCGCCCGCATCGCGCCTACCTGGGGCGTGATCACCTTTCCTCTAGGGAAGAAGTTGTCACACCTCGTCCTTCGGTTTTCAAAGGTGACGTGATTCCTGCCTGTAATTCTTCGAGGCAAAATGTGTGCGTGTGTGTGCTTAGTTGCAAATTAGCAAACCACCCCTACTGCTAGTGCAGACTCAACTTTCTTGGGAAGCGGGTGGGGGGGTTTTCTGCATCGCCTTGTGTTTCAAAAGTACAACAATACTGTGCGTGCATATGTGTGGCTTTGCTTCCCCCCACCCGACCCCACCCGCATCCAGCCAGCGAGTTACTGTTACTGAGTAGTGTAAGGATCGATCTGATGCTTAATGGAACCCTTTAAAAGAACTTTAAAGTAACAGGAGGAGGGAATGGAAGCGAAAGACAATACTACTTTGGAGGACTTGGGATGTCTGCGCATGAATAAAAGCCCTGATTGATGGTGATGTGCTGCTAGCTCAGGGAGGGGTTGGCTTTCCCACCCAACCCCCACTGCTCTTTGTGCAGGCCAGTAATATGTAGTAACCGTCTTAAATTCAGAGGCCTAGGGAATAGAAGGCACTGAAAGGGTTAAGTTACACTCTACTCCTAGATGCCTTTGTAGAAAGTGGGGGGGGGGGCTGCTCAAGAGAGACCAAAGAAAGTCTGCTATGTTGCAGGAAAAAAAGTGTGGCAGCAGAAAGTTAAGAATTAAGCTGTCCTTGGAAGAGAGAGTGGTAACTTGTTTTAAGGGCAGGAACTTCCTACCTCTAATCTAGAGTTTATGAGAATGATGTCTCCGTCTTGACAGAAGTGAGTTTTTTATTGTTGGATGCTGGTGAAATGTAGCTGCTAACCTGTCATCTCCTATCTTAATGGTCTGTCCAGGATCTGTATAATGTGTGCTTATCTTGTGCATATGCTCCTCATTGGAGTACAAGTAATAGTGCTTGGTTATTCTAATGTAAAACAGGAGGTAAATTTGGGAGGAGCAGGATGCATGCATCAAAACACAGGAGATGCTGTGCGGTTACTGCTGCTCTCTGAAGGAAAGAACCTGAGCCCTAAATCTCAAAGTCTAGGCCAACCCAGTCTCTACAAAATACATCTTGGATAAATGACAAATGGTAAACCTCAGGTAGTAGTTTGAAACCTGGCAGGTACTATGAACTTCTAGCTTCCATTCTTTCCACTAAGACATCTAATTACTGTACTACTTCTAAATGTAGTACTTTCTGTACTACTTTGGATTCCATGCAAATGTTTCTTAAACAGTCTTGAGACATTTAAATATTTATGTAGTTTTTATTTTCAGAATTTTTCTCCTTTGCAATAGTCCAAAGTAGCTAACAATCACATTATGTAAATTTTACAAATCAGTTGTGTAAAGGTTTGCAGGGTAAACATCCTTGAGGAGTGCAGCCAGATCCATGAGTGTTGACTTTGAAGTAAATCCCACTTTATTCAGTGAAACTTATTCCAAATAAGTGTGCATAATATTGCAATGTCAGTCATATTTAGAGTATCTGGATGTTGAAATATTGCAGACTGTGTCCTTACGCCTTTTCAATTTTTTAAACTGCAAAACTTTACCTAAAAGTTCAAAGTTGTACTGAAAGTAGAAGCTTAGTTTGGATTATTAGTGTTGTTTTATCCTGAAATATTTTTTGTTTGAAGAAAAGCAATGTTATGGGCCTTAATTCACTATGCATGCTAAAAAATTTGGTACTGGATAAAACTTTTTTTTTTACTGATGTACTTGGGGGATGGGAATAGGCGTCAGCATATGATGCCTTCATTGGTGATTCAGGGTCCAATCCTAACAAACTTTCCAGTACTGACATCGCTGTGCCAATGGGGCACGTGCTACATACTGTAGTGGAGTAGTTGTCATGGAGACCTTCTCAAGGTAAGGGAATGTTTGTTCCCTCAACTTCTGAACTGCATTGCTCTTACCCTCATGCTGGGAAGTTGGTTAGGATTGCACCCTCACTCTGCCCTAGTATTTTGTTATGACTGCTTAAGCTTTCACTTCATTTTCAACAAGTTAGTCTGTTGTATTTCTTTTAATATTTCATAATCCTCCAGTCAGCTGTTACCTGATGTCAGGTGCTAGATAGCCTTAATACAGAGTTCCTGTCTTCAGGTATAGATTGTCTCAAAAGCTATTTCATTCTCTACCTGAGGAATCTGTTACAACAGCTTTTGCTTTCCATGTCCTCTTGGATCAATTATGGCTTGCTTCACTGGTAGAGAATAAATATTGCAAGAAATTGAAAAATATGGGATAGGACCACCCACCTATAGTTCCTTTATTGTAAGCCCAAATCATGACCATAACATCCTAAGTTAACAGATAATGAAAAGTGGAATAAGACTTGCTTCCTGAAAGTGGAATATCTGAGGGTAGATTCTGTCTGATGTAAAGTTCTGGCTTACGAATGCACAATACTAATTTCTGACTTGCAAATATGCTTTGGGATGTCAAAGTGTACAAACATTCATTTTATTGATATAAATTACAAAAGTAACCATTAAGCAGAGAACTGTGTAGCAGAGTATTTTGAGACTGAATACTATGCTTACTAACCTGGGAGTAAGTATTGTCACATTCAGTGGGAGTTTAATGCTGTATAAACATGCATAGGATTGTGCTTTGAATTTTTAATTGTACTTCTTTAATGTATTTAAAATAAAAATGTGTCTCAAAACAGATTTTACTATATAGTCAGTTAAGGAAGGAGTATACATTTCTTGCTAATTTTTTTTGTTTGGTAATGATTGATTGCTAACAGTGCAGTGTTGCAAAACTTACTAAGGACCCAATCCTACCCAACTTTCTGGTCTTGATGTAGTTGCAATAAAGCCCCAAGGTAAGTGAACAAATACTCTCTGACCTTGAGGAGGCCTCCATGATGTCACCACCGCCACAGAATGCAGAACCCCCTTATCCTTTGGGATGGCTACATTGGGGCTGGAATTGGATAGGATTTGGCCCTAAGGTGTGTTGCAGGTAGATATGTGTATTAATGCTTTAATGTTTGTGTTAGTGTCTGAATTTTAAGTAAGTCATTATCTCTGAAATGAGAGAAATTCAAGGACAACTGTTACTAAGCATTGATCTCTCATATTAGTTTTTATGGTTTCAAATATTTACCTGAAATTGCTTCTCTTACATTAAAATTTTATTTCTTTGGCATGAGAATTTCTCATTATTGCTTTAAATGAAATGGTTTATCAGTAACTTACCAAGTCTCTTCAATACTTTCACTGTTGATTTTTTAATATTTGCTTCATAATAGGAAATGATAAACTTTCCATGCTGTTCTTTCTGAACTCCCAGTGTATACTTGCATTGTATAGGAGGATTTTAACTAGTGAGGGCATAAACATGGCTAAAGCCAGTTGGGTAAGTAACGGGGTGTGCATATTAATAGTATATGACAATTCAGCAAACATCTTTTTAAAAAATTAATTGTAGTGTGAAATATGCAAAACAATACTTTTTTTATAAATAAATGTTGACTTTTATAATGCAGAACTGGAAGCTTGAGACTTTGCAGTGCAATTGTATGCAATTATTGTAGCATGTGGAAAGTCATTGTAGTGATGCATCCCCTATAGTTGCAAATCTGTGCATGTTTATGAGCAACTATCATTCAACTCCATGAAACTTGTTTCTGAGTGTGTGTAGGATCAGACTGCTAGTGCACTAATATGCTGATTTCATCTTCATAAAGCATTACCTGGTAAAAGTAATGTAGTGTAATGTAATGTTTTTCTATTAGTAATATGTAGTAGTCCTTGATGTTAGAAAGCAACTATTTTCCAAGTGTAAGTTATTTCAAGGAAAATACTTTTGTCTCTTTCTCTTGAAAGTAACATTGGACTTCATAGTAACATTGGACTTTTGAAAGGAACGTTGGACTATTTTCATAAACGTTTCTCCTACAAGAGTCTGTAGCATAGGTCAAGGAACTATTACTATCAGTGGTCACTTAAAATAATCACCTTAATGAAGAACCAGGAAAAAAAGTAATGTAACTTTTAAAACATTTATCTAGGATTGCCATTTCCCTTTCTGACAGAGGCTGTTATGTCACTTAAAGGGCACAACCCTTTGCATTGCATTTCCATTACAGTAGCTCCATTAAAAGAGAAACTCCACCCAGTGAGTTGATTATTATGATGCAGCTGTCACAAAAAGAAGGTACAGGTAGTAATGTGTTTCACATTTAACTGTTTTTGTTTAGATACCACTTTTCAGGAAAAAGAAGGGTCACACAGTGGTTTACATAACAAAGTGGGGGGAAGATAGACGTGTCCCCTGTCTCATAGTCTTTTAAAAAAATTTTTTTAAAGATGCAAAGCTGGTCAGCTAACAGCCATTTAGTTTCTTCTCTCTTTCACTCAGTGAAAGAGCTGTTTTAGGTAGAGTGAATTTAAAGTTCATTGTTAAAAAATAAGTGAATGAGAAATGCTATGTTTGCATGGGGAAAAGGGGGTGCCAATCCCACAATCTTGAAACCACCAATTTTGGAGAAGCAACTGTGAAGTCACAGTAAACATTTAGGACTACTCCAAAATGGAAAGAAATCCTATCCATGTTTATTGAACTGCATCTTTCAAACCTGTGCGTGCTTATCTGGAAATAAGCCCATTGAATACTGTGGAATGGATTTCTAAGGAATTGAGGATTAAATTACTATGTTAAAAATTGCAGCAGTCTGTTTTTTGTTTGGCCTCTTGAATAGCTGGTGAAGTTCAGAAATGTTTTTAAAACCATAATAATATAAACAAATGCTCATTTATGCCATTTGATTGTAGTCTGATTGTATTCACTAGTCTGATTTGACTAGTCTGATTGTATTCACTTTCCCCTCTATAGAATTTTTCTTTCTAAGTGTGGACAAGTTTTAGGCTATTTCAACAATAGTAAATTGCATGACAAACAGGCTTTCTGCAAAGCAGAGGAGAAATCCTGTCTGTAATTCTGGTGTGAAAAGAAGTATTTAACGGCTTAACTCAGGAGTTAACTGACAAGATTGATTAATGTGTAAGATAATGACCCTGACTTCTGGCTCATTGGCTCAGCTTTCAAGAGGTAATTTAGAACACAATGGAAGATAATAGAGAGTGGTTCAGAAAGAATGGTTCATAATCAGATGTCTTAAAGTAATGTTAGTGTCACACCCCATTGTTGCAATTTTATCTGTTACCTTTAATATATAATAGGCATTGCACAAAGTTAGTTTACTTGCTAAAATAGTATTACCAGCACATTCCTATGCATGTCTCTACAGAAGTAAATCCTGTTGAGTTCAGTGGAACTTACTCTCAGATAAGTGTGTGTAAGATTATAGTGTAAAGTTTAATGCCTTATTTTATTGATTTAAAAACTTTGACTTAGTTCCACTTTTTAAATTGCGGGGGTATTCTTTTGTGACAGTCCCAAGAAGTGTTTTGAAGTATGTGAAGAATTGCATCTTGTTGAGAAATGGTAGGACATTCATTTAGAAGATTATTTAGAAGATGAGTGTCAGAAATGGTATATGTCAGGGCTGAATATTGGCTTTGTATGTGAAGGATTCCAGTAGCATTAGTGTAGTTAGTTGGTTGGAGTTCTGTGAATGTGGTTTATCTTTGACATCAACTGATTAGCTGAAATGAGATTTCTTTTGTTATGGTTGTGCAGTGGTGGTGGTGGTTATGGTTGTGCAGTAGTTCTTAAAAGTTTTGAGGCAGGCCTCTCTTGGAAGGTTATCCAAGGATGTGCACATTTGTTGCAATCCCCTCCCCCCCAATATATCAAGTCAGGTGAGCAGCCAAAGTGTCACAGCAATGCAAAGACACTTTAAGCATGATGATATGAGTGAGAATACTTAAAGGTTCTATTCTTTTTCAGTTTGTGTTTGCTGTGGAGCAGAAAGGATAGTATTATGGAAAAACTAGGGAGCTATGAGAGGGGAAGGCTCTGCCAAATGCTGGTGTTCTCTAAATAAAAGCAGTTGTTCCCAACCTTAAGGAGACTGAGGGTCACTGAGATAAAATTGGAATTGTTGTGGACCATATGCAATCCTGGGAACCCACTGTTGATCCTGTCCCCTTCCTGAGATCCTATCTGTCCATCCCACCCTATTGCTGCTTACTCCTCACCTCTGTTACCTCCCCCAGCACTATTCACTCTAGCCAAATATTATTGTTTGAGAGAGCAGAAAACGTAACCATATAGTGAAGGCACTAGTGAAAGCTAGTTTAGCACAATTTTGAAGAACTTGCACAGAACTGGGATACCATCTCCTGGTACCTGAAAGTGTACTTCAGATGCCCCCCCTTTACCCGGTAGTGCTCTAGTCCAGTGATCTTCAACCTTTTCCATTCCCATACATTGCTGTGACCCCACAACTGAGGCTTTACAATCCCATTGGGGTCCTGACCCCAAAGTTGAAGAACACTGCTGTAAGCCTACAATATTTTACATGTCTGTCTTTTGTGTTCTGAGCTCTGGCAGGTAAAATGAAAATAACCCTGTTACAGACATGGATAAATAGACAATACGTTTTGCTAATTAACTTTGAAAGTGGCTGTGACTTCATGCCTACAATATATTGAGAAATGATGTAGTGCTAATGAATGACTCATTTTAAACTCGGTATTGTAGACATTGACTGGCAGTGGCTCTCAGGAATTTCAGACGGGAATCTTTTTCTGCTCTCCCTGGTACCTTCTGTATGCAGAGCATGCCCTTGCTGCTGAGGAACACCCTTTTACCAAAGTGGGGAAGTCTTGGAGGTTGTGGTAGGTTTCCTTGGTTATTAATTCTGTCTTCAATTTCAGGGTTGATAAAATTCAGGGTTGGGGAGAAGGCATGTAGAGTACTTTGAACGATGGGGGAGTTCCATACAAGCAGAATGGGTTTATTGTGGACGAGAAATAGGAAGAGAACATTTTAATGGGTGGTTTAGCGAAGTTTTATTTGGCCTTGGATGGCATTAGTTAAGGGAAGCTGATTATACTGCAGGATCTGTCAGAGTTAGAAGAACATTAATATGCTCTTCTTTAGATTGGCCTTGTAATCTCAGGTAAAGTAGCTAACCATTTCATCTTGTCTTTATCGCCTTTCTCTGAAGAAATAATCTTGCTTTTACTTGCCATAGGTTATTTAGTGGATACGGATATCCACTATTAGTCTTGTCTTATGTCGTTAATCTTATTGGAATTGACTCTTGCCATCTGTGCCTATTATACGGTAGCTGTTATAAATAGATTTGTGGTGTATGAATAGGTGGAGGCAGCAGACTTTTCTTTCTTGTTTTGTAACAGAGGTGAACAAAGCTGGTGTTCTGGGAATTAAGTACCTCATGGTTGCAGCGAAAGGTGGGCAAACTCTCTGCATCTCGCCTTGATGACCTGCACTATTTCTTTCCCCTCTTCAAATTAGGAAAGAAATGGGATCATTTTTCACGTTGGTCTGGGGAGCTTAGAAAATAACACTCCATTCTGCCCTTCAGTTACTTTCCCTTTAACTTGGCTTACTAGTCCCAATGGCAGTTACAGCAGTAGTGGCATGTGAGGAGAGAGGAGGAATTCTCATCTCCTTGGACTGCGTAGTACACCATGTGATAAGTGACTGCAGCCCTGTGTGGTGAATGGAGACACTTGGTTCAGGATTTGAGAGGACAAAGCAGGCAGATTTGTGTTATCTGTGGGGGTTTTATTCCAGCCCCATCATGTATTAGGAAAACTGCAGATGTTCAAATCCATGGTTCTCAGGCCTGCCCTCATCCTCCAAACCTGGCCAGAGGGTGTTCTGAGCCCCATAGAGGCAGTGCGTGTCTGCCTGCTGCCTCTGCAGGCCCCGAAGAAGTTTTAGCACAAAAAAAAAAATCACTTCAGGTTGTTCTGCAAAACCGTAAGCGAGTTTATATGTGTTTAAAAGGCACTCTGATGCCCAGTGCTTCCAGTTTTGATGAAAAATCTGAAATAACTTTTTTTGCCTCTAGAAGGCATTCTGAGCCCTACAGAGTTGTGGGCAGAGGCACAAAGCCTCTGAACATCCTCCTCTGGAGGGTCCAGGTCAGCCTGCCCCGTGGGTTTGGGGAGACCCTCAGATGCTGGAATCTGCAGTAAACATGGACCAATTGTACTGCTTTTCAACAAGACTAGTTTACAAAGTGGTTTACATACTAAAATAAATCAGTAAATGGTTCCCTACCCCCAAAAGGCTCACAATCTTAAAAAAAAATACAAAAGAGACACCAGCACTGGAAAAGATGCCATGCTAGGGTGAAGAGGGACAGTTGATATCCTGCTAAATATAAAAGGACACCTGTTAGCAGGGTTAGCACCTGTTAGCACCTGTTAGCAGGGTTGAGATGGCACTATCAGGTGGTACTAGCTTGCACTTGATTATCCCGGATTTTACACCCCCATCTTCATAGCAATGCAGTTGCTACAGTACTTGCATTTCTGTAAATCTGCCCATGTTGTTCTTGAGAGGTTTTACTGTATATACATTTTAACCTCCGAGCACAGTACCTGACAATTGAGGAAGCATACCAATTGATAAGCTTGTTACTTTACATGATCAGCTGAAGTGGTAGTTAATGACTCCATGCTACAGAAGGGACCAATTAAGCTGCCAACAATGAAGACTTGTTTGAGGGTATGTGTGCTTTACAGTTTACAAAGGCATCTGTTGGTTTTCTAAATTCTTTTTAAGATGGTGATAATAACTCACTCCAACAAGGTCACTCTGTAAATGGAAGTGGGATTTTGTGTACGAATGCACTTCTGGAGTTCATAGCATACCACAAGTCAATCAATCAATAGTACTTGTATACCGTTTTTCAACAAAACGTTCACACAACAGTTTACAGCAGTGGTTCTCAAACATTTTAGCAATGGGACCCACTTTTTAAAAGACTATCTGTCCGGGATCCACCAGAAGTTATATCATGGCTGGAAATACCATTATTGTGACGCCAGAGCCTGCTGCTTTCCTGAGAATGCAGCAATAAGTTGGAAAATAAATTTTCCAATAGCAAAGTAAATCAGAAAGAAAAAAAAAGTCTATTATAGCTTTGACACAACAAGACAGCATCCCATCTTCCCATATTTTCAATATGGCTGCCTAGGTGCTTCGTGTCCCCTGTGAAATTGGCTCATGACCCACTGGTGGGTCCTGACCCACAGCTTGGGAACCACTGGTTTATAGGAATAATAATAATGGCTTCTTGTTTACAATCTAAAAACAGGTGCATCACAGAGTTCTGTGTCTTGCAGAACTCTCTGTACTAAAGTGCACTTGTAGTGTTTCTGTACTATGAAACATATGGTCACCTCTCTGAATTGTTTCACTGCAGAGCTGACTACCTGTTTTAGTCGTTGAGTGGATTAATTCTAGGTGCTGCCTCCTCTTTGTAACTGGTAATCAGGATCTCCAGACTTGGATCCAAGTCCCTCCAGAGTATTGTGCAGTGCCTGGCATTCAGCTGATAAGCATTCTACCAGTGCCAGTTGACAGTATCCACTGGCTCCAGTTGTCAAGGCTCCTCATGGGCTTTTGGTGTTTCCTATGACATTGAGCCCATGTTTTCATATCCATGGAGTATGTTAGCTTTGTGTTTTGGCTTGTGTTCTACGGGAAATACTATTTTTGCAAATAGCCCAGAAGCTTTGTGTGTAATGAAATTCTACTTCTAGAGATCACTTGGTGGAAGGGCACATGCTTTGCATGCTGAAGATCACAGTTTCAATCCCTGGCATCGCTACGTAGAGCTGGGAAAGTCCCATCTCTGAACCTCTGGAGACCTATGCTCAGGCAGTATTCACCCAGGTGAATCAAAAGCCTGACTTGGAATAAGAAAGTTTCCTACATTACTCTTGGTGTACGACTTTCATAGGAAATGTGCAAATTCTGTTGATGTCATATTTACAAAAAGTATTAGGTTTAGTTAACTTGAAATTTTAAAGAAATACCACATGGCTTGCTTTTTCTTCCCATGTCATTTCAGTGAAAGCCTGCCACTAAAATTTAAGAAATGCACCATTCTTTTATTTTAGGATTTAAAAAGTCATGAAAACTGATCTGTGACACTTGGGCTAGATTGATATTTCTTGACTTGTTAAGGCTTTTATAGCTTTTTGCCTTTGCTAAGGTTTTCCACATATTTGTGGAACTGCTCTGAAGAGAATTCATTTTGTGCTTCTTTTGGATGTAATCTTACTATTCTATTAAAGAGATTGCAATTGTTTGCTGGCAGTTTTTAAGAATTGGTCATATTTTTCTGTTGTCGAGGTGCCCATCAGATAATGTGCAGATAATTTCATGGGTTTAGTTTATAAGATATGTGTTATTTTGAATACAGTGCAGATAGTCTCAACAATATTTTTATACAGTGCTAACATTTTTCAATTGCTGATGTAAATTACTAAGAGCAAGGTATTTTGAGCCCCATTGGCAGTCTGCACGAACATGAAAAATTGCATTGCTCTGAGGTGCCTACTCACTGTATTATGCCTACATGTGGTAGATTTGCACAGCAGTTTTAAATGATTCTTTGAGTTATTGTTTCACATTATAGGTCCCTTGCAGTAATGGAACCCTTGATAGGCCTGCCTCAAAATAGAATCTTGCCTACCTCTTTTATTTGGGGCTCAGCCTGCTGATTATTGCCCTCATGTGTGCCACACTGATATAAATGTGCCTTTTGAAGCAGCAGTGCTTTGTTGATTGGATTATGTGTAAGTGTAGATAACTGCACAAAGTGGCAAGTAGAGCAATTGCAATCCCATCCAGCACCTTATTGCTAAACAGCGGGCATCTAGATCTGCACTAATGAAGCTGGCTTCCTGACAGCCACAATACTGTAGGACAACACGTAGAACAGTGTGCCTATTACCTTGTTTTTGGCATACAACGGCTCTGTGCTTAGTGTCTTACAATGTGTCATATCAAGTGCTTGGATGTTTGTATTAGATTTGTTTTGCCCCATCCCCAAAACATACCTGGCCTAGCAGATTGTTGGATGGAAATGTTAATCGCTACTGTTTATACTATTTAGTACAGTGCCAGCTTTAAGATAAATATGGAAGTGAGTTTCTAGAACGTGGAGCATGTAGTGAAGGAATCTTTGATTATCTCATCCAATTTCTCTTAACTCATGTTCTTCAGATTTCTATTTTTCCTTTTTAAGGAAGACTGATTATATTAAAATTACAATTGCAGTTTATGGATTTCACTGCATAGTAGCTCAAGGATTGTTAAACAACTGTTTTTTTTTTTTTTTGTTCCTGGTTGGGGTGATTATGTGGAAGACACATCGTACTTTCCTTGTTCTGGTTCTTACCTGCATTGCCTGGTATCCGTGGGAGATATGTTCCCTGTGGATAAGGGGGAACCCTATGCCCATGGGTTTCTCCGTGGGCCATTCTCTTTGTTTATGTGGATTACATTCCCCCAAAGTGATAAGGAGCCTTACTTGAACAAACACAAAAAGCTTATAGCTGGGCAAGCATCCTGCAGCCTGGAAAGGAAACTAAAAGCAAACAGGAAATAGGAAGTGAATGTTAGCTTTTGGTCTCCCTTCTAGGCTTCAAGCTGTTTGCTTGCTCATCTGGCTATAAGCTTTTTGCTTTTAGCAGTGTTTCCCAAAGTATGGTTCTTGACCCACTTGGTGGGTCATCATCTGAGTTTGGGTAGGTTGCAGAAACCTGGGAGTTTCCGTCTTGGAAGCTGAAGTCCATACTCTTGCTATATTCCTTTTGCAAGTGTTGACAGTTTGAATTTTCAAGTGAGGGTTTAAAAATTGCTTTTAGTTCAGTGCTTTTACATAATATTTTGTCCTAATCTTGCTTTCTGTCAGGGATGTTTCATGGTTGTGCAGTTGCTGCACTCAAAAAATACTGGTTTGCATTCCAGTTGTGTCATTTTATTATGTCACAGTGATGCCACTTCCTGCTTGATGATGTCACTTCCGGCTATGGTATCACTTCTAGGTTAATGACATCACTTCTGGTGGGTCCCAATATGAGTGCCATTCTAAAAGTGGGTCCAAATGCTAAAAGGTTTGAGAACTGGCTTATAGCATTTGTTCAAGCAAGGAATCTTATCACTTCGGATGAAGGTAATCCACATAAATGAAGGTAATGGCCTGCCAGGACGGGGAACCATAGATAACCATATCTGCAAATATCGGGAGACGCCTGTATTTGCAGATTGTAAGTGCATGTCTTCCTAGAGACATAATAGTGCCTACAGTTCTCATGTTGCTGTGTTGCATATGAGGTGACCTACTATGCAAGCTTATTCAGTCAAAACGTTGGTGTTTGATATAATGCAATTTGTAACATGGCATATGACTTCAGCTCTCTGTCTTTCATTCCCACTGCTCCTTACTCTGTTTTCTATTACCTCATCCTAATTTGGTTATTTTTTTCTAACATGCATGCTTTCCTCATTGCTCCTTCTTAAAGCCCTTGGTACTGGGGAAATGAGGAAGAGTTATTCCTGCCCTTCAGAATTTTTTTAAAGCAAAAAATTGGGCTAAGGAAAAAAATGCCTGCTTAGCTAGAGAAATCCATATATAAATGACTATGTTGAATAGAGCAATGTTCTGAGGCCAGTATTTTTGAAATTCTAGCATATTATGAACAAATAGCTATGTGTAGTTTCCAGTGTTGTATTCTCTTTTGTGTGTTCCTGTTTAAAGAAGTTGCTTATCCACCGTACCAATCCATGTAAAATACTCAAGGTGGTTATTAAGGCAATGTTAATTTTTTAAAAATAGATACTTGCAACTGTAAGACATTGAATAATTAGATGCTGGATGACCAGAGGCCTTCTAGTCTTCAGCCTGCATCTGAACAACACCAGTCAGGTGATTCATTGCGATTGATCTGCCCTTTTTGTTGGCAATGTTGGATTTTTATCTGCTTTTGTTACTCTTTGTGGAACACTTCTTACTTATTCCTACACCTATCAAACCGGAATGTGGATACCACCAAGAACTTATGCTTATTTTCAGTGTTCAGGATAATGAAGGGCTGCTTTACCTCAAAGCAAGCTGCGGCATATCTGGAAGAACGTTGACGATTTGGTAAATTTGCAATATGTATACACAGGTGGTTGGTGGAAGAATGAATGGACAAGATCAATGGAGTACCGCCAGGACCACCTGAAGACTTCCCAAGACCTGATGTGTTGGATCAGATGCTGTGCTGCCTTGCCCTGGCAAATGCTGTGGCTCCTTACTCAGTGGCACTCTAGCCATTGCCTTAGCCACTCCTGCTTCCTGGGTTTGAAAAGGAGCAGGAGATTGATGGCTTATCCCAGAACTTTTTCTTCTGCTGCTCTAGTTGCCTCTTCTCTTTTGGTCTCACAGGAAAGGAGTGGCGAAGGCAGGTGCCTCCCGCTAGTCTGCGTCCTGAAAGAACGGATGGTGTTGTCCTAAGCACTGTTGGTGCAGCATAAGTGACTTTTTTTGGTCTGCTTTTCAGAAATACCCGTGTGTGTTTGTGTAGAAAATGTATACTTTTAAGCTAAACTTTGAATAAACTGATAAATTCCCAAATGGGTGAAGGAAGGTATTTGGAGCCAAAGTGAATTGTTTTTTTTTTCCTTTCTGACTTTTGATTTAGTACAGAAGAGATGTGGCTCATCTAATAGTGTACATTGAACAGTTGTGGTCTACATTAATGACTGTAATTTTAGTTGTTGCACTGATAAGGTTGTAGGGTGAACAGTTGCTTAATGGTTGGATGTTTTGCAAGCTAAAATTAATGAACTTCGTTATCCAGCTGCTAACATAAATGAGTTTCTTCTGATTCTTAAATGTGATGTATGTCATGAAAATAAAAGATCCTGCACTGAATCTTGTTCACGTTGTTAACCTAAGATACTAGAAGAAATGATTCCCATTTCCAGCAATACAAATACATAACACTTTTATTTGGATATATAAGAATTTCCAGTATTTTGCATCTGAGGCTCAGAACGTACAGAAAACAATGTGGAGATCAGCATTTTCCACAGGTTTTAGGGTATGACAGAAGAAGCCAATTCACAGATATCATGGCTCCACTGTAGTTTATTATGTGGTGAAATATCTATTGAACATGGACAAACCCTCAGAGGAAACTCTAGCTCCTTTTGGCAAACAAGTGCTTCTAGGATACATGCAGGTATAGGATGTCTGCCAACAGATGATTGACTGTGCTGGAAGGGTGCCAAGCCTGGCTTTTTCCACAAATGAATCCTGGATTGGATTGAATGTGTGATTGCAAGTTCTTCCTAGGTTTAAGCTCACAGGTGTATTTACCCATGGAGTAACTGTTCATTTGGTGCAGACATAAATAATACAATCTTTGCTACCGTAGAATAGGATCCTTGGAAGAATTACCTTCATTGAATATTGCCTATGTGTGGTAGAGGATTGGGATTTGTTGACCATCCAATCTGTGCGTGGTGGAAGTTCCATTAAGGACCCTATGTGCATAGCTGTGATTCATACAATCTCCCATTGTTTTGAGAATTCAGATAACATGGCTTAGCTGTACAGTCTTGACTACCTCCTCCCATATATCATTCCATTGTGATTTCCACTAGACATGTATAAAGTGGGTGAGTATAGTCCCTTCCGGTACTTAGAGTTTACGGGGTAGAGTAACATGTCAATTCTTAATCTTGTAAACTATCTTTTCTGTGTTATGTCCTTGCAAAATAAACGTAGCATGCTGTCATTTGAACTATTTGCTTATATGTTTAATCATGATTGATTAAAGCTGTTCATTTGGTCCTTAGGTTTTTGATTATTGCTTGATTTTTCAAGATAACTTTACTGTATGTAAATTGCACTCTTGCTTTCATGTGTGCACAATGAAGTTTTGTGTATTTTTCATCTGAAATAGAGAACATTGAGAAAACGAGGGTCTGATTCTGTTGGAAATGTTTTATCCATTTATCTGGGCACTTGTGTGCTGCCTTTCTGCTTCCTAAGCAACCCTCAAGATAGCTCATGTTTGGTTAGGGTTAGAAACGGTTCACATAGTTAATCTTTAAAACGACCACAGGTGGAAGTGGTGGTGCTGGAGTCTGCCTTGTTGGCTTCCCTTCTTTTTCTTTTTCTTATTTATGACTAGCTTTTTGTTACCCGGCGTTGCCCGGGTAACAAAATGATCTTCCACAGTTTGAGTTTTGCACCCCTTCTCACCCCCCCCACGCCGACGGGGGCCGAACCCGGACTCCAACGGCGTCGGGAGCGTCACCGGTTGCCTTGGCGACCCCGGAAACTATGGACTCGATGCCAATTTCACCCGTTTTCGGCCGTCTTCACTTCAGGTCCCCTATGCACCCCCACCCCTGGGGGCGCTAGGATGGCCTGACCCCCGGAGTGTCTGTTGCCAGGCCGCAAAGCACGCACATGCCGTGTTTGGTGCGCGTCGCTCCAGGCATTCCAGCAGGGCATGGCGGACGTTGTGTCTCGCACCCCTTCTCGCACCCCACGCCGAGGGGGGGCAAACTGGACTCCGACGGTGTCTGGAGGATCGCCACTCGTCCCAGCAACCCCGGAAACTGTGGATTCGATGCCGATTTTGGCCGTTTTTGACCAGTTTCACGTGGGGACCTCCGTGTACCCCCACCCCCAGGGGCGCTAGGGGGGTCTGACCCCTGCAGTGTTTGTCATCAGGCCGCAAGGTGTATGCATGCCAAGTTTCGTGTCGATCGGTCCAGGCGTTCCAGCAGGGCATGGCGGACGTTTTGTTTCGCACCCCTTCTTGCACCCCACGCCAAGGGGGGGCTGAACCCAGACTCCAACAGCATCCGGAGCATTGCCGCTCATCCCGGCAACCCTGGAAACTATGGATTCGACACCGATTTTGGCCATTTTTGACCATTTTCACGCGGGGACCCCCGCATACCCCCACCCCCGGGGGTGCTACGGGGGCCCGACCCCCGCAGTGTTTGTGGCCAGCCTGCTAGGCTTCTGCATGCCGAGTTTGGTGCCAATCGGTCCAGGCGTTCCAGCAGGGCATGCGGACATTTTGTTTCGCACCCCTTCTTGTCCCCCATGTCGAGGGGGAACTGAACCCGGACTCCAGTGGCGTCGGGAGCGTCGCCACTCATCTTGGCGACCCCGGAAACTGTGGATTTGATGCCGATTTTGGCCGTTTTTGACCGTTTTCACGTGGGGACCCCTGTGTACCCCCACCCCCGGGGGTGCTAGGGCCCCCCGCAGTGTTTGTCGCCAGGCCGCAAAGTGTATGCGTGCCGAATTTCATGCTGATCGCTCCAGGCGTTGAGGAGCCGATGCATCACGCACGCACGCACGCACGCACGCACGCACGCACGCACGCACGCAC
>JAJKFI010000003.1:22604439-22615070 GCA_029204185.1 Lerista edwardsae
CACGCACGCACGCACGCACGCACGCACGCACGCACGCACGCACGCACGCACGCACGCACGCACGCACGCTCTTCTTTATATATATATATAGATAATGTTCAGTTTTCAAAATCTTTTTGGTTTAGCAGGAAAAAAAAATACATTTGGAAACGACATGTAAGGAAAGCAGGTTTTTAAGCCATATAGACTTAAGAGATGTTGATTTTTATATCGTGAACAGTGCTGGACATGTTATGTGGATGTGACTTGCTTTAAGTGTCCACTTGATTTCAGTGCAGCTGGAGTTAAGGTGTTCAATGCTTTCAAAGTATGTCTGCTTCTTAAAAGTTATTAAATGTGAGATGCTGTGAAGACATAATGCATGGTTTATAACTGTGACTTCAGTTAATGTAAATAAAATCATGATTTAGCTTACCAAACTAACTCTGGCCTAGGATGGCAACAGACATCAGGGAGATCAGATAGCTGTTTGGTAGAAGGGAAGCCTGATGAGATAAGAGCCCAATGGGCTCTTATGGCCCAATCCTAAGACGGCTCCCACCGGTGGAATGGGCGCATGTACGGTTGCAACTGTGCTGTAAACAACATTGTGGTTGTGCGAAGGCCAGTGCTGTTGTTGAAGCCTCTGCTGGTGCTGGAGTCAGCCTGCCGACTGGCGTAAATAAACTGGGAAGGAAGGGGGTGTAACTGGGTGAGGAAGGGCAGCCTGGGCAGTTCAGGCCTGGGAGGGGGGTGGCAGCAGAGGATGCTGCTGTATCCTAATCCCCCTTCCTCGCCTCAAAGCCCTACATGGGTCTCCTTGTGCCAATGATTGAGCTGACTCAGATCCAAATACACCAGGGGTTACTTGGGTCTGACACAGGGTAAAGGAACTAATGTTCTGTTATAAATCCCATTTCCAGCTAAGTTCCTGGCCCTGTGGGATACAGCGGTGGCTGTTCTGGCATCACTTTCCCATGCCTGAATTCATGGGGGTGGTGGTGCCATATTGATGCTTTTGGAATTTCTTCCAGGAGTCTCAGAATAGGAGTCTATGGTAAGAAATTTCCTTATCATGGTGCACAAAAGTGAACAAAGCCTAAAAACTACCCACTTTTCTGTTTATATAATATCTGTGGAAAATACTCATAGTAGTTAGAACTGAAATGTAACGCTGACACTGCAGCAAATGAAATGTTGTGCTACTTTAGGAAGATTAATTGAAGCACCAGCATTCTTGACAGATCAGTTTATGTCTTTGTACAATACAAAGAGAACCCCCTGTAAATTGTCAGGTTGCAGGAACAGAGTTACAATGGTGGTTTGAGTTCACGAAGAACACAGCTGTTGGACTATTCTGTATGTGCTTGAAAATGTTTTGGCTTCTGTCTTGGAACCTGAGCAAACCACCTATAGATCTCTGTGGAATTTGCAAGGGCATAATTAGATGTATGATTGCAACTGTAGTTCTCTCTTAAGTTAGGCTGCCCCTCACCCCTTTTGAGAATATTTATAAATTCATAAACTGGGGACAGTTGTCCCATTGTCTAACACTGTATATAACCATTTTTAAACAAAGGCATGCAGAGTGTTCTTGAGTGGCTGATAATATTTGTATGTTTCTAGAAAACTTGCAACCCCTCGTGTTTTTTCCCTCAAAACTTTATTGGGGCTGGATAATAGTCCATTCTAGATGTAGAGTGAATTTTTGTATGTGAGGGTTCCGCCCTAAGTTTCTGCATGGCAAGCTACTTCTCTTATTGTGAAAAACACAACACTTTTTAGTCAGTGATTATTGTATGACAGCTATTCCCAAATAAAAGTCCTTATCAGACTTGGGACTGTGCTAAGTTGTTGTGGGGGCTTTCCTGATGGCCCCAAAATGGGTGGTCTGATCCCGAAATGGAGTGATTTCTAGCATCAGGGAGGCTCTCTAAGGCCAGTGTGCCTCTTCAGCTAAGGTGAAAATTTCCTCTGGGTAGATGTGGTGCTGCAATTGCTGTGGCACTGTCAAGACGCCCATTACTGGGCCAGTCCCTTTAATGGGGATCACCCAGTTCCCCTGTTGGGTGATGACCCACCATTTTGGGAACTGCTGTTCCCCTGTTGGGTGATGACCCACCATTTTGGGAACTCCTTACATTAAGGAGTAAGGATGGAATGCTGCTTGGAAGTTAGACCTCTTTGGTCAAATGAAGGCCTTGCAGAGGTTGAACAATGAATGTTTCTGAGACTAGTTCTTGGCTCTCACAAAGATGGGATATGCTTTTCAAGGTAATGTATAGGTACTGTGCTCCTATATAATGTTGTATTTTGGCCTTTTACAGTGTTTGCTAGCCGTATAATATTTGAAGCATTTTGTTGCTTTTTATAAATATTTCAGGAGCACACAGCTCCATCTAAATTATCATGCAGGGGAAAATAGTTTAGACTGCTGTAATACTGCATCACACAGAAAGGTTTTTGGGCTGCAAAGGAAAAATAAACAATTGTGTTCTTGGTGCGCCATTTGTAAGGACAACAATCAAGTGATCAGGTGCTTAAGGAAGCAGTTTTTTCTAGTCTAGAAAACAGAATATTTCTCTGTAGTCCAAAATGTGAATGCCTGGAGGAAATTACTTCAGTGGTGCATTGGAGTTAATTTGTGTGTTTTCTCTGGAGTATATTGTCTTTTTTTTAGGAGACAAGATAGCTGTAGCATTTATTCAAGCAGAAGGACATGAAGAGTTGCATGCTGATAGTCATGTACTATGTCTGTATTATTACATATTACCTTGTGGGGGGAAAGTTGCCTGAGAGATTATTTTGTACATGAAAAGCTCTCAAAGGTTATTTACTAGGTTCAAGATATAACTGTGGCCTGGAAGGTGAGAAGGATCTCTAGTGTATTGTAACAGACCTTTAGAAACAAATCAAACAAAATCCATGATGAAAATTTAAAGTGAAAATGGGTCTTGCAGTACATTGCTGCTGCTGTCTCAGTGGTATTGTGCAATATATCTCTTACAGTGATGCAGGGCATGCTTTTAGATACCGTACAGGAAAGCTGTACAAAATGTACTGTTTGTGTAAAAGGACTTAGTGGTAAATATTTACTATCATTACACAAATTTCTGTACTGCTTTTCAACAAAAATTTTTACAGTAACATGGCGTAAATACATGATGGGGATAGAAGAAGTTTTTTTTCATGATATAGCTTGGTAATTGTTTATGACACTATATGGTGGAGATGGAGGAAGCAGACCTGCTTCTCCCTTGCATTCCTCTTGTTTGGCAGACCCTGTTTTGGAACTACACTTATATTGTGTAAGACTGATTTCAAACAGGAATTCATTACAATGCCATTGAATGGACTCTATCCATTTAACTGGTCTTTTTGCAACTAACAGAAATCTCTCACTCTGGTGTAATGCGTGTTTTATGTGCTTGACCATTATTTGACCACTGTTTGAATGTTCTGTAGACTGGTTACTTTTTTGACTTGTCAGGTGGCAGCGTTATCTAAATTGTTTCTTACACTAGATAAAAACAAATTTTCTTTGGTTCTATACCTACTCAGAAACCCACTCCAATTCTTGTCACATGGAGAACAATTATGTGTTCTAATCATAAAAATGATGGGTAGTATACCACTTAGTTATTCCTCCATAGGGCATGCTTTCTGCAAATAGAAGTTTCCACCGTGAGCCAAACATTTATTTTTGTGGAAAGGGTCCTTGCACATAAAAGAAGCTTCCAATTGTGCAGGGAAGGAGTTCCATATTGTGGAAGCACGAGAATGTCACCCATTCGGCTTTTGGGGTAATTTCTTAGTTTAAACCACTGCAGTTGGTGGAGGTTTGTGAGGAACCTTCTTCTCTATGTAGAAACAAAAGAAAAAATATTAAGACTTTCCTGACAAAACTGCATTTCTTCTCTTGTTTGAAAGAGTTGGTATTCTCCCCACGTTTGACTTCAACAATGATGCTATTTTGGGTTTGGAAGTAGTAGGGTACGTACTACTTTGAAGTGCCTGGCAAGCATTCATATGCGTTTAATACAGCAGCACCCAATGTAGTGAGTTGTGACCCACTATTGGTACCTAAACTGGGCCATTTTGATGGTGTGCAACAATCATGGCACCGTAGGAACCATGGGGCCTTCCCCCTTTCCTGGTGATTCACACTGGCCTCCTGTAGGGCCTGGGGAGGGGCCCTGCCAGCCCCCTCTGTGGGCCTCCCTGATGCTGGGAAAAGCCCTGATTTGTGTTTGCTGATGCCTGTTTGGGTATGCATCAGGATGGAGGTTTACTTAAAAAAAAAAATAGTCCTGCTGTGGCAAATAACCTCCATACCATGAAATTGTGTTCCCTTTAGTCCAGTGCAATTGGCAGTTCTATCATAGTCTTTGTTCAAGAGGTAAACTAACTTTAGGGATGATGCCAGCATGATGCAGTGTACAGTTTGATGGTCTGGTCAACCTGCAAAAGACATGGTGGGGATTCTAGTCAAAACATCTGCTGGGTGGGGGGGGGATGCCAGCATCTAGGTACATAACCTCCCAGTGTTTCTGACTTGAGAAATGCCAAGTAACCATATTTTGAAAACTGCTGCAGAGATGAAAATATATATAAAAAAGACATCCATTTAAATGGCTTAATGCTGGTTGAAATACACAATAATGTGCAGATGTCAGAATAAAAGTGAATTATATTTTACAAATGAGAACCATTCTAGTTCTAAATGATTTCTGCTTTTATGTCAGTTTTTCCTAACCCATCATCATTCTTTCACTAAATACACGCACACGTGGGGGGAAAAACACCCTAGCAGTGTTTTTCTGTGATGCATAATTGAAACTTCATACAAGCAGTTTCATTTACTAGTCCACTGCTGTCACTGTGTAGAAGCTTTTTATTAATGGTTACATCACTTCACCCGTTGTTGTCACTTCACTTATCAAGGTAAAAACTTCTAAATTTTATACCCTAAGCCATAAATTCAGAGACTGCTATAAAATGCAGCATTAACAATGACAAAAAATAAATAATAGAAATTCATGGACATGCAAATGAAGCAGCTGCCTAGCTTTTTAGCTGAATCCCAAATTGGCAAGTAAAGAGATTTTCCAAGTGAAAAATGTTATTCTTTTGTGAAAATGAGAGAGACATGCAGACATGTAGTTTCGGACCAGGGGTTCCATCTCTCTAATAGGCCAATTTATCTTAGTTAAGGATCAGGAATTGGCATTTGTACTGAGCTGCAGATCAGGAAGTCCCCATTTCAAGTCATGCCTTTGCTGTTAAATAATTAAGAGCCCAATCCCCTTCAGGTGCACAGACGCTGGTGTGAAGCTGGTCCTGGCAACTCCTCACTGATGTTTGAACCAGCAGGAGAGACCTGGGGGCTCAGAGAACGGGGGTAGCCCCTTCTCAGAGCCCATGAAGTAATGGAGTGAAGTTGCTGCCGATAATATAATATATATTGTAATGTATATTATATGGGTATAATAATAATTTAGACATACTACTTAGACTTGGGAAGCACGCTGGGCATCTGAAAAACTATACAAATGCTTCTGTTTAGGTGACCCTAAGCATTCCCTTTCGTATAACATAAGATGTGGTGATCTGATGAAGAAAGGAACTGTTCTTGCAGCTCAGATGCATACAGATACAAAAGCACAGCAGATTTGAGGGCATTAGTTTTCTTTACAAGCGGTTGTTGAGAGACAGGATGGATGATTGATGGATATGACTTTATTAACAAATGAAGGGGAAAAGACCAGTCAATCATTTGAGCTCCATTGGCTCGTGAGTGTTTCATTGCCTTTGTATTTGCTTGAACCAGAGGTCAAGAGTCATTTTTGGTGTTGGAGGCAATTGCCAATGAACTCTAGCAAGCCTTTCCCATAGAATGTTGTGTGCATGCCTTCCCAGAAATAAATCTCCTTTCTATCTTTCAGTCATTTTCAGAAGATGTAGGCATAGTTTCCTCCATTCAGTTTCTGACTCCTTCCTCGGAAGGAACAGTGCTGTTCCTTGTTTCCTTCTCCCACTGTTTTCCTTTTCTTTTGAAGTGGAAGATGCTACGTAGTGGGAACCAGCTTTCCTTACTGCCATCTATTTTCAGCAGCACCAGTATTTCACTGTTGCTTAGGGAAGTGTGCCCTAGTGTACTTCATGAGTTCTGGGCATGGTGTTCTTTGTTTCAAGTAGCAGATCCAGTGCATTTGGGTTTTACTAGGCACCTGGTGGGAATTTGTCATGAGCCATACCTCATCTCAGTCATTCTATGGAAGTTTTGCTGCATTTGATGGTAGAGTTCACACTTGTTTTAATTGTTTTTATTCTGCTGTTTAGTGTATTAATGTGTTTGTATTAACACTTGTGTAGATTCTTAAATCTTGTGATTGTTTTTCCTTATTTTAAATTGCGTACACCCCTTACGTACCTTTTTATTTTGAAAGGTGATATAGAAATAAATTCTAAAAGTCAATGTTGTAAGTCACTGAAGCAAAAAGACAAGTGGAAATTGATAGCAGGCTTTGTTTGCCCCATGGCTATGAAATCTACCACTGGTGGTTTAGATAGACGGTAAATTGCCGCATAAAATGCAAATTTATGGTCACCTGCACATTGACAATGAGGAGTGCATGAGTTCGTCTGCATTTGAATAATGGTACTATTTTGTTTACAAGAGTAAAACATCAAGAGATGTTCACACTAAGAAAGAAATGAACTAGAAAACAGGTGCCTTAGAGAAACTATCTGTTCTTTAATTATGTACCTTCAGCTTTTATCTGCCTTGCTGCAGTGGCTTTAACTGGATCATTGGATAAGTGAAGCAATTGCTGTATTTGATTTCATAAATGCCGTATGGGATTTTGGTTTTAAGAACTTGAGGGAAGAAATCCCTTGATAGACCAAATAACTTTGTGGGCATTCATGTTCTTCTTTTTTTGCTTTCCAAGTATTTATTTTAATTATGTCTTTGTTGACAATAATACCCAATAACTAGAAATGTTTAACAATGTAATCTAGTTAAATGAGTTGAACCCTCTTGTCCCTTAGAACTTTAAAAGGACCGTGAACTCCATGATGAGAACTAGGTATTCTCTGGTCAAGTCCAGGTAGAGAAGAGCAACACTGGATGCTTTCAGAGTTGCACAAGACCATCCAAGGTCTTGCCTCACAGATATTGTATTTCCCATAATGCCATATGCTCTTGAGTGTTCATGCATTTTGGAGGCCTATGGTCAGATTCTGGCCTACAAAGAAAAAGAGGTCTTATCCACCTGCTGTTTTAAGAAGTCATGAGGAGGCAGACCTTACCTTGTACCCAAGTGTCTTCTGGTCCTGGTACCTGCTAGCACCTCTAGATCAGGAATACCTAACTGGTATTCCAAGGGATATTCCTTGGGTTTATGCAACTCAATCTCTGAACAATTAAAAATCAGGTCGTTAGATTAACTATCATCATTATCAATATGAATTGAGGCAGCAAGGCTGCTAACCACTTCCCGGTATTGCTCTCTTTTGAAGTCCTGATGGTATCTACTATGACTGGTGGTGGTGAGAGCATGAAACTTATCTTATGAGCCAGATCCTGTGCATGTTCAGTGGGTGTTTCTCCTAAGTAAATATGCATAGGATTGTGACCTGTGTCCCACCCAACACCTAGGTGTGAGGATGCAATATTGTCTAATCACAGTAAACCAGAAAGTCTTTTACTGGGGTCTGCAAATGTAATGGAACAGGATGATGGGAATATTATACCACAACTATTTCATGAAGTTAAACTGTTTCTGGCCCACATTTGAGTCCTGCTTATAATTGTGTTGTGCTAAAGTCATTTGGGCTTCACAACCAGAGATGGGATTGTTTTATTGTTTGGATTAAGTCAATCACTTAGTTATAAGTTAATAACTCAGTCAATAACCTGGCATGTTTGGATATATAGCAGCTAATTAATATGTGTTCTGTTCACAAAACAGAAAACTTAAATAGCTGATTTTAAATCCAGTGTGTCAAACATCCTAATTTCCCTTAATGGACTGATAATGGACATTGCTCTGTCTTGGGCATTGTCTACATCAAAAGTCAATCTAGCTCAAATTCTCCTATCTGTGTGATATGGCCAGATAAATAAAGTTATCAAATTCCTGCCCCATTAGGGCAGGAGGTTTAGTCAAGAGGGTTAAAGCCTCCGTTTGCCTGAAAATAAGATCCAAAGGTCGCCAGTTCGAGAACACCGAAAGCTTCTGTGAGCGGCAGACCTTGAGAATTGCGACTGATAAGAGCTGAGCTGTCTCCAGCTGCCTGTGAGAGAGGAGTTGTGCTGGGCCAGCTGTTTCTTTGGTGGGAGCAGAGAAGCTGTCTATCAGCCAGCAAGGAAGGCATTCATGTGGCCAGAAAGAAGGACTAGACCACGAAAGTTCCATCTGTATGTTGTTGTAGTTCTTGAAAGACAGAACTTCTTTGTAATTCGTAAAAACCCCTTGGGGGTTTAGAGAAATAAAGCCTGCCTATGTAAACCGCCTTGAATTAAAGTCAGAGGAGCAATCTAATGACCAAAGAAAGGCGGTACATAAATACTATTACTATTACTCCTACTCCTACTCCTACTCTCATGACTCTTCTCTTTTTGTCCTTTGGCATGCTTCTTGTTAGCCCTCTCACTGTCTGCCTCTGCTAGCATTCTTGCCGTCTGCTTCTTGTGAGTGTTCTTGTTGTCTGCTTCCATTAACACCCCAGAATGCCTTACAGTGCCGCAGCGTGTATAGGGTTTCACTACTATCCCTGGCAGCAGTAGGATCATATCCCCGCAGATATGGAGAGGGTACTATACTCTGCTCTCTGCCGGTTGAAATGCAGACAAAAGTTGAAAGTGTCAAGAGCAGGAGCATGACTACAGAGCATTTTGCACTACAACATGTAGGTAACCAACACGTTCCTGTTTTCCTTGTGTGTGGGTTTGCTGTAGGCATGTAGGACTGCCTGTATAATCCTATAGTTAAACCTGATTAAGCCAAAATCAGATTAATCTGGATCCTATGCAGTGACTTTTTTATATGAATGAGTCATCGGGAAGTTGAGGTGGCATGACAAGGAAGTCTTATGTGATGATGTAGCTAAACAAACTAAACATCATGTGAATTGTAAACTTGTGTGAGGTGTGTGCATTTAGGCTGTGTGTCTTATGAACAAGTTTCAAGTTCAGTAATTCCCTTGTTCCTTCATGTGCTCCCTAGTTTTTCTTCCCATTTTACTGTCAGCATTTGCATTCTCAAGATCAAATCCAATGTGGGTTTATTCCTCTCTTCCTGATGTAACTGGGGGATTCTCTACTCTGCAACAGTAATCTTGGCAATGTAGTTTTTCGTGCCTTAATGGTGGCTTATTGCTTTATACCAGGATAGGACTTGGTGGCAATCCACTTATAATAGTAAGAAACCTTTCTTTGTCATGAAACAGCAGGTGTATCCAAACAGCTGGTAAATGCAAAGAAACTAAATATATTGGAGTTTTCATTTTGTTGCCCTCTCAACAACCCTGTATATGAGAGAGGCCACTTTTCTGTTTTACCAATAGGGAATACAGACAGAAAATGTTACTTGCTTGAGGTTTTATTCAGATGTGATCATTTGATGATAGTTTGACGTATGTGTGTGCAACCTCTTATGTTAGTAGTAGGCTACTTCAGAATGCCAGGTGCAGGGGAGTGGCAACAGGATGCAAGCATCTTGTTGTTTCCAGGGCTCCCTGAGGCACCTGGTGGGCCATTGTGAGATAAAGCTGGACTAGATGGGCCTTTGGCCTGATCCAGCAGGGCTCTTCTTATATTCTTATGGTACAAAATGGCAAACAAAGCTTGACAAAACTCTGCAGAGGAACAAATCCTAGATACAGCACCTATTGTCCATTTTATATTCCTGTGTATATTTGCATGACTACAACAAGAACCTGAACACAAACCAAATGAAGCTACATATATAAAATCATTCAAGGAACTTTCTCGTGGAGGGGGGGGGAGAATGCTGGCCAGGCTGCCAAAGGAACTCTACTGCAGTAGTTCCAAATGGGCAGTGCTAATGAAGGAAGTATATATAAATTTTGCCAACCTCCCCTTTTTTTACTTACCCAGCTCCTCAGACCACTTGTCCAACTCCACGTGCTGTGCGCAGAAAGGATGCTGTTCCCCAACTCCTCAAGCCGCTTGCCCAACTCGGCAGAAAGCGCACTCCCTGATACAGCTCGTGATGGTGCAATCTGAGTGCCTTGCGCTCAGCTGTTCCCTGTTGCAACATCCTGGTACAAGCAGACTCAGAGGGTTGCTTCTGGCGCATGCGTCCTTCCCAGTGCCTTGCATCTCTCGCTTTTCTGCAGCACTGATAGCCCAGCTGTTCCCTGTTGCAATGTGTTGGTGCGAGCAGGCTTGGGGTTGCTTCTGGCGTGTCTTCTGAGTGCCTCACACCTCTTGCCCAGCTGCATCCTGTTGCAACTCATGCTGGTGCACGCCTCTCGCACAGCACCGCCAACCCAGCTACAACTCGTGCTGGGGCGAGTGGGCTTGGGGGCGGGGGTTGCTTCTGGCGTGTGCGTTATTCAAATGCCTCATGCCCAGCATCGCCAGCCCATCTGCTGCTGATCTTGCACGAGCTGGCTTGGAG
>JAJKFI010000003.1:22615080-22635053 GCA_029204185.1 Lerista edwardsae
AAAATTTTTGAATTAGTAGATGCTATGCCATGTCTCCTTAAGCTAACAGATTTTGCTGCTAGAGGGACGCTGCTGCACTAATTGCTGCTTTTAGCTGGTAATCACCAGTGGACAGAAAAATCTTTGAAAGAGCATATTTGATACCAGAAGTGCATATATTTTTTGTCTAGAGTAGCTATTGCAAAATACTGAGGTTTATGAAGAGAATTGTAAACATTGATAGGAAACACCTTCATTAGACCATCTGCAATGCTTGTTGTGTTAGTTTAGGTACAGTACCTTTTTGGAAAGATTGGAGGTGCAGTCCGGACCAAGCTTATATGTCTATATTCAATTGATATATGTTAAATGCAAGCCCATATTATTTGCATGCAGGAGTCCTTGGCATAATCCCCTAGCATCTCCAGGGCTGGAGAAGATCCCTAGATAAGAACTGGAGAGCTGCTTCCAATCTGTGTAGATAGTAATGAGCCAGCCAATCAATTGCCGTGCACTTCCCCCACCCCCACTGAACACACAAGATATGGGAGAATGGGCCATTTTACTGACCATTAAATATAGATAAGAAACTGCTAACTTAAAAAGACCATCAGTTATTACAGTAACCAATGACTCAGAGACTGGATTATTCAAGGGGTGCCGGATGACCATTCAACCTCCAGACCACCTTGTCTCAAAGCTACACGACTTGTCAGACCACACAGACTTATCCTAGCCAACCCCACACGGGGCAGAGGCAGCCAGACTATGCTGGGCTGCCCCAAGCCATTGAGTATGTGAGACAGCCCTTGTGATCCAGGCCAGGGACAACATATCCAGCCCCTCACACTGCTGAACCACTGAAAAGTAGGGAGCGGGTTCTGCCCTGCCTTTGCTGACCTTGAGGTGCACACCAATTGCCTTGTCTTGCCTTCAAGCTTGCAGTACCTTCAAGATAAACTGACCAAGGATGATAGGTAGCTGCTTAAGTACTCCCTGACCCTGCCTGAGCAACAAGTTTCCCAATCATCTCCCAAGGGAGAGGTCTTTATCGCATAGAAGGGGCCAGTTAACCCATGGTCCCAAGGCAAATGTGTGGGATTGGCATAATCTAATGCAGAGCTTCCCAAACATTTTAGTACCGGGACCCACTTTGTCATTTTAAAATGTATTGTGAACCACTAGACACAAAAAAGAGATCTAGAAATAAATATTTTATTAATTAATGATAAATAATAAAATTAATAATAACTAGGATCTAGGACCAAAAGCTGCTAGAGATGTATACTATGTGTGTATAGACATTTGCTAGACTCTTCCTAGAAAGTGAGTTCAAGGACTGTTCCCCCAAACCTTTACAGTCGTTCTAGGGTTCCCAGAAGGCTGAACTGGAAAGTAAGATGTTACTTAGGGACATCCATGCCAGACGAAAGGCTGAAATGGATTTACATGTGACCTACAGCACACTAATTATTTGAGAAGATAGAAAATGTTACATTTTAATTTGCAGGTACAAAGATCACCTTATACCACAGGTTAGCATTCTATGTAGCATAATTATTTTCATTTGCAAACTGGGAAAAACTTTGCAAAAACTGTCCACCAAAAATCAGCTTGTGACCAGCTAACCCAGTTTGTTTAATGCAATATAAGGTAACCTCTTATTCTTGGGATGAATAGAAATTGGAATGCATAATCTAAACACCTGATTATCTTGTAGGCTTGGACATTACCCACTTACTGATCACCTGCGCAAGTTAGTCTGCAACTTTATACACATTTACTTGGAAGTGAATCCTTAAATGCAGTTGGTCTTCCTTCAAAGAAATCATGCATGGGATTGACTTGCATACATCAGTAGTGCAAAAATAGGTTTTTTTATTCTTTGGCCTCTTTTGATTGGAAAAGGAAAATTGCTGCCTTTGAAGTTGCTTCAAGAAAGGAGGACAAAATCTTTAAAATCTCTTTTCCTTGCAATTCTCTCTTTTGAAAATCCTCTAAACCCTTAACAGCTGTATTAATGCTGTTCCCTTTAAAGGCCTAAGTTTAAAGACATGCAAAGGGTTTTAAAGATCTGTCTGTGTGGTCAGTTGGGCAGCCATTTGATAACGACCCTCCTGCTCAATCCTAGTTACAATATGCATACTTGAGGAAAAATGCCCTGCATCCCTTCTAGAAGATGTTGGAGCAATGCTTGCCAATCTTTTTATTTTAGTCACCTACAGGGTAAGCAGGTTTCATAACCACAAAGGACACAGAACCCCAAAATGTAAAACATTCAAGAATCTGTTACAAAATAAAAGCTAAAAACACTCATATGCATTGATTTGGGGCTGTTTTGTCCTCCTTTGATTACCCACGCAACCTACACACTCTCCCCCTCTCTCCGCCTTGTGACGCTATAGCTGGAGCCAGCTGCAATCCACTAAAAACGGGGTTGTGACCCACTGGTGGGTCATGTTTGGGAGCTGTGGATTGCAGCACAGTCCACAGGTGCTCCCAGCGCTGTGGGAGTTCTGGATTGCTTGCACAATTCCATTGTGAGATTGTGTTAGAACATGTTCCTCCTGGAGGAAGAAGGTTTCCGAACTGGAAATCTGCCCTTGAGAACTTCTTTCTGCGTGTTCTCACCATTAGATGCTATACACAAAAGGTCAAACTTGATGCGATACTAAATTTGTGCTATTAAAATACAGTAGTAGTCCTAGGAAAATCTGATCAGAATCATGGAAGAAGGATATTCATCCCATTGTGTTGTAGCACTGCGGGGTTTTTCTGCTGCTGTTCCGCCACCAAACATGGGTAAGTAAAAACCATGTGTCTGTGGGTTGCAGCAGCAAAACCCAGAAGTGCTGAACTAACAGCAGGTATGTAATCCTGCTCAGGTTGCTACCGTCCTTAAGGTGGTAGCATCCCCCCAAGAAACATGCACGTCTGCCCTGGGGGATCCAACCCTCTAGGTTGGGAAACACTGGTTTATTAGCTCTCTAGGTTCCAGACAAGGGCCTTTCTCAACCCTATGAGAAAGAATTAAACATGTGACTTTCTGCATGCAAAGAATGTACTTTATTAGAAAGCTGTGGTTTTTCCCTAAATTAAAACATTTGAATTATGCCCAGACACTATGAGAAGCTCATGCTCCCAATGAGACAGTTTGTTGATGTTTCTGAAAGTTTAAGTGAACACGTTGAACAGTTTAAGAGGAGTCTGTCCTTCCTTTTGAACAAAAGTTTGCTTCTGTATCAGGGAGAGATGATGGTGGTATAATGGTGGAAGAAGATGTATTAGCGCCATCGGTGTCAATAGAATATATCAATCTGCTGTTGCTGAATTTACATGAGACCATATTAGTGGGTATGGATGCTGGTGGTCGATTGCCGTGTTAAACTTTGACTGCTTGTTTCACTGTCATGCACAGCTTGACTCACACTTTTGTTACCTTGATGGAAAAAATTCAAGCTGATTATGTGATGGTGATTTTGTTGATAATTGTAGGGTGAAAAGTATTTTGTCTGTCATTTAGAAAGCATTAAAGAAAATGAATATTGTATTAAATAGCAACAGCTGCCTAATGTCTTTAGCCTAAGGATAGGTTCATATTTAGAGAGGAATCATGAGAGGATTGGGAGAAGTGAAAAATCTAGTTCATGCTGAGTGACACTTTCCATTTACAGATCTAAAAAAACAACACCTTACTTCAAATGGAGGAACTGCTTCTTCATCTTCACATGTAGTGTAGATAACTTTTTTTGTAACTACCAAAGCAGCAAGGTTTCCTACATAACTGATTTAGTACAAGAGCTGAATTAATGATGTACAAATGTCATTTTGACCTCTTTTCTTCTCTCTGTTAGGAGTAGCAGCCAGAAACTTCTGGTCATTTTCATTATTGCAGAATGCTTGTGTGCTATAATCAATGAAGAAACACTTCAGGGATTATAGCTTGGATTCTGAGCTTTGTAGGCGCTATCTTGCATTTGAATAACCTGGGTTCCATCACATCTTTTTGCATTTGGTTTATTTAGTTGCCTGAGGGCTGAATCCTATCCAGCTTTTCAGCGCCGATACTGTACTCACTATTGTTAGCCCAAATTTTTGGAAAATCAAGCTTCTCGACTTCTGGGTGAAAAGTATTGAGGATTTCCTATATCTCCAAGTCTTCCGGTAATGTTGGCAGCAGTTCTCAAATGTTGTCATCTCTGGAGCCCATTACACTCCTAAAAGGAATCTTGGGGTGCAAGGCTGGTACATGCTCGATGTCTCGGAGTCTCAGAGTTCCAGCATAAGCCAGGAAGAGGGCAGATGGCTACCACTTAATGGTGTGCTTATTGAGCCCCTCAAGATGTCTCTGATCTCTTAGAAACCCACTTTGAGAAACATTGTTGTAGGTTGATGGCAGACAGACCAGACAAGAAACTTCAGGCGCATGCGTTTAAGAAAGTTTGAAGTAAGTTATTGAAAGTGACCCAAAGAAAATGTAATTGAGAATGTTTTTATGAAGTTTGAAGATTCTTTTACTGTAAGAGAAGCTTCTTGTAAACAAAGCTAACAGAGTAGTAAGAAACTTCATTTGAAAAGAGTTGACATAGTACTGACTGATGATTGTCTCAATCTCCTGTTTGGAGCTATTATTAATTTAGAAAGCCCAGTAAGCACAATTTGCTTCTTATTTGTTCTTTGGGAAATGCTATGCTGTTCTAAATATGCTGAAGACTACAGACATTTGGAATAAGTGGCTGCCTATGAAATACATAAGATGAAAGAGAAACAAATGTCGTTTGAAGAGAAGCTTCAGATTTTCAGTGTAACGGCAAAAGCAGATATAGCTTTGCGCAGTGCCTTTTGTTGTTAAACTTGGCTGTTTACTTCTCTGATGGATGAAGCGAAAGGAACTTGTCTATAGGTAAATAAACATGTCTTAAATGTATCTTTAAATTGACTAAAGAGCTTGTGTTAAGTATATAGTATTATCTTCAAAAATGGATATAGCTCCTTGTCTTACACAAGGTTATGTTCCAGAGTCAGTGTGTGACACTAAAATTGAATATGCTCAAAATTACATTGAAAATTCTTTATCTGGAGTATGTACTCTCTCTTTAAAAATTATGCGAGGCAGGTAGGAACTGAAACTTGTCTGAGGGAACAGCAGTTTCTGATCAGGCTTATTCTCAGGTGCTTATTCCTCCAAGGAGCTCAGGATATTGTACTGTACATAGTTCCTTACCCAGTGACGTCATTCACTGGCGCCAGCAACCGGAACGCCGCTGGCGCCAGGATCCGGAACGCCGCAGGGACGGACAGGTGAGCTGTAGCTCCCTGCTTGTGGCTCCCGGCAACGCCTCCCTGCACCCGGAAGAGCTCTCTTACAGAGAAATCCAGGTGCGGGGTGGGCGGGCAGGCAAAAACAGCATGCGGAGTCTGCCGCGCACTGCTGCTCCATGCTCGCTCTCCCCGGAACTACTGGAATGGGGTTCTGCCCCGTTGCGGTAGGATGACGCCTCTGTCCTTACCTCTTTTTGTCCTCACATGTGTGATAGTGATTGGCTCAAGGTCACCAAGGAAGCTTCATGACTCAGCAGGGATTTGAATCTGGATCTTACAGGCCTTCCAACTACGGAATCACTATATCATCCTGGGTCTTGCTCAGTTATTCTATATAAATTGTCAGTATATAGAATACATGTCAGGATACTTCATATTTGTGCTTTACTGCAAAAAGCAACTATTTGATCCTTACAATTACCGTATGTTAAATACTGTAGTTTTATTTAGTTGGTTGGATAGTTGTAAATGTAAGACAATTGTTAAATTTTAATGAGATCTTTATGGTCTGTATGAAAGATAGTTTTATGAATTCCCCTTATTAGCATGACAAATTGTTGAAAATATTACCTGTTTTTGAAGTTTTGCTAAGAGTTTATTTTCCAAAGAAAATGTACATGTATTACATAAATGCAACAAGGGAAATTTGAGTAAGTGAGGGAGCAGGAATATAAATACAGGCGTGCCCCTGTATCTACTGATTCAGTATCCACTGTTTTAGTTATCCATGGATATTATGGATACTGGATTGCTTATTAAGAAGATAAAAAAGGTAAAGGTTTCCCCATGACTGAATGGTCTAGTCGTGACCGACTGTAGGGGGGCAGTGCTCATCTCCGTTTCTAAGCCGAAGAGCTGGCGTTTGTCCAAGGACAAGTTTCCGGGGTCATGTGGTCAGCATGACTATACGCCGTAGCGCACGGAATGTGGTTACCTTCCCACCAAAGTTGTACCTATTTATCTACTTGCATTTTTACATGCTTTCAAACTGCTAGGTTGGCAGGAGATTAAAAAGATAGGGGAACATTTAACAAATCTTTTTTTTTACCTTGTTGCAGCAAAACCACTGTGTTCCCCTATTTTTAAAAAGGCATTCCCAATATCCACGGTTTCAGGTATGCACGGTGGGGTCCAGAATGGAACCCCAGCGGATACTGGGGCATGCCTGTACCTATTCTTGCAAACAGTTGTTTGTGTAGTGTGTTAAAATGTGCTTCAGAGCTGGTAGTGACGCTACCAGAAGAATGTGTGAATTGGGCTTCAGCTATAAATGGAATTTTTGTTGCACTATAAGTGTTTTTCAAAGAGATATAGATCCTTGTCCTTGGAAAGTCAATATTCTAGCCAACCATATAATGAGAAATCCAATAGTTCCACCTGATCATGTAGCAGAATGAAATGACTAAAATCTGAATACTTGCTTATTAGAGCATCAATGCTTTTCAAGTTAGACTTCTTACTAAGTAATTTTTAAAGCTAATATAAATGTGTATGACAATTGTCAAAATAACCACACATTTTTGATAGTTATATTAAAGTAATAACCAGCAGGCTGCTGGTTCTGATAGTTCTAGGCTTGCTTTCCAAACAGGGTGAAGAAAACCAGTTGGAAATATTGCCTAATTGCTTTAATTCTCAGTTCTAAATTTTAGACTAATCACATTTTTATGAGAAATAGTAGAATGAATATTTTGTCATGTGGTCTGAAATATTAAGTTATGGTCACTATCAAACGAGCTATCTAAAGGACCACCATCTCCCATACATTCCAGCCCTGCCTGTTAGGGGCTCTCCTTCAAGTGCTACCTCTATCCCAAGACAAAAGGAAGGCATCCCAAGTCAAAGGGCGCCTTCTCTGTAATGGTACCACAAGTATGGAATTCCCTTCCAGAGGAATTAAGAACTGCTCACTCCCTCTTGGCTTTTTGAAAAACAAACAAACCTGTTTCTTCTTGAATTTGGATGATGGTTGGGTGCTTGCCTTCTGGAATAAAGCTATAGCTTGACTGCTCCACTGGATAATTGTTTCTCCCTCCACCCTGGCCTGATGAGATGTATTGGGTTTTGTCTTGTTTTTGAATGTTCTGCATGTATTTGTGTTGAATGTTTTAGTGCTTTTGTTTTTGATTTTTTTTTACTTGTGGCCTGAAGTTTGGCCAGCATAGGAGCCACAATGGAGAGCATTTGGGCCACTCTTTGAGTTGGGGAGGATGGCATACATATGTGCTGCCCTCTCTGACTCAGAGAGTGGTCCAAACATATTTTCCGTTGTCCCTTGTGCTGGACGGGCTTTGCTGGCCTGGCTGTGCCAGCCTGGTCCGGGTTGGTATTTCCAGACCTGCAGGAGAATGCCGCTGGAGTTCTTTGGGTGTGTGTGTGCAGCTCGCATTCGGAGGCACAATTTGTGCCTTGCCCCTGCCACTGGCAATGCACACTATACCTCTGCTTATATGATCATTGTAAGGACTAAATCATGATAATGCACATGCAGCACTATAGTAGTTAATCAAATACTATACAAATGTTAAGAAGTATTAGAAACGTGTTCCAAAATATCATCAGGGCTGTAGTCTTGTACACGCTCACTGAGAGTACGTCCTATGGAATATGAGATCTACTTCAGCAAAAAATAGGTATAGGTTTGCACTGAAAGGACTGTACAACAAGAAGAAAGGTGTGGGAAATAAAGGCAGTGGTTTCCTAACTGCAACGTGGCGCCTTAGGGTACTGTGGCACATTCATAGTGGTGTCACGGGATGTCCTTGGTGGCCCCTCCTACTGGCTCTCTAGGGTGCCACCATCTTGGTGTATACAATATTTTGGAGATTTGGGTACCACCACTTTGAATTGTACAAAATCTTGCGAGATTTGAGCACTGCCATCTTGGATTGTGTAATTCAAGATGTTGGTGCCTGGCTGAGCAGGGAAGAATAGGCTGCAGAGGTGCTGCGAACATGGTAAGTCTGGGAACCACTGGTATAAGGTTTGTAGTATAAAGGCAGAGATTGTAGATCAATAAAACGTTCTATCTGTGTGATTTTCATCTTGTGTGCTGGCACATTGCTGTGCCACAAATGATTCACAGGTATTTCAACATGTTTGTTTTGAAGTGCTTTTCATTATCAGGACAATTGGTGTAAACTTGTGTGACTGATCATCTAGTGTGATGACTTTTCCACACATTCTTGTAACTGTTGGTAAGATATGAAATCAATATTTAATACGGTTAAGGAGTTCTATTACTTGATGTTGAAAGGTTGGCCAGAAAAAGACAAAAATGTGACTCTTTTGCCCTTAGAAAGTTCACCCAAAATATTAATAATTGGCATTATTGTCCCGAGTGGCCCAAGTAAAGTTTTGTTGTTTATTGCAGACATGGAAAGTTATTAGGAATAAGGCTTATGATATTTTCACCTGTTCGTAAGACAGGAATACTTTGTGATATCCACAAAATATCGGATTCACCAGGGTAGTCCATTACTTTCTGCCTTATAAATGAATTGGCTTCAGCCCTTTTTATGGAAGAAAGTAAGCAAATCTTTCTGGGAAAGTGATGGAATGAGCTCATAGCCTGCATACTGTGCTGGACAATCGTGTCTCTCCCTTCATGGGTGGGAGCAATGTGTGTCTTGCAGAGATGGATTGCACTCTCCCCCCCCCCCCAACATACATTTGTCCTTATTCTACCAATCTTTCTGTCATTCACACTCAGTGTTCCTGGGAGTGTTCCACACTCAGTGCTTTTAGGTACAACAGCCCATCAGGGATCCCCCCTAAGACCTAGGGTCAAAAGTGATGTTATTAAGAAGGAGGTGAAGTCATTGTTTTTAATCACACTTTCTGAAAGTCAAAAGAATTCCACATCCTGAATGCTTTGTATCTAAGTGACATTTGAGTTTTGAGTTCAGTGATTGATTCAGCACGGAGAACAATATTGCCCAGAATGCATTATGGCTTCTTTATGTCATTGCTGATTAAGGTGGTAAAGCCAAATTTTAGATAGTCTTCATATCAGAATATTTACGTTACTTGAGACTCACCAGGCATGCACAAGACAAGCGTGACATGCCTGCTTGGAAAGAGATTCAGGAGAGGCTTCATCACATGCGTTTGCACATACTAAGACGAGCCTGTAGCAAGGCTAATTTCCCTCACAGCCACAAACTTTGAGGCAGTGACTGCATAATGATGGCTGCCAGCTTTTTAAGATGGCTGCTGCGAACTCTTCGCAACCCCCTTCTTGAGAGTCCCATCCCCTAAGTTGGGAACCACTGTACTAACTGGTCCTAGGTTGGGATGATATCCAGTTGGTCATATTGGTGTCTTTTTCTCACTTGCATGTTAACATTCTTGTGAACCTTCATAACCCTTCTTTTGCTAGTTGATCAATATCTTGATTTTATCCCATACCTCTTTCTCTCCATTGTATTTGAGTTTTCACCCTTAAAACAACTTCTAGTTTTACTGTTTTGCTTTAAGTTTTAAGGAAGACTTCCCTGGTTTGGGAGCTCTCAGGAGGGAAGCTGTTTTTGTGGCTGCAGTTTATATGGGCTTTAGGTATTTGAATGGTAGCAGAGAACTTCCTTTGCCCAGTGCAATCCCAATTTACCTAATGCAGAAGCGTGATGTGGGGAGAAGATAGGTGGATCGTCTAAAGATCGTTAAATACCATTCTCATTTTGCCCTCCATCTTTCCTTGCATGTGGGATTTAAGTATTATTTCTTTGACACTGTTTCTGTTTTATACGTATTTTAATCTTTTTTAATCTTTGTGTGTAAACTGCCTTGAGTCTTAGCTAGGTGACTATACATTATTTTAATTAATGCCTTTATAAAATAGGTGTGTTTGGTTCTTTTGTCCTGCATCTGTAGTGTATTTTGTATATTTCTTTGAGCATTTGCAGTAGGAGCCTTAAGAGATAATAGATAAATTTTGGTATTCAACCTGTGTAAATTCTTTTTGAGTATTTGAATCTACAGCCTATTGGTGACAGAGCTTTTTTTACAGAGCAGACGATTTATCATCTTTTCATAGTACATGGCTGACTTTCCTCTTAAAATATATAGCTTTGGCCTGTCTGCCTTCAGGGAGCTGATGGGGTTTTTTTTTTTAATACTGATATAGGCATGACTTAGAATAGAATCTTCAGAGACTGAGAGTTAATATAATACTATCAAGATGCTTTCTTGCAATGATTGCTTTCTTTCCTACTCAAAATCCCTTTTATCCTTTAATTCTTCTTTGATGTTTCTAGCAACTTATTTGAGATTAGGGCTTTCAGGAAGGTCGAAATATTTCCTTGAACGACTCTTAAAAGCATATCTTTTTCATGTCAATTTGCTGCTCTTTGTTACCCTGATTAGTTTTAATATTCTTACTTTTTTGTTTTAAAAATGGTCCTCCTTAGTAACACTGTCATATAAACGATAACAACACTTTCTTAGTAAAGAGATTGATTTGATAAATAAAAAATGGCATGAAATAATAGTCAATTGTGGCTGTACAGACTGTTGGAAAGTTCTACCATATTCTGGGGAGGTAATTCCTCTCCACCAAAACGTTTGTCCCTTTTTGCAGGTTCCAATTCTGAAGAAGGTATTTGAGGAAGTTGTCTTATTATATATGCAGTTGCAGACCCAGCCAATGTGCCGCCAAGGGGCAGAAGATGAGGTTGTCCTCCCCCTCTGCTCTTTCCCCACCCCCATGTGCTGCTCTGCCCCACACCACACCATAGTCATAGGATGGCAGGAGCGGGTGGGAGGGGGACTGAAACCTCTCAACAAGGCAAGGTGCCTCATCGCTGCCCTTCTCCCGCCCCAGGAGCACTGTACCCAGGGGCTTTTGCTCTCCCAGACATAATGGTAGGTCCGCAACTGCTTATATGGAGTTACTCAATGGTCATCTAGCTCAGGCTTCCAGAGTTTTCCAGCCTTCCCTGAAAATACCAGGGATAGAACATGGGATCTTCTATATAGAAAACATGTGCACTATCACTGAGCTTAGGAGTCCTTTTCCAACCCTATTTTATAAGCTCACCTCCAAATTTCTGAACCTACAGTTTTTCTTTCTTCTCTGATTTAGAGCCATGTAGTCATAATTCATAGATGGTAATGTTTGAAGTAACTTCAAGTTTTCCCTTGGAATTGCCCTCCCTTGAAACTACATTAGTTGAGTATCAGAGGTCTGATTGTCTCGCCGAGGAACGAGGGGCGGTTATGACTGTTTAGTATTACCCCTCCATGTAGCAGGAGTTAGCTTGCAAACTGGCTCCTGTACTGAGTGCCTGAGGATGGGCACCCTCTTTCCCTGACACATCATACAGAGGTTGCAGTGATGGCTGGATGCTGCACATCACCTTAGCAGTTTGAAATTATTTGCACAAGGAGAATGGTGGAGTTGCTTCAAGCTCCCTGCCCCCCCCCCCGGTTGCAGAGGCTTGAATTTCTAGTTGTATTGGTGTATGTGGCAGGCCCCAAGAAGTCTCTGGACATTGGAGTCTTGCAGGACCTTTCCCTCTCCCCCTCCCTAAAAGCAATCAGTTCAGAAGGGCAGAATGATGATCCAGCTCAGCACTATTTTTAACCACCCTACCATTCCTTTAAACTGGTTTAGTGGGCTTCTCAAATGCCACCCTGAGCTTCTTCAGCAGGTCTGCAGAAACACACCCAAGTGCTTCTCCTTTGGGTTGGACTAGTAGGGAATGCACAGTTTCAATGATATGAAGCTATGGAAGTTCCTGATAGTCTCCTCTTCACTCCCCCCCCCCCCCGGGGAAGAAACAGGGGAAAAAAGAGCTATGATCTCTTCCTCCCTCCCACTTGTACCATGTTATAGTTATGCAGATGGGGGAATTGTCAAAAGAAGGGGTTGGTGCAGATGGCAGCTTCTAGAAAGCAGATCTGCACACCTACAATGGACACAATGCTGGCTGCATTGGCCATCAGGTTCTGCTCATCAGGCGCTGTGAAGCCTCTGGGGGTTCTGGTTGTAGTTATGTCTAGAAGTCTACAGGACGGACCTTCCTGCTTTTTTTAGTTCTGGTATGGGAAATAGGGAACGCCTACCTACTTGCGCTGTGTGGAAGAAGCAATCCCAAAGGATTGAATTACACCCCCTTTCCTCATCCCAGGAATTCTCAAGGTAAGAAATTCCCTACTTTTTTCTCTTGTGAATTATTCATTGTGTGTATTGGATATAGTAATTATGAAACTAATTCAATGAAATGGTTTCATGTAGTAGAACAGGATGTTCAGTTCATGTTTGAGTGCACTTCAGTCAAAGCTATGTGCTGTCACATTGTAAATTTTTAATGTTTTTTGAAAAAAGAGTCTGTAGTTGGATTAAAATAACCTTAAAGTTAGAAGGATTTGGTAAAAGGGCTTGGCTACAAAACTGGTTGAATGGCACATGTCTGTTCTCCTTTTGGATACTTCTATACTGAACAAGTCCGTTTGCTCTTGTAGATGGAGTTGGTGAATATTTTGAACTCAGGAACTGCAACTCTGGCAGAAGCTTGATATGAGGAATCTGAATAGTTATTGGATTAAATTGGGCATAGTTAGGATTATTTTAAATAAACACTACTCTGTTATAATTTAGTGTGTGATCAATAATCCAGCAGTATTTGTTAAAAGCAGAGTGTGTGGGCCAAAATAATTTTGGCTCAGTACTTTGCAGTTTTCCTGCTATTAAGCAAAAACACATTATTGTGGTCAACCTTAAATACCATGAAACCGTTTGTTAGGCCAATATTTTACATATAGAAAAATTGCTTCAATAATGGGAAACCATGCAAAATGTGCAAGTTTGCATGTTCTTTTTTATTGCGCTTATACCCGCCCTATGTATTATATAAAAAATATCAAAACTCAAATGATTTCATTACAAAAATGAAATATGAGTTAATTGAATTCAGCTGTTGTCAGGTGTTGGTGAACACTGGTGTGCCAGCCAAAGCATCATGGTGTGTTGCCTTTGACATACGTGTCATAGGTTCACCATCACTGGTCTAGCGCTAACCAGAATCTAGTCTTGCTGAACTTCAGCAGAGATGCTACATCTGGCGCTTTGTATTGGTTCGTTAATCTATATATATAAAGAAGAGTGTATATATGTGTGTATGTGTGTATGTTCCACATAGGCTCCGCAACGCCTGGACCGATTCGCGCCAAACCCGGCACGCGGGTGCCTTGGCCCCCCGAGACAGTCGCTGCGTGGTTTTGGAACGGATTGCGCCCCCACGGGCGCGGGTAAAAGCGAATTTGTGGTTCTCTGTGGGTGGCTATGGGCTGAGCCGCAGCATTCCGAGGCTCTGATGATGTGATGATGAGATGCAAATGACATGCAAATGACATGCGGAATCTTCAGGCAGCAACTGAACTCTTTACAGTTGAAGACAAACAGCAGCAAACAGGTTTCCCGCAGGCAAACTGATACAGGGCCAGGGAAATGTGTTCTGTGGACATGTGGGCGGTCCCTGCTTGGCAGTGGACAGTTGGCACAAGGTGCTGTGGCTGTTGCTCTCACTCTGAAAGTTTACTTTCACTGTAACCATTTACTTTATTATTTTATTACTTTATTTTACTTTATTTACTTTATTACATTACTTTATTTACTTTATTACTGTAACCATTTACTTTGTAACCATTAACTTTATTATTACTATTTGCCTGTAATAATTTGCCCGCTTTGTGAACTTTGTGTTGAAAAGCGGTATATAAGTACCTGTTGACTGACTGACTGACTGTGTAATGTAAGGCAATTGGGCAGGTGCAACCAAAGGCTACAAAGATGAAACAACAGCGTACACAGGAAACACCTGAGGGGAAAAAAACCGACTTGCAACGCTATGTCACAGAGCTGCTACATCTAGAGCAACAGAAACAGTACAGCAGCGTGACAAAAGACTACACGATAAGAGAGACAGAGCTGCTACATCTAGAGCAACACAAACAGTACAGCAGCGTGGATGGGACAAATAAACACCCGGTCACTGCCGGGTAGTTTTTAACAAAAAAAAACATGCCTGGGGGTGGCCGAAAACCACTGGGGGGCGGTCAGGGATGGGACATATAAACACCTGGGTGAAGCCGGGTACATAAAAGCTAGCTTTCCTGCAGAGAAACTTATACAGGGCCATCTGTATGGCTGCTGAGTGGGGGGGGGGATCAGGGATGGGACATATAAACACCCGGGCGCAAATAGGTTTCCCGCAGGCAAACCGATACAGGGCCATCTGTATGGCTAGTGAGTGGGGTGTGGGGGTCAGTGATGGGACATATAAACACCCGGGAGCAAATAGGTTTCCCGCAGGCAAACCAATACAGGGCCATCTGTATGCCTGGTGAGTGGGGTGGGGGGGTCAGTGATGGGACATATAAACACCCGGGCACACATGTGAGTGGGGGGGCGTCAGGGATGCGACATATAAACACCCGGGCACACATGTGAGTGGGGGGGGTAGGGATGGGACATATAAACACCCGGGCGCAAATAGGTTTCCTGCAGGTAAACTTATACAGGGCCATCTGTATGCCTGGTGAGTGGGGGGGGGGTCAGTGATGGGACATATAAACACCCGGGCGAAGCCGGGTACATAAAAGCTAATGATATAATAAAAAAGAAGCTTGGACTATTTTAATAGTCACCAAAATGTGTACAGGTAAACTTTATACCTGGAAGCATTTCCTGTTTATAAATTAAAATAGGTAGTAAGATCAGTGCAGATTTTGACTCAAAAGGGTTTAGATACAGGTAGAAACGCAAAGGTGTAAAAATTAAGTGAATGGTATAGAGTTTGAAATGCAAAATGTAATGCTTAGCTGATGTTATGGTAATTTTTTGTTGGTTCATTCAGACTTGGTATATTGAGTTCTTCTTGTTACATCAAATCTTTTTCACTAATGCTATTTTATTATTTAATGACAATATAGGAATCCTGGTCTGCACTTCTAACAAGAACTAATGTGCATGGGAACGTGTCTTCTAATGTCTGTTCATGACTCTGAATGGGACCATTTGGAACCAATATCTGAACATTTCAGAAATGAACTATTAGTAGATAGTGTCTTTCAGAGTCGTGGTTCTCAATTTATCACCATCCAAACCTGTCTGTTCTCCATTCATTTCACCGGTGCTTATATAGATCCCCCAGTGGCATTCAAATTATGAGCCACTCTACTCTTAAAATATAGTAGTACCTGTATCTATGCTCAGTTCCTCTGTCTGTTAAATGAGCTTATCTAGGATGCTGAGGTTAATGATGCTAACAGTTCTGAAAAGTTGTTGTTTTTACAAATGTCAAACTTTATTCACGTATTTTGATTAAACAGTGAGGATTTAATGAATATAAAACAAAAGCCATCTCTACCCTCAATTGTTCCTCTAGGTCAGGGGGTCTCCAAACCTTTCTCCACGAAGGTCACATCCTATATCTGACATGGTGTTGAGCACTAGAAAATAAATAAATAAATAAAAATGGAGAACCAATATGCTGAGACTTTGATAGAATACAATAAGAGGGTGCAGGTGGAAGGAGCAGGTGAACTGAGGGCAAAATATACAGGAAGAGTGGGGGAATGGCTTTTGAAAAAGGATTTGCAGAGGGCAAAATTGATTTGTACAGGAAGAGGAGGAGATGGATTTTTAAAACACATCACGCAACCTACAGTGCAAATCACAAACTGGTTTCATTTCTAAACCATATAAGCTTAATGTTGACACTAACTTTAATTTTATTCATTGAAAAGGGAGTGCTTACTTGCATGGCGCCAGATGAATTAACAGGAACCTCACCAATTTTCATTTTAAAAACTAGAACAGGGTTTTTTAAGTCTCAGGTTGTGAAGAAAACCACTTGCAGAGAGTGACTTACTGTCAAGAATGAAAATACTAGATATTCCTCATTCAGCCATGAGAGGTGCTAAATGTAATTCAGTATAATGGAATAATTTCATTGCATTCTATTTAGCTCCTCTAGTGGCTGAATGCAGTATATACCCTTGCTGGGAGACCCAGAAATGCATCTTTTGAGTTATTTTTAGCTCTGAGTCTGGGAAACTGCATGGATCAAATACAGTCCTCCAGAGCAGTGGTCGGGGAACAGGGGTAAATTACCCCAAATGGGGTAAACATGAAATTCCTGGGGGTAATGGTGCGCCTCCGGCCAGTACTTAAAGTGCACGAGCCACCGGGGAAGGAAGCTGCTGCACCGAGCCACTGATCTTAGTCCGCTGTATCTCCGCCTTTCAAGGAACTCACTGAGCGCTCCGAGGGCGCCTCAGCGGCTGCTGAAGGAGACCGCACTGCATCACTGTCGCTGTGAAGAGCAGGAGCTTGCTCTCCCCCCTCTTCACAGCGACAGTGGTGCAGTCTGATGTCCTCCAGCAGCCGCTGAGGCGCCTTGGCGCCCAGCGAGTTCCTTGAAGGGTGGAGATACAGCGGACTCAGATCGGTGGCGTGGCTCCGTCCTTCAAGGAACTCGTTGGGCGCCAAGGGCGCCTCAGCGGCTGCTGGAGAAAACCAGACCGCACCACTGTTGCTGTGAAGAGGGGGGGAGAGCGAGCTCCCCCCTCTTCACATGACAGTGGTGCGGTCCGGTCTCCTCCAGCAGCCGCTGAGCATGCATTAGCCAGCAGACTCCACTCCACAACAGAGCTGCTGGTGTTGCTATTATTATTTCGTCCAAGTTGTTGGGAGTGAAGCAAAAGCTCAGAAAAGATCATGACAGCAGCAAAGACAAGCTGTGGCCACAAATCCCGCTGTCACTGAGCCTCCCCTGCCTTAGTAAATAATTGATTCCTCGCTCTTTCTCTCCCCTCTCACACCGCTTCCGGCGCAGCTCTTTATCCCCCCCGCCCTCCACCGTCCTAACCAGTCCCCAACACATGATGGATGGCGAGCCAGCCCGGGAGCTCAGCGATCAGCCTCGTTCAATCGCCCAGCCGCCCAATTGATCGTTGTCATACCACCAAAGCATTTTCTTCCTTAGAGAACAGAGGGAGACATCACGCACCCAAATAATTAATAATATATGATTTCCTTCCTTTCAAGTGAAAGGGGTAATGTCAGCATATCTAAATATATTTTGGGGTAAAAGCTAAAAATGTTCCCTGACCCCTGCTCCAGGGGGCCAGATGTGGCCCACAGGCTGGGGTTTGGAGACCCTTGCTTTAGGGCCTATCGCTGTGTTTACTTAAAGGTTTTTGTCACAGTGAGGACATTTCCTCTGACAGCCTTTTTAAACTATTGAAGGTAATCTGGTGGAGCCTTGTTACTGTTCCTTGCTGCATCTAATTATATTTCTGGAGGTATGGTAAGTGGAAAAAAGGAGACTAATCACTGATCAGATGATACAGCCTCACAGTGAGTAATTTATTAACCAGAAAAGAAGAGGGTGGTAATTAGATTCTGTTCTTCATTATTAATAATGATACAAGCAGATTCTATAAACGAAAGCATTCTTTTAGGGGTGATAACAGGGAGTTTAAGAAAATTAAGGCCTTGCCAGAGTAGATGATCCAAAATGCAAATATAAAGAAAAGCCCTGCTGGATCAGGCCCAGCTTCCTATATCTCACAGTGGCCTACCAGATGCCTCAGGGAGCACTCAAGACAACAAGATGCCTGCATCCTGTTGCCACTCCCCTGCATCTGGCATTCTGAATTCTGGAAGGCTGGAATGCACCTGAGCAATGCTGAATATCCCTTCAAAGTATAATAAATCACCTGAAAATCACCTGCCTGTATTCTTGTAAAGAGGTTCGTTGGATATGTAAATAGGTTATGTGAATTTTGCATTAATGTGAAAGGTTAAAAAAGTTTGCTTAAAATGCCATTGGAAACCCAGAATACCGCACAGACTTTTCTATGATGTTGAAGATGTATGTTATGTTTTCAGTTCTCTGAATGCATTGGTCATATCTTTAACGGTTTGCCCAGTAACTATGGGCAGCCTTGAACCTATGTCCAGCTGAGTAGTTATGACAGGACATTTGTCTTTTTAAAAAAACGTGTTTTATTGCATGGGCAACAGCCCCTTTAGCTGTGCATGATGCAGTTTACTTTCTTGTCAGCTGGTTCCTTCTGGTTACCGTTCTTTTTCTTTTGAATGACTCCATGGCCCATTGCATTTTTTAAAAGATAAATGTTCAACAAGGAAAACTGTCAGTGCTTTTAAGCATTGCTGCTTGGCAAGCGAAGGTAAAAAAAAAGATAAACAGTAAGTGCTTCCCCCCCCCCCCCCCCAAAGGAGGCAACCATTTTGTTTTTTTTTTTTTTTTTTGCAGGAATATAGTTCTGTGGAGCTCAGTTACAAGCCTGCTTTACCTAATGGAGTTTAGATGTAGGAGCCATCTTCCTAACATGTCTGACGTGTGATATATTTTCCAAAATTTCTTGATTAAAATCACAAATTGTGGCGTTGTGTTTTTAATATTATGTTCTCATTCCGAGTTCTCATTTTTATTAATTTTAAATGCTTTAAAAATATACTAGGCATATCATATAGGTGATACTGGCATGCTCTGGTAAATCCCTGCTTCAGCAGATCTGCCAGCTGTATGTAGGTGAGAAACCTATGATCATAAGGTTAGTCATCTTATCTGCTTTGAAAAACGATGTCCTAAGTTTGACTTGGGACATTACACAGGACATACAAGACACTTGCATATCCTTCTTTGTTTTTATGAAACTGTGCTTCTAAGTATCATGATTTAGGATGTTTCTGCTCTGTGTGTATGTGGTAAGGGGCTGCTAGAGTAAAAACTCCAGTGCCTTCAGAAAACAGTGAAGGTAACAGGGAACATCAGGAACTGGGTTCAGGTGTAACAGGAAACTATAGTTTGCCACTGTAAAGCTAAACCTAAGAGCCACTCCTTGAATGCTCCTCCCCCTAATTTGTGCTTTTCTTTTATATTGTCATCACTGGACTGAATAGTACAGAGGTCTTCAACTGGCAGTCAGAATCCAGAGGTGGATTATTGGGCATTGTGATGCATTCTGGGACGGGATTGGGAGGAGAAAGGAACCTCCACGCAACTTGAAGTGAGTCTTTCAGGACTATTTTTAGAAATAGCACAGCACTGTGCTTGGGAACAGCACAGTTTGGCCATGAAGAGGTAGGAAACCAAATTTTGGGAATTTTTGGTTATTTAAAGGGATTTAAAATCAAACCCCAGTATCTGCTGGCATCCACTCTGAGTCAAACCCATGGATGCTGAACCCCAGATACCGGGATCCCACTGTATTGTGAGGCTACTTTGTGTGGCCTCTTGGTATATAGGAGATGACGGTGTGAATTTGCAGAAGAAAGATGTACAGGAAATTGGTTCATCTCTAAGCCTCCTAGAGTGCAGTCCTAATCTGGAGTAAGGCCAGCAAAGTTTGGTCAGCACAAGGGCCAGAGTAAAGCGTGTTTGGACCAATCTCTGAGTGAGGGAGGATGGCGCACTTCTGTGTGCTGGCCTCTCTGACTCCAAGAGTGGACCAAATATACTTTTATTTACAGTGTTTCTTGCTGGCCTAACTCCAGGTTAGGATTGCGCTCCTAGCTTCTTAGTAGCCAGCCGAATTCCTACTCTCACTATTCTTCTTTATAATTTCAAAAGGTGATAGTCCAGTTCCTTACCAGCGCACTTACCATATCAAATCAAAAGAATTCAAACGAAAGCCCT
>JAJKFI010000003.1:22635453-22683867 GCA_029204185.1 Lerista edwardsae
AGGGCTTTCGTTTGAATTCTTTTGATTTGATATGGTAAGTGCGCTGGACTATGAAGATTTCTAGCCTTTATGTAGTGGTGTTTATGTAATCATTTAAATATGCCTAATGTGTTGCTATGGTATTTGTGTGTCTATGTCAAGTGCCGTTTGGTATGTACTCTTACTGTGGTGATTATGAAATTTAATAATCCAGTGAAATTTTCTAAATGTGTATGGGTAGTTGTCATTTTGCTCCTTATCTGTGATCTCTGTATTAGTATAAGATCATATGAGTTATGCTCTCCTCCAATATGAAGAGTCAAAATACAACAAACACACTTTCATTTCTGCCTTTTGAAAATTCTCTAAAAACATTTTATGATTCTTGCACAGGTTCTTGCAAAATAAGGTGTTCGTAGTTTGATAGGATGATTAAAAGAAAGGATACTTTCACACCAAGGATTAGACACTTGTAAAATGACAAAGGCAGCATGTTGGAACTGTTCAGGGCAGTTCTGTTTTCATATTTGTGAACCAGAATACAGAAGAAAATACCTTTCTTTATAATAATTAGGGCCTATTGTATGTTCCTCACTTAACACATAATGGATTTGAGACTGCACAAATGATTGCTGTGGAATTACTGAGCTGAATGTAATAGTTTTAATTTTTTACGAGGAGTGGGAGTTTCTAATTAGACCTGTTTTTTTACACACGCGCACAAAAAACAACAACCCTATAATGCAAATTAAAAAAAAAATTGCAGCAGGCAATTAGCACGAAACTGGGCACAATAGGGAACAGAATACTTCTGTGTTAGTCAGTTTTGCATATCCTGTGTGGCTGGTTAAGACAAGCTTGACTGTTAGGGATGTGAACCTATTCATGTGGGCCTTCACCTCCAAAATCTGATGGATACTCATGTAACCACACTGCATGAATTTGTGCTGTGGGAAGGTAGAGCAGAATTAATGTCTTTATTACTCTGCTCTGTTGTGCATGCGTGTGTGTGTGCGTGCAATGTGCGTCATGCAAAAGCATGCAAATTGTCTTCAGTAATGTTGTAGGAGGGTGGGAACTTGGTGTCCTAAAGTCCAATGGTCAACAATTTTAAAATGCTTGTGACACTTCAGTGTTATCTTTTTGGATGTTTCTTGTTTCTAAGATTATGCAATGCGTAATTTGAAACATCAGGATTCTTTCTCTTCTCCCTTACCCCCTCCCCTGAATGCTTCTGGCTTATAAAAAGGAAACTTTTGGATCCAAGATTTTTAGTGTAAAAGGGGGGGGAAAAACCTACCACCTTAGAATTCAGATGTGATACTTGAATTCATTTGTATGAAAGAGATAATGTTGTAAATTGTCGTCTGTTTAGAATAGATTCTCTAGGTCAGGCACTGAAGTAATGTGAGCTTTTTGCTCATTAAAAGTGTTTCATGGCACATCTTGAGCTGCAGAGATTGTGGAGCTTGATGTTAACATAGTGGATAAAGGATGGGTAGCGCTATCCTAACCCCCTGCTGGGCTGATGCATGTTGTCTGCATTGGCCTAGCATTGTCACGGAAATGCCATAAGGCACATTCATGCCAGCGTGAGGTTTGCTGGGCACACACAGTCAGCAGCATGGGCCCAGTGATGCGGCCAGGACCGCCAATGCAAGTTCTGCCACCCTGGGACCATTTCGGTGTAGGGGAAAAGCAGGGAGGTGGAGGGAGGGCAGAATGTGGGCCGGGTGGTCTGGGGAGGGAGGTGTAACCAGGATCTACCTGTTGGGTCAGATCTTAACCCTGGGCCATGTAGGCCCGATCTGGGCCACGGCAAAGCACTCGGACGTGTGCCTGCTAAAAGCAGGTGGAGATCGGAGGAGACCTAGTAGCCTGGCTGGGGCTTACCCTGGGGCAAGGGGAAATACTCCCCCTGCCCCATAGTGATCTCCAGCACAATCCTAACCTGCTCTAGGATGTAGTGTGGACCTGCCTGCTCTTGTGCAAGATAGGATTGCGTCCTAACTTACATTCCTTTAATATTTGTGGCTGGCAATTCTTATAATGCTCCATCAGTGATCAGCCACTCTGCTGAAAGAGGGAGGAGTGTAATGGGGCCCTTCCACTGGTTCATTCCGACTTTGCCTTAAAAGGACATGGCAACTCTATCTCAACCATTCTCCCACCTTTACAGGTACACGGCTAAAGCTGTGAATATCAACCCTCAATATAGTCTTTGTTCAAAGTAACAACTGGAAGGAAATTGACCAATTCAGCTGAAAAATCACTTTCCAGATAGGCGGCTCAGGAAACTCTCTAAAAACCTCCTGAGGGAAGTAAAAAGAGTGCGTATTGATACTTAGTGTATTTTTTCTCTGTACACTGCTTTATTGACTTCTTTTGTTGAATAGTGGTACAGGTAGATTACCCTTTATCTGGATACCCAAAAGCCGACTATTCTGAAATCCAGACATTTTTGTCTAAGACCTTTTGAAACTTTCTGGAACTAGAAGACCTTGTGCTCATTCCCACATACAAGTTGTAAATTCTATTCTCTTTTCTGTGTTGTGTGCGTATACAGACATTGTTGAAAAATGTCAAGAGGGCAGCAGACACCCTTATGGGTAACAGTGAAAATAGTAAGAAGATTACTTTTTATGCAGTTGTTCCAAAATTCAGACAAATCCAAAATCCAGACATTGTCCCAATCAGTCTGGATAAGGGTTATTCAACCTGTATATAAATACTCTACATTTTGATAGTTTTTCTTTACCACATCTATGGGTCTGTTAATCTATGTTATAGCTCCTTGCACTTATATACATTTAATTTTGACTGAAAATTATCAGATTCCATGTTTAAATGCAATCGGTATACAAACAGCTCAATCCTACCTACCTACATGGGGATGTGGCTGCACCAAATTGGTGTCCACTGCATACTGCAGGGGAGAAAGAAATATTGCCTTTTTTTTGTTCTAACTCTCTCACTAGTCAATATCCCTGGTTGCAGTGTACTCCAAGAGTGAAATAATTTTCCCCTATCCACTTGCTCATCTCATGCATAATTCTATAACTGTGTTCAGTAGGTCTTACTCTCAGCTTAATGTCTACAGTATTGCATCCTTTGTTAATGACTTGCTGGAATTGTAAGTCCAAAAAGTAGAATGACATAGTTGTCTCTTGTGGAGTTTATTACCTAGGTGATTACTCATCTTCTAGTGACTTGCTTTTCCCAAACAGATTCCTCTTTGCTAATGGGCTGACCTTCAAGCAGCAGATATGAAATATTTATTTTCTTAGAAATGGAGCATATGCATTTTTAAAAAGCATTTGAAAATGGTAGCTCCAGAGTTTTGTTCTACAGTTGCAACTGTAGGTATCCTCTTTGGAAAGAAATAGGGTCAAAACTGACCGGTTTAATCATATTTTAATTATTAATAATTGATAGAATGCTGCTGCTTCTGCAGTATATTTTGCATGTCCAAAGTTGCTCATTATTAATAAACTTCCTATAAAGACCACAAGATACTGTGGATGAAACATTTAGAAAGATCTCAAATGTCTATATCTACTGATGCTTAATGTTGGGTGTTGTGTTTAGGAGAGGAGATTTAAGACGCTATTGTAGGTAAATCTCAAGGTTGGATACAGTCTCATCTTGACTCAGAAGGCCTCCTGTAGCCCCAGAAATGCAGTGCTTTCACTGCAATAAGGGAGCTTTTTTCCATTATTGCAGTGAAACCACTGTGTTTCTTGGTCCTCTGAGATGCCTCCATTTGTCAAAGCATGCTCCAGAACGCAGTGCGATGACTTCTCTTCCTGGTTGTGCTACAGTCTGGGGTGTGCTTTGACAAATGGAGGAGGCTTGGAGGACAAAGAAAAGGATGCAGGCAGCTTGGAAACCTGCCTGCAACCCTGGAAATGGAATTGAATCTGCCTGCAACATAGAAAGGTGTGCGTGGTACCCACGGTTTCCATTTTCCATGGTGGGGCTCAGAACAGCACCCCTGCAGATACCAGGGCATGCCTGTAATGGAAATAATACTGACTAAAAATGTAAGAAAGGAGGAGTTTGCTGTGCTAGAGGACTAGTCTGTTTAATGCAGCAGCCTATCTTTTATAAGGCCCTGAATTTCTTCAGACCAATTTATAAGAAGCACTTAAAGAGCACAATCTTTTCTTTCATTCAGTGCACAAGAAATCCTGAAGCATATGTGTGTGAGTATGTGAATGAAAGAAAGTCAAACTCAGGTTCTCTCTCTTCATTGTGGAAACAATATACTCTTTAAAGCAGTGGTTCCCAAGCTGGTGGGTTGCAACCCACCAGGAGAAATGGAAGCAGGGCATTCCCTCTTAAGGGGAGTTGCCCTGCTCTTACGTCAACAACAGTGCTGCAGAGATTGCAGTGCTGCTGTTGCCAGGGGCTTTTTCACTTATCGGAGGGGGCGCACTCTGGTCTCTGCAGGATCCTGCACGCTCGCAGCCCCCTCTGATCTCCTCTGCAGCTTGTTTACAAAGCCTTTATCTCGGATAGAAAGCTACTCCCAGTTTTCAGGGAAGGAGACCAGCACTGCCCCCAGGTAAGTGAAAAAGCCCCCTTAGCAGTGGTAGCGCTGCAGTTTCTGTGTAACCCCTCCCCACCCACGCAGACGTTTACCTTAACTCCCCTGTAGGAGTTTAGGGACCACTGATTTAAAACAATAAGTAGATTTAAAATATGAAGAGCAAAGAAAGTATGAGGAATAGAAAAAAGTGCATTTATTGCCCTCAATTCAGGAAGGGAAAACATATTTACTGTGGTATACTTGGAAACTTGTGCTTTCTTTGTTCAGTTTTTTCCTTCATTCTCTTGGAGAGACACTTCCCCCCCCACCAAAAACATGATTTAATAATCTGAACTTGGAAGAACTAACACTGCTTGGTGACCTTTAGCACCAGTAGTTCAACTTTTTGGGAAGTGAAATGGAATTTACTCATTTTGACATGTGACGAGCAAGAATGTGACCTTTGCCCAGTCACCTAAGGATGTGCTGTGGTGTGTGGTAGAAGCATATGGCATTTTACATTTCATAAAGGCAAAATTAATGCCCATGAAACATGTTACTTTGCATTAGTATTTCCAACAGTGAGTAGGAAAGAATGTAAAATGCGTTTAAAAGAAATCATTGGAGAAGTATGCAACTAGATTATCTATAATTCATTGTGAAAAAATAATAATTGACTTCTCTTTTCAGAAAAGCAGAACCACTGAGGTCACATTACAGGGCTAGCAGTATTATAATAAGTCTAGCAAATGACACCCCATTTTTCTGATGGGCAAAATGTTTCCAGAGGTCTGGTAGCCAGATGTCTCTCATGTCATACATGGAACAAATGTCTGCTGTCTTGGCCTTTACTTTCCTTTGTTTCATGTGTGCCTCCCTCCCCCAAATGGAGAGCGCCTGCTTCTAATGTAACACATGAAATGACGGCCATGAGAATCTCAGCATGTTAAAATCCTTATTCTCAAGAGCATGAAATCAACACAGTCTAGCTTTGCATGCTACGTTATGAGATTATGCATTTCTATAATTTGTCTCTTTGTAGATTACAAACTGCCTTTTATATTTACATATTTGGCGGTTGTTTAAATGGAACCTGCAATACCGGAGGTTTTATTCATATGCTACTTAATACTGTGAGTGGAGATTAATGTGGAGAACTTTTAACATAGAAAGACTACATCACATTGGGACTACTTTTTGGCTACACCTTTTAACAAGTTTGTTTGAAATTACTTGGGCCATCCTTGTGAATTTCTCAGTATGCTTCCTTGCATTGCTTTTTTGTTGAGTTCTGCAACATTGGCAGAAAGCAAATCGTATTGAGTTTTTCCCTTATAGTTCAGCCCTTACTGATAGCAGCAAATAACTTAATTATTAATGTAATGGTTCTCCAAAGAAAGTACCTGCAGTTTGGTTTGACTTATTGTCATCTGGGCTCCTGTTGAGGCAGTTAGCTTTGTAATGTAGTGGAACGTTCAGTTGATGCTGCTAATTTTTTGAGTCTGTATCTCTTTTTTTTGGTACTTTTATATTTTATTAATTTAATTAACTGAGTCTGTATCTCTTGAGTGGTGTACTGTGTTCAGCCTTTTTCTTACAGTTGTAGCTTGGAGAAGGGAGAACTAAGTATTTGGGGGGGAAATTCTGAAAATCTTCAGTAATCTTCTTTGTGACAGAAAGGAAACCAAGAAGAAAGCTTTCATGGGATTGACTAGGTGTTTTAAGATGGCCAGCTAATCAGATTATAAAAAGTAATCAACATAGGATGTTTTGCTTGCAACATCCTTATTTGGTGAATTTGTTCTAGTGATGTGGCGAAATTGCCATAGACATACGATGATCTACATCAGTGGTTCTCAAACTTTTTAGCAATGGGACCCACTTTTTAGATAGACAGTCTGCCTGGGACCCACTGGAAGTGATGTCATAGCTGGATAGCAAAGCAGCAATAAGTTGGGTTATTTCTCAGTCATTTTCCAAACAACCTTGACACAAGCAAAACAACCACACAACCCTCCAGCTTTCTAGTGTCCCATCTCCCCATATTTTCAAAACTGCTCTGGGTGCTTCACAACCCAGCTGAAATTGGCTCATTACCCACAGTTTGGGAACCACTGAGCTACATGTTTTGCCTATAACGTCTGTGTTTTACAAACCAATGTTGTTCCAAAACTAAAAGTTGGTATTAAAGGAATAAAAACTCAACATTTCCTTATGTAGGCAAAGATGTGCCTCATAATTAATACATCTGTTCTAGACTACCTACTAAACACTGAACAAAATTATCTTCAGTCTGCATGTAGCAGGAAAAACGTAGCTGAAAAAGCCTGATTTGATGTTCCTGCTATTTTTTTTTAATTATGCTACCCATTTTCATTTGAATGTAAAATATGGAGGACAGCTTCTAAATTAAGAATGTGTTACCTGGTATAAAAGCCTTAAGGAATCTCTGTATGCAATATTTTTTGTCCAGGAAAATTCTTGGCGTAGAAACCAAGTAAAATGCATACTGAATGTATTTAAATTCAGTTAAATTTGAATTGAAAGAGGTAAATCTGTGCAGTCAAAGTGCATCTGCACACAGGTAGGGGATGAGAGATGTTTCATTTTTGCCTTTTGAGGTGTTGCTCAAGAGTACCCCATGTCCTTTGGGGGCTGTTGCTTGAAAAACCTGAAAAGCAATTGACCACGTGTAAAAACTAAATGAAAGATTTAGGAAAGTTTAATTCCAGTTACATTGAAACTGTGGATATTTGTATGCAGTACAACATGGCTGGTCATTGTTTCTATTAGCAGAACTGCAGCTTGGATCAGCTATCCAAGCTGCAGCAAATACCTAATCTCTATAGTTGCTAGTCTTAATAGGTAATCAGAGTTTCATAGTTATATACATGTGTTTGAACTCTGTTTTGAAACTGATATATTTGCTGAGCCAATGTGAAGTATGACAAACTAATTTTGTATACATGTCTATTTTAAAAGTTTTTTTTTTAAAGGACAAGAAAATACTACTGGGGAGCAGGATGATTGAAAAGTTCTTCTAGGAGAAGTTTTTTTAATAGATAAAGTATTTTCTGGGATGGATCAATGCTTACTCTCATTGAATTTGGTGGGACATAGTTCTGGATAGAAATGCATAGGGTTATTCTATCAGACAAATAGGTTGTACAGTTTGATCTCATTATCAGTGGGGATCCCATACCTGGAATTCCCGTGGATAATGAGATCCATGGGTAGGGGCTGTCATCCATGTCCAGTGGTGGTCTGAGACCTGGGAGGCCGCATGTGGATTTCTGGAAGACCTTAGAAACAAACTTCCATTTTTCACAAAAAACCAGAAGTTTGTTTCTAAGGAAGGCCTTTCAGGATCACAATGAAGGGAGGACAAGTAAAAACATTTTTATACTTACTACCCCAATGGGTCATGGTCCTTGGTGGGGCTACTTGGATTTGTGCCAGCTTTTTGGCTGGTAAATCTGGGTGGGTCTGGGAGAGCATACTGAGAGCAGTCTGGGGCAAAGGATATTGGTGGTAGTGCTGTGACTGATATCTGCTACCAGCTGACCCCTTTCCCTGCCCCATTCCTGCCCCAGAACACCCCCTCTGCAAATTTTCTTCCTCTGAAGGAGTTCTTTGTTAGCATGTACTTGAAGCTGATAGCCATTCAGGCTGGTGGTTTTAGCCCACGTGGTGTTTCTACAGCTGCGCCAGCAGTCTGGGCCATGCGGCGACAGAACACAAATTCTGTTGTCACAAGGCCTGGGTAGGATTGGGCTGAAAGGAAATACAATTCAACCTATGAATTTTGCTTCAGAGCTTGTTGTTCGCATATAGCATAATCTTGTTCATTTTACTAATGGCTTTCTTGATTGAAGTTTTCATTTAGAATCGAAAGAAATATGTGAGCATCATTGCCATCAAGTGTGTATTGGATATTGTCAGTAGTCTTCACTCAAATTACAGCTGCTCATTCTAAACAGTTGGCACACATATTTATAACATCAAAGTTGCCACATCTTCTCTTTGGTTTCAGATACTTTTTGTCATAATAGGAAAAAAATGTGTAAAGTCTTCATCATTGCTATTTAAACTGTTTTGAAACATTTACACGTTCTCCCAGGAAATACAGGTATCAGAGTTGTTTTAGAAGATTTGTAAGCTCAGCTGCCTATTTTCTTTAGGCTTATGTTTCTGTGAGATGTTGATCTCTCATCTCTCTGATGCAACAACACAAGCCATTTGGGCAACTACATGCAGTCAGTTCACACGCTTCAAGCAATATTACAATTATCAGTGAGAACAATTCTATTTTTATGTTCTTGAAGCTGTGTGTGTGAGAGTGAGAGAGAACACGATGATTTCTTACAGTTAGTCTTGCTATAGTAGAGAAGCCTGTTAGATAAAGAAACTTGTTCAAAGAAGTTAGTACCATAACAGTACCAATAGTAGTTCTGTTCACAACATTACCGTAAGTACTGAACATTTCCTAAAAACATTAACACACAGCAGCATTCTCAAACCAAAGAATTAAACACTTGCAGTTACGTATTACTCTTTCTCAGGCAGTTAAAGGAAACTGTAAAGCAGTGGCTTTCAAACTTTTTAGACCAGGACCCACGTTTTAGACTGGCACTCGGATTGGACCCAATGGAAGTGATGTCATTAAACTGGAAGTTACTTCTTTCCTGGGAGTTAGGTCGTTTCCTGGAAGCCGGAAGTGACGTAATCAAGCAGGAAGTGAACATAAGAAGAGCCCTGCTGGATCAGGCCAAAGGCCCATCTAGTCCAGCCTCCTGTATCTCACAGCGGCCCACCAGGTGCCCCAGGGAGGCATGAGACAACAAGATGCTTGCATCCTGTTGCCACTCCCTTGCACCCGGTACCAGTAGCCCACCACCTTTGTAAGGAGGTTGCACAATCCATCATTGCCTATAGCCCACGATGGACCTTTCCTCCAGAAATCTGTCCAATCCCCTCTTAAAGGCATCAAGACCAGATGCCATCACCACCTCCTGTGGCAAAGAGTTCCACAGATTAACTACCCGCTGAGTAAAAAAGTACTTCCTTTTATCTGTTTTAACTCTCCCAACCCTCAGTTTTAGCGGATGTCCCCTGGTTCTGGTGTTTTGAGAGAGGGAAAAGAACATCCCTTTATCGACTCTATCTGTCATTGTGACACTTAGTGCTGTCATTGTGACACTTATGGAAAGCAAACTGACATTTCTGGACTGCAGCAATTGCACAACCATGAAACATCTCTGATAGAAAACAAGATTAGGGCACAATAGTATGTAAAAGCACTAACTAAAAATAATTTTTTTAAAAAAAAATCCACTTGAAAATTCAAACTGTTAACTCTCACAAAAGGAATATAGCAAGAGTAAGGTCTGCCGCTTCCAAGGTGGCTGCTCCCAGCTCTCTGCAACCTACCTGACATCAGGTCCCGACTCACAGTTTGAGGAACATTGCTCTACAGCATGGGTTTCGTCTACGGTTGCTGCAGGCAGTAACCAAAATGAATGAAAAGCTACTGAACTGTATTGAAGTTAACTAAGACCTGGTTTCCACATTACATCCACTGTGAGGATGCTGCTGAAAACAACCTCCTTTGTTAGGGAGAAACTGAGTCATAACATTTGGAATGGCTTACCATTTGAGTTCTTTCCAAGACAGTTAGGAATCTCTAACAATATACTGTATAGCAATTGCCAACAGCGTTAGTATGGGCAAAGGAGTTTTCAGCATGACTGTTCGTGTAGTAAACTATTTAATCATTATGGCTTAACTGGGATGTTTTGACACAGGTGCTCTTTTACACCTGGTTTGTGGATTGACTGCTTGTTGCTTTCAGTTCTGCTTTCTATTCCCTGCGATTAGTCTGTCCATGTGATAATTATCTTTCTCTTGTTTGTGTTCTTTTTTGCTGCATACCCTTTGCAGGAAGTTGAGGTTTGTATATTCCTTCTGTATTTCTGGTTTTTCCCCTGCATGTCATATATGTTCCACGTACTAAATGCACACTGTCTTTTTCTGCTACAGGATGATTATTTTCGAACATGGAGTCCAGCTAGACCCTTCGATCAAGGTAAGGAATTCATCTTTGTATAAATGAAAAAGGACTTTATAAACATTTTTGAGTATAATAAAAAAGGAAAATGTTTTTTCTCTACACAGTGGTGAACTTAACAGAAAAGCTAACTTTGAAAATGGTGGCTGTCTTATCCTCCACCACCTCAGCAAGATGAACTAAAATAAGTTTAAATTTATGAGTAAACAGCTATGTAATATTAGTTTTTAATGGTTGAAGTCAACCTGAATTGAAAACATCATTTGCCCTAGATCTGTATTCCACAGGCAACTTAACATTTCCGCTAAGAACAGTAACTGAAATTTGCTTCATGTGCAAGCTTCTATATTACACCTCTAGTATAGATGGCAGAAAGACACAGCGCATATGCTGCTTGTGGAGAAATAAGTGTTAGTGGATAGGCACACCCTGGGCTTCCTCTCAGTTGCATGTGGCAAGCTACATCTTCCCCTTTACCTGTGACAAGAAAAAATGGTGGCCATGGTAGGACTCTAGAGCAGTGGTTCTCAAACCTTTAGCACCAGGACCCACTTTTTAGAACGACAATCTGTCTAGGACCCACCGGAATCCTAGTGATGTTGTGGCCGGAAGTGCCATCATTGTGCCAGAAGTGCCAGAGCCTGCTGCTTTCCTGAGAGTGCAGTAATAAGTTGGGTTATTTCTCAGCCATTTTCCAATAGCAGAGTGAATCAGAAAGAAAAAAAAGGTTTGTTTCATTGCATTCTGCATTACATTAATCACGGAGGGATATAACATGGTGGTGGTATTAGAAAATGCCAAGATTTTCTCAGTTTTGGCCAGCTGTGCTATCGCTCTTCCAAAGTGTTCCACAGTGGTCCACACCCCTTAGCAGCTACTACTGCTTGCTACAGGCAGCATAGCAGCTGTAGGAAGCACCTTGGGAGAAGAGGTTCATCCCCTTTCCCCACTTAAGGGAGGGGCCACAGCTGGTCCCACCTCTGCTCCACTGCTTCCCTTGCCCAGTTCCACTACTACTGCATTCTACAGGCAGTGTAGCAGCTGTAGGAGGCACCTTGGGAGAAGAGGATGTTCATCCTCTTTGCCCATGTAAGGGAGGGGCCACCGCTGGTCCAACCCCTGCTCCACCGCTTCCCCTGGCCAATTCTGCCCTCCCTCTCCCCAAGAGAGCTCACCGCTGGTGGTGGTGAGATTTATTTCCAGGTGGCTCCACATCAGGTCCTCCTGCTGCTAGGATCTGGCGCTGGTGGTAAGCCCTTACCACTGCCACTAGATGTGCCTTACGGCACTTTTGCGACACCTGCACCAAAGGTAGTAGTTTGCTGCTGGCACTGGGCTGCATAGAATCAGTCCCTACCTCTTTCAATAATCTTAGGTCCCAGCTTTAGTAAAAGTAGCAATTCTCCCTTAATTTATTAGATAATTTTTTACAGCAGTGGCAGGAGACTGCTCTCTAAAAACAACTTTTATATAGAGAGTGAACTCTCCATCTTTTGAAGTAAGATTGAATTCGTCGATTTTTTTTTAGGTGTTACCATGTATGACTATCATTTTAGTCCTGAAAAATATTGGTTTTCAGGTTGGATCAAAGGTGTATATTTAAAAGTTGAGCTGCTATTTATACTTGCTAAAGTTTTTACTTACGTGTCAAAATATATGATGGTGTTAAAAGTGTTTTTCCTTTTACATTGTCACGTTGCGGTTGCCCCCCCGCTTGCCCCTCCCCAATCCGGGAGGGGGGCTGAGAAGGGATCGACCAATGACATCCCGGTGGGCGCCCCCAAATATGACCAGGAAATGGGAGAACAGTATGGAGACTCCTTTATTGCACTTCCAGGAACACCATCGCCTGCTTTACCCCGTTTCCCCCTTCCCTCAAAGTCCCAGCAAAATCTTCGCCCTGAGGGATGTCTCAAATGTCTAACTCGAAATTCTGCCCTCCGGGCCAGCACCAAGCCAAAGGAAGTTCCAAAAGGCCGGTCTGGCCACTGTTTAGTCCAACTTAAAGTCCCTTCCTCCTGGGCTCAGTCCTGGTAGGCTGCCATCTCCTCCGGCTTCCCCGATCGCCACTCCGGAGGCCGTTCACTCACGGTTCCCTTGGTGCGGGCGCAGAGTTGTTCCTGGGTCACGTCTGGTCCTCTGGTGCCAACGGCTACAGCAATGGGCGGGTCCGGCGGCACTCGCTGACAGGGTATCCGTCCTGGCCAGTGCTCGGTGGGGAGCATCCTGCCTCAGCTCGGCGACGCCTCCCCTCGCTGCCAACTTCTCCCAGGTAGACTGCCACCTCCTCCTTCCTGGTCTCTATCCCTTCCCCGCCCGCCTGAACGGCTGCAGCTGGGCTGGGAAGATTATCTGCAGCTGGCCACCTTTCCCATACTGGCATTCCGCAGCCCCGCCTGGCCGAGCGCCTTGTGCCTGCGACCACTGGAGTCTGTGTGACAGACATGCTTGAGATAAAATAATTTTCTAAAATTTGCATTCAGTTTTGAATGAATACACATGTTCTTGAAAATTACAATGTAATACTGAGTCTCATTCTTAATCGTTGTGCCCATTTTACCACTTCGAAAAAAAAATAACCACATAGGGTGTGTGTGTGTGTGTGTGTATAGAAATTGAGAGAGTTGTTTGAAATACCCTTTTTTGAGCCAGTAGTTTTCTTGGCAGATCATTTGGGAGATTCTATAGATGTACAGAGGATGATGAATATTTAAAATGCCATGTTTGCACTTTTCTACTTAACTTGCTGCTGCCAAATGCAAGCTAACTAAAAATTTCCAGGAAAAATACTTTTTCTGAGCAAGACGTACAGCTTGACTACTGACAATCACACTTTCATTTGTAGGACCCTACTGTGTTGCTGTGCTGTTTAAACAAATCTAAGCACACATGTCTTCTTGCCTAATTCGATGTAATTTTCCTTTTTCAAGGAACCTGAGATAGTTGGAGTTGGATCCTTCTTATTAAACCGACTTTTTTTTGTTTCCTGCAGTCTATGGATTTTTTCTGTGAGCTAATTATCTTGTGTGGCAAAAAATTCCACCTATATTTTTATGTATAGCATGTCAGCAGAACTACCAAAAGAAGCTATTTTTAATTTTAAAAATTATTTAAAAAATTGATCAATTTACATGATGCTGAAATGCTAGGGTTTTTTTTCCTGAACGATAATATTAAGAAATGCAACAATGATATTCAAAACTGTTCTTTGAGATTCACCTGAAGTATCAAGTTGTACAGAATTATGTGCTGTAACGTTTTCCTTATTATTACAATTTATCAATGGGATCCTTATTTGTTGCTCTTTACAGGTCTGATACCAAAACCAGGTTTCTTGTTCCTTTGTCAATGTAGGGAAAAGAAAGATGGGGATACAATAGCTGAATAAAGTCCTTGGCATATTGCCTTAAAAAGATTGTGTTTTTATCCAAGATACAAATAATAATAAAAATTTTTTATAGACTTTATAGACTTGATATATAGACTTTTATAGACTTGATTAGGTAAAAATTCCTACCTTGGTTTTAAAGATCCATCGTTTCTTGCCGGACAGTATGGCAAGTGTAAGTAAACTAATGTTTTTGTATCCATCTTGAAAAGCTTTTGTCGTTTCAGATCATTTACTTAAACAGCTATGATTTAAACACCACTGATAATAAAAGTGCCCTAGTTTGTTTTTTTTAAATCTAGTGGGGTTTTTATATTTGTTAAATTGTAAAATCCTTAAGCAATCTTTATAGATACAGCAGAGGTCTGACTCATGACAGTTGTGGGGGGGGAGAGAATGAATTGTAGGTGTAAAACCAACTTTTTTAACGCAGACATAGGAACACTGTTGGTCTTGTAGTATTCTTTGAATACTAAAAAAACCTGGTCTTGCGACCTCCATGAAAGTTGACACATTTTCCTCCTATCACTGGTTTTTAATATGCCTTGACAAAGATGTCCTCCATTTAAAATGTTGTCAGGATTTGCCTTTTCGATTAAATATTTTGTACAGACACATACTGAGCCTCTCATTTTTTTTTCCTTGATCCTGCTTTGAATTTGTACATGAATTTGTAGATGTGGCACAAACTTACCTTAGGGTGTCTGTTCTCCATATGTGAAATAAAAAATATTGTACAGTGGATAGTGCTACAGAAATAATCCATTAGTGATCTAGTTGCTGTTAATGCACTGGAGAATGCACGAGATCAAGAGTCCAGAATTTTTTTGCTGGCATTAATAGCCAGCCAAAATTTTCCTTATCACCGAAGCTGCTTTTAACCTTTCGATTGGGGGCGGGGCGGAGAGTAGGGTCTTGGCCATGACACCATTTCTGGTCTAAACTTTGAACATGACTGTATTAGCAGCTGTGGAGTGGATCATGTGACATGAGTTTTCACAAATTACATGTGAGTGGTTTGGAAGACAAACTACAGGTTACCCCTTGATGCATAGATCTTTGCTAGAAGGATGTCCTCTGCCTTCTTTCAAAGTGGCAGCATTGTATACACACTGGTCAGAGAGTCTGAGAATGCCAGTATTTCAGGGAAGAACTTTAGAGACTTAGTCTCCACTATTCCACATTTGTGCGCACTGCTTTGGTGGAAAAATGGCTTGCTCAGCATCTCATGCTAAACACGTATATCACACAAAATCTTCCAAAGTAGTATTCTGCAACTTAATCACATCTGCTGCTTGTGATATACAGAGCAAATGATAGAACAAAACTGTCCATATGGGAAACCAAGACCAAACCATTCATTTGGCCAGGCCAAACCATGCATTTAAAAGTTGTTTTTTATCCTTTTAAGCCATACATATAATGGGATTCTCTAGGCCAGTGTCCCCAAACTGTGAGCCGTGGCTCCCTGGAGAGCCACATAAACCAGCCAGATGACTGGGGAATCCTCGTGAATCCCCCCACCCTATATAATGTGTATGTAGATTGTAGTCCTAATGGGGAGCTGCGGCAAATGGCCTGTTAGATCAAGGGAGCTCCAGTCAAAAACGTCTGGGAACCACCAATCTAGGCAATTTTGTCTGCATTGTACAACACTTGTTGTTTGTTACAGTCCATATGAAGTACCTAAAATAAGTGGAAAAGCATCTGCATTCAGACCTGCCTGGTGAAAAAAAAGTTAAAACCGATAAGTAGAGTGAACTGGGATATGATCATAATTCTTATTGCAGAAGCTTATTCTATTACATCTATGTATCAAAATGAAAATGTCGTATTCTCTATGGCAAGACTTGCACTTTACTAATTCTGCACCATGACACTTTTGAAAGCATTAGTTAAAAAAAAGTTTGCTGTGAACCAATTTCAGTAGAGTGCAGTTAGTGCTGGAAGGCATTGGTGGGCTTATGGCATGGGTCTTAGAAGTCCACAGAAGATGAGTGAAATGTATTTGTATCAAGCCTTTCTCACACTTAACATGGCACAATATACTATATGTGCAATTTATTTTTAGCGTGCCAATATTTTCAAAGGTTAAAATAAAGTTCAGAGTAATATCTAAGCATAGAGGCCTCTCTCCCTTTAACAATAGAAATAACCTAATGGAACAGTGAAGTATTTTTATGTAATGGTTAAGACCCGAAATGACGTTTGCATGGAAGATGGGTACCCTGCAGGTTTTGTGTCAGTAGATATATGAGCAAAACTTTCTCCCAGGCCATTCCAAACCATAGCATTATCTTTTACATGATTTTATTGTAGGAGATCTATTGTTACCTATTTTTAATTGAATGCTTCGTTAAGAGCAGTTTCTGTCTTAATATTGCGTTTTTGTGGTATTAACTTAATTCCACTACTAACCCTATAGTAATGTATGGGTTAGCTTCAAAATTATGTATATACAGAATAGGCCAAAAGTTGATATACAGTACAATTCAGTCCATTGGTTGCAGTTCTGTGAGATAATGCATAACCAAATTTCTCTCCAGCCAGACCTTCTGGATAAGATCATCTGGTCAGGTTCTCCACAGCTCAGAATACCTTTCAAAACATATAGACATCACTTACTGTTTCGCTAAAAAAAAATCGCTTTTTAAAATTCAAACAGTCATTCTGAGGCCTGCAGAGGTTGTGGGCAGTTTCCTGCAGCCTCTCTGGCTCTCCCTGGACCCAAATACTGGCTATATTTGTTCATGGTGGTATGGTACACCATGAACACATATCTTGTTCATATCTTCCCCAGACAATTCAAATGTGATTTTCAGACAGTAAGTATTACACTTAAGAATGTGATACCTTATTGTACAATAGCTTCAGTTACTTAAAAAAATACTTTCAGAGAGAGTGTTTGTTATAGCAAAAATAATGGAGCCTTGTGTCAACTTAAAACAAATTTAGTGCGCGTAAGCTTTTAACCCAGTTGTCATATGCTTTTAAATTTTGTCTCTGTCTCAGACTCTAGTCCACAAAAGCTCATGTTCCAATAAATGTATTGGTTCTTAAAGCTCCACAAGTGAATGTTTACTATTATCAGTTATGCAGAGTTTTTTTTGTCACTATAGTGAGTATTAGGGTTGACACATTAGTCATTTGACCACTTAACTGTTGTTACCCGACCACTTGTTTGATTGTGTTCAATATTCTCAAACATGAATGCTAAAAGCCACTAAGTAGGTGAGATTTGGGAGCCACCATCTTGGATCTTGTGAGATCCAAGGTGGCAGCACTTGAGGGAGGAGGGATCACTGGGAACATCCCACAGCACCTCTAAGAGTGTGTTGAAACTCCCTAAGAGACACACTTTGGGAATTCCTACTTATTAGGTTTGTAAGTAATGATAGGGGGAGGACAAACTTTGCAGCATAGTGATGCTTCTTCCACTAGAGAGAATTCTAGAAGTGCAAGTATCTCCAAACCAACAGCCTCCTTGATGCTCACATGAGGGATCTTTTCATATGATTTGGCTGTTGTGCAGAGTTTGCTATTGGCTTTAGAAAAATAAGTTAATTTGATTAACTTTATAGTGCATTATACAAATACTGTTTTTGTGTTATCTTAAGTCTTGCACCTGTGGATGTATAAAGAAATATGGTTAAAAGTTAATGCTTTTACAATATTTTGCCATGGTTTGGTGCTATTTGGTCAATATACGACTGATCCAATCCTTACCAAACATTTATTTTGTGCGACCCTACTTTCCCAAGCCCTCATACAATTTTGTTATATTTAGCTCAGAAAGTTAGGTGGTTTCAGTAGTGTAGCTAAAGGGGAGTTGGGATCAGTTGCCCTGAATGCCAGGCTTTTGGGGAACAACAAGCTGGGGGTCAACAAGCTTGACACTAGTGCCAAAATTGTGAGAACCTTGGTAATTATGATTAAATACCATCATGTTATATATCATTAGAAAGATAATTTAATTCAGAATTCAATGAAACAAACCATGTTGCAATATCTATATCAAAAGTTATGGCCAATTAACCGGAAAATGGAAACACAGCTGCCTTATGGAGCAAAAAGTGATTTCCTTATCTCTTAAGAAAATGAGATTGATTGTTCCAAGTGCCTATGGTACAGCATGGAACCAATAGGGTGTTACTATGAGTCAGCTCTCTTTTCCATTTATCATAATATACTTACCCCTAGTAACTGAGTAAAGAGGCACTTTTTCAAGTGGTATTCCTCTTATATTTAGCAAGGGGAGAATAACTTTCCCTCTTCATCCAGCACACTGTCTTTTCTAGTGGCTGTTTGCTGGTGTTCTTTTGCATTTTTAAAAGATTGGGGTTGGCAGGCATGTGTGTGAAACAAGTCAGGTCTGGGAGCTTGGGGGCGGTGGTGGGAGGGAGCTCTTCATGTGTCAGATCCATTGGGGACAGAATAGTGCCTTGCTAAAACAGTCCTGCCTGCTCAGCTTTCTGACATTCCATCTTTTACATGTCTTGCATTGTTCTGTGTTCCATACATTTAATAGAGCCCCCCCCCCCCCGAGAGGTGGTGGTGACGCTTGTAGAACTAGTCTCTAACCAATACAGAACACATTTGGTACCTACTTAATTGCATTTGATTTCATTGCAGGGGGGGGGTACAAAACCTTCTTTGAGCCCGGGTAGCAGATGCCTTGCCGATGCCACTAGTTGGCTCTATCACTGCCATTAGTTTAAATGTCATTAAAATAGAAGTTTGGGTGCCTGTAGTTTTGCATGTTCCTGAACTAAGGGGACCAGGAGCGAGTTTAAGCCAGGACCAAACTTTAGATCTTAACTTGAACTCCAGGACTTGACTGAGGTAGTGTCTGAGATAATGATAATGAAGTTGAGCTTATTTGTAGTTTTTGCTCACAACTAACTTCACCAGCCCACCAAATCTGGAAATATGTCAGAAGAACATTTGATCATGTTAGGGTGGTTCATTTTTGTGATCACCAAATGTGATTTTAGGCATGGAATGCAAATGTAGTGACACTGTTTTTAATGTCAATATTTTTGATGAGACTTGAGAACCAGACTTTTGCTAGGAGTTAACTGATTGTCCTCATAAAATGCCCTTTTCAATTGTTTAGATTTGCACTATGCAGTGGGATGCTATCTATGAAAAAACAAAACACTCTTCTGTCTTCAGGAAATAAAATTATAGGTACAAAAGTCACAGGTTCTTGATACTGGTGAAATGTCAACAAATAGCAGATGAATGTTGGCTTTTAGGGCAGAAGCCAATAAATCAGTTAACAATGAAAAAGAACTTCCTTGCAGCCTAGGGACACATTGCTTTTTTATCTTGTCATTTGAATGCCTGCCCTTTGCAAGTAGTAAGATAACAAGTGATTTGTGTAAAAAAAAAATCTGGCTATTCTCCATATAGTGTCCGTTATCTTCAAAGACATGCCTAATATGCTATCCAGAAAGGATGCTAGGCTTCCTTTTGAACTACAATGAAATACGGAACCGTAAACAAATGTCTGTTTGCAATTTGCAAGTAACGTTTTGTATTTCTTTCTAGATGATCTGCTATAGTACATGCTGTATAGCGTCACTCATTGTAGCTATTTCTCTGGACCAAAACAGACATGCAAGCATAGGTGAAATGCTCATTGGTGGAAACTTCGCATGCACTCTCAGGCACATTATAAATGCACTTATTATATGTGTTTGCCCATTTGTGTGCAGTGTTAGAATGGGCACATCTGCCAAGGTTGCCAGTCACTAGCATGATAATGCTGCACACAAATTGACCCGGCATACTTGTAAGTGCATTTAAACATTTAGAAGTGCCTTGGGACTTCTTACATAGGTAAGCACTTTATTGATGTCCCACATGACATCTGCTCATTCTCTTTAGTGTCCAATAGGAAATGGAAAAGCTTTCTTTCACAACTTCTGCTGTCTTGGAAGTCTGGAGAAAGTGAGAATTTAATATTGATTGTTCTGTTTTGCTCTTGTGTGGATTGTATTACTCTCTCTCTTGTGAAGTGTGTGTGTGTGTGTGTGTGTGTGTGTGTGTGTAGGAGTTGTACCAACATGTGCATCCATTACTTTCATCCATTACTTTTCCCTATGTCTCCTGGGGAGGAACTGTTTCAGCCAGTATGGCAGCAATCTGAGCCTTTTAAAGCAATTTAAATTTATAGTTATAATTTATAAATATGCATGGAATAAAAGCATATGACACTGTTTTCTGCACTCTTCCTCCTTGGGAGGAAATGTAAATATAAAAAAGAATTTAGAACATCTCTAGCTAAAGATTAGAGATTATTTTTCAGTTTTTTAAGTTCCAATGCCCGATTGCTTCTGTTGAAAGAAGTCAGCACAGTGACGGTCACAGTCAGACTTTGTGTTCAGTTCATGTGTATTTATTTACATTCAGATAAACACAGAAGATCTAATTTTTTGTTAGCCGCTTTGAAAACTTTTTGGTTGGTTGTACTGCTGACTCTAAGTTTCCATCAGTAAACTGGAATGCTCCATGTCCAGAACGTGCATTCTTGAGGTGCAGCTTGCTTTGCAGCTGTCATGAAAGGCAACATGCCATGGATCACTGTAAGTGGCAAGCAACTGAGGCCAAGTGCCAGCAGCCCCAGAAAAGTCCCTGCATTGATAAGTCAGTTAAGGGAACAGTTGCTGGTTTCCTGCCACAGTAATTCTGGATACTAACTGCACCTTTGTGGTTGTCTAAGATTTCCTGCTTCTTTTGTCAGATGGTACAAACCAGGTACAGTCATATAAATTCTAAACAGTCTTATTTTAAAATTATTTGGGAAGAGTCCAGATGGAACACTGTGCTGGGAGACTATCAACTGGCCCTTGACCTCAACCATTTTCTGGTGGAAGGAAGGAAATTCCACTGTTCATCTGTGAAGATGGCACAGTAAAGACTGTAGCAGAATTCAGCAGATGCTTGATGAATGTATTGAGAAGAATCAGATGGCACCCCCACATGTTTTGAGTATGTGCTCTTCATCAGAAAAGAAAACAGTGACAAATAGGATTGTATCCAAAGAAAATTAGTCATGACCAAGCATCATTGAAGTCAGTGAGTCAAGTGAGTCAAGTTGTGACTAGTGTAGAGGGAGAAGTGCCTTGGCCTATGAACAGACCAGTGTAGCCTGATGATAAAGGGGCATTTATAGCGTATGCACTATTTAATCAAAAGCTTATGAAAGCAAAAGTCATCAGTGATGAGGGGATAGAGCGTTGGAGATTTTATACTGTGGAAACAACTGGCAAGTACCAGTAAATTGAGTAACAGCCCAATCCTAACTTGGCCAGGAGCAGGCAGGCCAGCTAGCCTGCGCTGCATCCCACTCAGGGTAGGAGGAAGGTGAAACTCACTGCAAGGCAAGGGGACACCTCCAGGGTAAGCCTCAGGCAGGCCAATGGGGCTGCTTGGACCTTTGGCTGCTAAATAAAAGGTGCAAGTCCATGTGGCCCACAGCAGTCTGTATCAGGGTGGCACAGCCTGGGGGACAGGAGTTAGGAGCTGGCCAGCTCCACCCCCCTCCCTGGGCAGCCCCGGCCACAGGGCCACCCTCTCTTCATCCCGATCTGCCTCTTAGTACCCTGCCGCCTTTCCATGCCCTCAAATGCCCCTGCACTGGCCAGGTTTGCCCAGGGTGGGGCATCTTACCTGCCACCATCTGCAGTGCAGCTGTTCACACTGCTCCAGTGCTTGCGAGTGCTTGCTTTGTGGGATGTTTGCAACAGCCCATGGCCGATGCAATCAATGTACTCTGGGATTGCACCCTAAGTTGGCCTAATCGCAAGGAAAAAGAAGTAGCCAACCACAAACTGTCTTGTTACCCCTATGTAATTTATAACATGTTTACATCTAACCCTCTAACATAGGCCTCTCCAGTTCATGGTCTGGATCCATTGTGACCAGGAAATCCCCTTAGGTGTAGTAGTGGTGAAGCCTTTCAATTCTGTTCTGCAGCCTCATATCTTCTCTCCTGATCTCTGATGAAATGCATGCTGGGCAGCTGGTTCTGCTGTGAAAGCAGGGTGCAGAGCCTTGTGGGTGTGATTGACCGTTGAAAAGGCTGCCTGGCATGTGTTTCGACCGAGAATGAAGATACAAGGCTGCAGTGCAGAACTGAAAGGCTTCGCCACTCCTGCACTGTGACTGAGGGGGTTTCCTGGTTGAACTGCGGGCCATACTTTGGAAGCTCCTGCTCTAACATAATCCCACTTTTGTGTGCTGTATGTGAATGATTGGCTGATTATGACCCTCCACTTCTATCTCACCTCTTTGTGCTAAGACATTACTTGGCTAAAGTATATTGTATGATAAATTTTGATTATAAAAAGGTTATGTGATTATCATTCGGGGGGGCTCCATCTTGCTTCTCTGTTGAAGGTTGCTTTGAATAAGGGGAAAAGGTAAAGGATTCCCCACAACCGAATGGTCTAGTTGTAACCGACAGTAGGGGGCGGTGCCATTTCTAAGCAGAAGAGCCGGCATTTGTCTGAGGACAAGTTTCCGTGGTCATGTGGCCTAGTATGACTATACACTGAGGTGCACAGAATGTAGTTACTTTCCCATCAAAGTAGTACCTATTTATCTATTTGCATTTTTGCTTTCCAACTGCTAGGTTGGCAGGATCTGGTAAATAGGTTGGCAGATTTTGGTAAATAGTGTCCCACAGAGTCTGAACAGATGGAATGAAGTTATTTTTCTTTCATGTTACCATGTTAACATCAAAGTCATGACTGAATTTACTTGCAACCTATTCTTTCTCTTAAGCCGTAACTCTAAATAAAACCATAACCTCCAACAACAATGGCCTATGTTATCAGTCCAAGCAGTTCTTAGCCAGTTCCAAGCCAGTTCTTAGCCAGTCATGAATCAAGCATCACGAAGGATGTTTACCAGCATTTTTCAACCAGTGGTACTCGTACCATCAGTGGTACTTGAGGTGGTATCTGGTGGCACACACAGGACCCCTGCTGCCTTGTAGTGAAATCAGCAATGCAACGCGACAAAAGTGGTAGGAGGCTCGGCTCAATGGGCTGAACTCCAGCATGCACTCTGCGCACACTTGAAAAAGCCCTCCCATTCACCCTGAGCCTCTTACTGTTGATTTGGGCCTGGCTTTCCAATTCAGAAGTGACTGGCACTTATCCCAATCATGGTACTTCCCATAGATGGTCCTTGCAGTGTGGTACATCAGGGGACAAACATTGAGAAACTTTGCCATAGATCATATAGCTCCTCAAATTGGTGCTTATCTTTCATTGCTATCCTTGTTTCGGTTTAAGCAACTTGAACAGCATTTATTGAAAGGAGCTGTCCGTGGTGCTTGTTCTTATTGGTAAGGAGGATAATATCTGCAGATGTTCACCTCTTCCCTTTAACTGGATTAAAAGCAAAATAAGTATTCAAGAGACACAATGGAAATCCATAATGAAATGGAGTCTATAAAGTAGATTGGTAAGAGCAAAGTATAATGATGGTAAAATAAACACTAGCCAGAGGAAAATCACTATGTGACTCTCTTCTGTCCTCCCCATTCCATCCCCCTAGAGGTGGTAAGCTAAAGGGAAAATGTTCTTTGAAAAGAGAACGCACAATTTTACCACAAATTTTGTTAATGCAGGTTTCTAGTGTTCTGTTGGATACGCAGAATAAAAACAGATTAACAGAATAAAAGGGAAGATATGCCTGTAATTTTACTAGTAATTAACACTGTATTCAATTTATACTATCACCTCCCCTTTATGTGGTCTGCTAAGTAGGAATGTGCTTTCATTCTTATCAGAAATTAGTAATAAATTTCTGAAGCAAGTATGACCTCTTCCAGTGCAACTCTTCTGACATTAATGTTGTTGTAGTTTATATGACTGTGTATTTTAAACTAAACGTTTATACTTTTTTTCATTCTCTGAATGATAGACGATGATCAGAAATTATGTTGGTGTTTGATTCAGTCAGCACTGGTCCACTTGATCAGGCCAACTTCTGAACTATGCCTGGTACCAGTGACAGTGGTAGCAGGACTTGACTGACTTGTGCTAGTGCCCCATTTACAGATGGGGGTATCCCTCACTCAGCCATCATGGGCCCTCCAGGCATTGCTCCCTGAAGAGGAGAGGCTTAGGGAAGAGGAGAGGCTGCTGCGAGAATCTGTTTAACTGCAGGGAGTCAATATATGTGGCCCTGTACAGGGCTTCCCCCACCAAGATCCTCCAACATTGTGATATTGACACCGATCATGATTGTACAAATTTTGTAGCATGAACTTGTATTGCAGGAAAATATCTTCATTAGTGGTTAGATAATTAATTTTAAGAGTAATTTGTTCTGAATGGTGTGACTTGAAAATGAGAATGTAATTTTTTAAAAAAATCAGGACACTCTTACGCACTTATCCCCTGTTTATAGAACAGGGACTCCTTTTTCGTGTCTTGAAGTTAATTGTGAGAGCTCCCATTTTCATCTGATTTATGCATGATATTGAAGCGTTTTATTTGGTATGTACTCACCCTTCTGCATCTTTGGTAATAGCTCTGCATACTCAATGGCTTCTTAAAAGACATTCAGGCTTTTTCTGTGTTTGACGTTCATTTCTAAAGAGATTTTGGATACCGAATTTCTGGTCATCTGATCCACACTAACTTTCGTTCATTCTCTTCTCATTATCTCCATAGTGACAGTATCTCAGCCAAAGCCAACTGCCAGGAGTGCTATTTCACTAAATTAAATTACAGAAAAGATAATGGGTAAGCCTGCTGTGTAACCCTGCCAACTATGAAAGATAGATAAATAGACCCATTAGAAATAATTGAAACCTTTTTCTATACAGTTCTCCTTTCCCCCGGCATATAAATGGCCAACAAGCCCACAGAATATTTATGAAATACTCTTAATTCCAATACAGTACTTCTTCTCAACAACCAAAGATCAAAGACTTTTTAAAACTTAAAAAGGTAAAGGTTTTCCCATGACCAAATGGTTTAGTCATGACAGACTGTAGGGGGCAGTGCTCATCTCTGTTTCTAAGCCAAAGAGCCAGCTTTTGTCCTGAGGACAAACTTCCATGGTCATGTGGCCAACATGACTATACACCAAGGCGCATACATTCGGTTACCTTACCACCGAAGTGGTATCTATTTATCTAGTTGCATTTTTATGTGCTTTTAAACTGCTAGGTTGGCAGGAACTGGGGAAAGCAACGGGAGCTCACTCTGTTGCATGGTCTCGAATTGCCAACCTTCCAGTCAGCAAATTCAGCAACAGTGTTTTAACCCGCAGCCGTCACCACATCCCTTTTTAAAACTTACTTAGTTCCTTTTCTTGTACTTAGTTGTTGTGAAGAGTTATATTTGTGTCTTGTGATAAAGGTGAAGGCCAACATATCATCTGAGACAAGTTCTTGTTTCTAGCTCCAAAAGACATTTGCTCCTGCTGCCTTTTTGCAAGGCTAGGTGATGGGTTACTGCTTCTGCACATGCTGCTGGTTATCTGTTGTGTTGGTGCAGCATAGAAACTGAGCTACAAATCAGGGCTTTCTAGTTCAAATATCACCTTTGTTATAAATACTGACTTAGGAATGGTGATAAAGTACATGTTTCCTAACCATTTACAATTGTGGCTTTCTTATTCAAAGACCAATATTGAATCAAGAATTGCTTCAGTGTAAAGATGAATACTGCAAACTATATCAATTTGACAATCACTTAGCAAATTATAGTTATTGATAGTGCTACCTAGAAGACCCAATGGTAATATATCCCTTCCTTTCAGTACACAAAAACTTCTGTTTTAACCCACTACTTTCCAAAAGCAACCTATTATCCCATCTGGTTACCACTCATAATATTTTGTAGAGCTAAGTACTGCTCCCCATTCACTGCCTTGTCGTAGTGAAGGGGCTTGAGTAGCTCAATGAAGCTGTGAGCTATGCCATATAGTGTTATATTACCCAAGATGGACAGGTCATAGTAGAGAGTTCTGACTATACGTGATCTGCTGGAGAAGGAAATGGCAACCCACTCTAGTACTCTTCCCAAGAAAATCCCATGGATTACAGTACTAAAAGGCTAAACGATATGACGCTGGAAGATGAGCCCCTCAGGTTGGAAGGCGTCCGTTATGCTAGTGGGGAAGAGCAGAACACGAGTACGAGTAGCTCCAGAAAGAGTGAAGTAGCTGGGCCAAAGCCAGAAGGAAGCTCAGCTGTGGATTTGTCTGGAAGTGAAAGGAAAGGATGCTACAAAGAACAATACTGCATAGGAACCTGGAATGTTAGATCAGGAGAACGCATTAGTCATAGCAAACACCCTTTTCCAGCAACACAAGTGGCGACTCTACGCATGCACTTCACCAGATGGTCTACACCAAAATCAGATTGATTACATTCTTTGCAGCCAAAGGTGGAGAAGTTCTATATAATACAAGCAGAAAAAACAAGACCTGGAGCTGACTGTGGCTCAGATCATGAGCTTCTTATTGCAAAATTCAGGCTTAAACTGAAAAAATAGGAAAAGCTTCTAGGCCCTTCACATATGACCTAAATCACATCCCATACGGATATACAATGCAGGTGGCATAGATTTAGGGGCTTAGATTTGGTAGATAGACTGCCTGAAAAGCTTTGGACGGAGGTCTGTAACGTTATACAGGAGGCAGCAACTAGAACCATCCCAAAGAGAAAGAAATACAAGAAGGCAAAGTGGCTATCTGATGAGGCTTTACAAGTAGCTGAGGAAAGAAGGGAAGCAAAAAGCAAGGAAGAAAGGGAAAGATATACCCAACTGAATGCAGATTTCCAGAGAATAGCAAGGAGAGATAGGAAGGCCTTCCTAAATGAGCAATGCAAAGAAATCAAGGAAAACAATAGAATGGGAAAGACCAGAGATCTTTTCAAGAAAATTGGAGATATCAAAGGACAATTCCGTGCAAAGGTAGGCACAATAAAGGACAAAAACCGGCAAGGACCTAACAGAAGCAGATGAGATTAAGAAGAGGTGGCAAGAATACACAGATAAGAGGAACTCTATAAGGCCTATCTAAATGTTCCTGATAACCACAATGGTGCAGTCACTGAGCTCGAACCTGACATCCTGGAGTGTGAAGTCAAGTGGGCTTTAGAAAGCATCACTAATAACAAAGCTAGTGGAGCTGATAGCATTCCAGCGGAATTACTCAAAATCTTAAAAGATGATGCTGTCAAAGTGCTGCACTCCATATGCCAGCAAATTTGGAAAACCCAGCAGTGGCCACAAGACTGGAAAAGATCAGTTTACATTCCAATCCCAAAGAAGGGCAATGCCAAAGATTGTTCAAACTACCGCACCATTGCACTCATTTCACATGCTAGCAAGGTAATGCTCAAAATCCTACAAGCTAGGCTTCATCAGTATGTGAATCGAGAACTACCAGATGTCCAAGCTGGTTTCCGAAGAGGCAGAGGAACTAGAGATCAAATTGCCAACATTCGCTGGATCATGGAGAAAGCAAGAGAGTTCCAGAAAAACATCTATGTCTGCTTCATTGACTATGCTAAAGCCTTTGATTGTGTGGATCACAACAAACTGGCAAGTTCTTGAAGAGATGGGAGTACCAGACCACCTGATTTGCCTTCTGAGAAACCTGTATGTGGGTCAGGAAGCTACAGTGAGAACTGGACATGGAACAACCGACTGGTTTCAAATTGGGAAAGGAGTACGACAAGGCTGTATACTGGCACCCTGGTTATTTAACTTATATGCAGAATACATCATGAGGAAGGCAGGGCTGGATGATTCACAAGCTGGAATCAAGATTGCTGGGAGAAATATCAACAACCTCAGATATGCCGACGACACCACTCTAATGGCAGAAAGTGAGGAAGACCTCAAGAACCTTCTGATGAGAGTGAAAGGAGAAAGTGCCAAAATTGGCTTGAAGCTCAACATTAAAAAAATTTAGATCATGGCAACCACTCCCATCACTTCCTGGCAAATAGAAGAAATGGAAGCAGTGACAGACTTTATTTTCCTGGGCTCCAAGATCACCGCAGACAGTGACTGTAGCCATGAAATTAAAAGACGTTTACTTCTTGGGAGGAAAGCGATGGCGAACCTAGACAACTTAATCAAAAGCCGAGACATCACCCTGCCAACAAAGGTTCACATAGTCAAAGCGATGGTTTTCCCAGTAGCAATGTATGGCTGTGAGAGCTGGACCATAAGAAAGGCAGAGCGCCGAAGAATAGATGCTTTTGAATTATGGTGTTGGAGAAGACTCTTGAGAGTCCCCTGGACTGCAAGGAGATCCAATCGGTCAATCCTCCAGGAAGTCAAGCCTGATTGCTCCCTGGAAGGACAAATCCTGAAGCTCCAATACTTTGGCCACCTGATGAGAAGAGAGGACTCTTTAGAAAAGACCCTCGTGCTGAGAAAGATGGAGGGCAAAAGGAGAAGGGGGCGGCAGAGGATGAGATGGTTAGAGAGTGTCACTGAAGCGATGAACATGAAATTGGGCTAACTCCAGAAGCTAGTGGAGGACAGGGAGGCCTGGCGTGCTGTGGTCCATGGGGTCGCAAAGAGTCGGACATGACTTAGCGACTGAAGAACAAGTACTGCTTATTTTGCATATATAGAATGAAGAAAACGGGATCAAATATTAGAAAAAAATGTTAGGTTGGCTGTATTGTGACTGAGATTTAATTACAAATAAGAAATATATACCACATTCTTACCAGTCCAGTAATGTAATATTTAAAATAACTGGCAGCCCAATCCAAGGCTCGCATTGCACCGACACATGTCCAAACTGTGTTATCCTAGCACTGTTGTCATAAGGCATATTTGCACCATTGTGAGAATTGCTGGGCTGATACAGGGAGCAGCGTTGGCCCAACAATGCCAGCAGGATCATGAAGTAAGTTGGTCCTGCGCTGGCCTTGTTCAGCTAGTGCAAAGCCTTATCGAGGTGGGGAGAAGATGGGAGGGAGGATGGAATGGGGCAGAGGGAGGGTGGTACTGTGGGAGGGGTGTGGAGCCAAAATCTGGTCATTAGGCCAGATTCTAACTCCTTTTCCTGGGTTGTGCAGTCCCAATCCAGGTCATGACAGGACACTTGGACTTGTGCCTGCTAAACAGGAGGAGCCCTGTTGTCCGAGTTGGGACTTAACCTGGACTAAGCGGAAACATCCCCTTGCGCAATGGTGAGCTCCAGCATAGTCCTAACTTGTGTTAAGATGCAGTGCTGGCCCTGCACAAGTTAGGATTGCACCCCTGATTAATGTAATATTTAAAATAATTGGAGAAAAAGCATGGATAGAGAGAATATATATGTTATGCTTAGTTAATGAAGTTTTTTTTTAAATGTTATTTGTAGACCCCATACCATTCAAATAGCTGAAACTATATGCAACTACAAAAAGAATTCAAGCCCCAGAAACAGAGCCTCGAGCCAACGAGGAGAGCTTGGACCTTTTTTAGGAGGTCCAGGTGACGAGTCACCCACTTCTTTATACAGCACTGGGATTGTAAGGCAGGCTGTAACTGGGAGTGGCAGTCTATGGTAATTACAAAGCAAGTGCCAAGTAAAGCAGGTGATGGAGCTAGAAGTGACACGGGCATTGTATTGGGGCTGAACTGATGGTACATATGACTTGGAATTGCATGACAACAGCTTCATTGAAAATGAATCCCTTCCTTGTGAGCAGCAGATGTGCAGTTTTCCATCTTGTGATTTCTTAAGGAGCCAGGTTCATGAGGCAGGATGTCGCAGAACAGCCCTTTTGATGCAGCATTGTCCCCTTGAAGAGATCCCCCATCAGAAAGATTGCCCTGAGTTCAGTGGGGCTGGCTGATATGCGACTGTGGCAAAGAGTAGGGACGCGTGTGAACTTGTGCCTGTACATTCAGCATTAGATCAACTGTGTCAGACTTGTGAGTTCCATCCAATTTAGCAGCTTTGTGATGCATCTTGAATGAATACACTTGTGAATGTTTTCAAATTTCTCTTATTTAAGAATGGCACCTTTATGCCGAATGTTTCATTTGAGGAGATTGAAATGCTTCTTGGGTACTGCTTTCAATGGGCCATAAGTCTCAACTAAGGGGCCAATCCTATCCAAGTTTCCAGAACCAATGCAACCCTCAGGTAAGGAACCAGATGTTCCCTTACTTTGAGGAGGTCTCTGACTTCCCTTCCCCACTGTAGGATGCAATTCATGCCCCATTGGACGGCTGTGTCAGTGTTGGAAAGTTGGACAGGATTGGGCCCTACACATATGTATTTTAAGAGCATGTTTCTCCTATGCATTCTTTCACTTCCTTAGAGTATCTGTCAAACAAACTCATATCCCTGCATGTAGGGAATTGAGGGGTGATAGAGTTGTTGTAGAGACAGTATGCACATCTTGCATCCTAGACATGCTTATTTTTTTCTTTTTTAAAGAATAGAAAGATGGCTATTAAAAGTAAGTAATACAATACTGTGGCCACACTAATAGTTCAGATTAAAGGGATACATTTACAAAACTCTTCAGACAACCTTCAGGTAGATTCACTGGTAAGAACTGTATAACATAGTACAGCATGTATATGATAAAATGCTTCAGTAGAATAAATTTGGATACTCCTTTTTCCAAGGCAGCAACAAGTACCTGAGAAGCAAGCATGGGTAGTTTGGCATTTTTTTTGCTTGGTTGAAGGTGAACCATTTATTCTTTCCAGTAAGTTAGAGAGCAACTGCTGTATAAGCTCTGACCATTAAATATTTTATATGGTGTATTTCTCTATACCATACTAGAAGTTGTTGTATCATACAGCAGAGTAGCATTTGCTTTTTGATGGATTATAGAGTTGCTGATTTGTAGTTACTTTATGATTGACCATGATTTTGCATATTTTCTCTGTCATTTGCAGCTAAATTGTTCCTAGGTGAGAAAAAAGTGCTCAATTTTTATTGGATATCTGACCAGTGCCAGTTATTAAAGGGAATGTATCCATGTTGAATCCACTGGACCTCTCACCAGCTGTCTTATACAGTCCATTAACCATGATATCCTTCTTGTGCTGTACACCATTTCATGTGATGGCATTGATTGTTGTCTTCACGTTTATGTTTTGTAAGCTGTCTTCAGTGCCTTCCTTGTGGAGGAGCAGGTCTTTTTCTAATCATGGAGAAGGGTATTCTTGTATGAGTTCTCTCTCTTACTTGCGCCTTCAGAGACAGGGCCATGTGATCTTGAGTCTTTTTCCCCATCAAGCATCTAATTCCAGTCTTGTCTTTCTCCTGCAAATAGGACTGTGGTGGTGCTCTGTCATTGTCTTCAAGAATTTCCTCATACATTCTGTTCCTTTCTTAATTTCTGACCTCAGGAGAGAGAAGTCAGCATTAAAATGCAAAGGGCTTCCTCCCTTTCCAGCTCTGTATCAGGTGGTCAGCAGATCCGTGCCAAGGAATTCTCCAAAATTCTCCTTTCTAAACACTAGATCAGCCCAAGAAAGACAAGGAAAATGTGACAATGAGTGTTCCAAATTAACACTCTGCAACAACTGGCAAGGCTCCCACCAGAGATACAAGTAGATAGCCACCTGAGGTGCCAATGCAGGTGCCAAAAGGGCAAGAACTCTAAAGTCCCCCTAAGATTCCAGATAACCCCCCCCCCACCCTCAGATCCAGCACCATTTCTGTTCTTATTGCTCCTTCCTCCAAGCATCTACTTATCCTTTTATTGCTCAATCAACTATTCTGTTCATTGTGTGTTCTGGTAGGAGGCAGGGGCCCTGGTGACATGATTGAAGTCAGAATGTGCAGAGATGTATTGTGAGGGCTGCGTGAGACACCAAAATGTCCCCAAGTTTAGGGCTGTCCTTGAGAGAGAAAACTTTGCCCAGTATAGGTGATTGCAAGATCAAGTGAACAAAGCAACCTCTCAACCACCAATCTCCCTGTTAGACTTCCCATTGTCTTGTCCCAGTGCATCCCAGAGGATTTTGTTTTTAGTGGTACCCCAGCTCATAAAGAATGGGTTTCTCATAAAGAATGGGTTATTTCCTCTTTAATGAGTCTATGGAACTATTATGCTAACACACAAGGGAACACTGGAGCCATCTTAGATGGCTTTGACCCAGGTTGTTCAGACTCCCCCTTCATTTAGCAACAATTAAAAGGTACAGACTCAGAACTCCACCGAGGTAGTCCCCACTTGTACTACTCTCCACTTATGGTTCAACCTCCCAAACACTCTGTTTCCAGTAAGGGTGGTAATGATGCAGATTCTCCAAATGATTCTGTTCATCAGTCTGAGAGAGAAGAGATGAGAATTCCCTGAGAATTCATGAATAACAGAGTTTGTTTCAAAATCTTCTGTCTTTCAATAAGCGAGTAGGAGGGCCACTTTGTGCAAGGATACCCTCTGTCCGCTACCAATAAGGAATGACTCATGGTAAGTTCCAACATTTGTTCTTCCATCCTTTCCATCACCTCTTGAAAACCTGAATCGTAATTATCTTGCCTTAGCTGCTTAGTTCTAGTCTTTTCATTTTAGTACTACCTAGGCATATCGCCTAAAGGCAACTAGAGAGCACTTATCATTTAAGGAAAACAACAACAGGTGAGAGTGAGAGAGAATTATGATGATGATTCCAGAAATTGCTTTCTTATATTTGGGACATGTGGGCAATTTTTTTTAAGTCAGTCTCCAGTTGAACGGTCATGGTTTTGTTTCTCATAGAGGTTTAGAGTAATACTTCATATAACGCTGTGGATATGTGTATGGAAAGCAGGATACTGTGTGAAATAGTGGTATTGGAGGTGATTATACCACTGTTCTAATGTTAATCTGTTCACATTGCAATACTCAGCAGTGCATTAGGTTGGAAACTGCTGGATAAATTACCACCTCTGCCATCAGGCCTCATACATGGCAGTAATAGAAGATAAGAGCTACTCCCAGGAGAAGCCAGGTTGTGACTCATCCTTGGGAACTACAAGCTTCTTGAAAGCGAGGGTAAATTGCTTTGCCCATTTCCAAAGCACTTCATAGTAGCAAGTGATTGGTGAAAGATTGCCATGGTCCCATAAATGAGACTTGTTGCAGAAGACTGACCTAGAATAGTGTGGGCCCTCAGTGTCCATGGGAGAGCCATTCCAGCCCCCCCCCCCCGGATACAAATTTATGTGGATAATGATATTCACGGAGGGCTATGCTGGCAAAGCAGAAGAGCCTTTCAGAAGCATCCAGGAGACCTTCTGAGGCATGCGGAGGTAGTATCTGACTTTCCCCAAGCTTCAGAAGACCTCCCTGATGCAACTGGAAGGGATTTCCAGTCACATCCAGGAGGTTTTCTGAGGCCCTCTAGCTGTGAGCCCCGTGTCTGCATATATTCAAGTCCACAGATGCCAAGACCACGGATAAGAAGGGCCCGTTGTATTTGAAAACTGACAAATGTATTGAGCAGTAAAGGAAGCCTTTAAGTTTACCTTTTTGTTTATCTTTTTATAGTGTTTAAAAAGTTAAGATACAGGAAAGTCACCTCAAAGACTTGGACTTATAATTTAATACAGTGTATTAGTATGATTAGTACAAAATTGACTGAGAATTGGAGTTAACTATGTGCTCTTTTATTTTAGCTTCCATACTGTTTGCACACTGAGCCTGTCATTAGCAACACCTGGTATTGGAAATCAGGGGAATATATTGTATTGGAATTTTGGCTTATTAATTACTTAATTAGTCTTCTCGGTATATTTTCCCATTGTACTGTTATATTGGGCATATATCCACTTCATAAAAGCCAGTATGAATAAAATGTGTGTATCAAACAAAATCTTTGTTGCACTCCAATGTTTTCAAATATGTGTTTAATTGGAGAATATGGGAGAAAAATAGGAAAAATGATGGATACAGAGGAGCAGGAAAGATAAGACAATAAGTGTGTGTGAAAAAAAACTGGTTTCAGGCAGTTAATAGGTGGTCAGGAACTTTTACAAAACAGTATTGTTTGATGCTGTTGGGCTTTCCGACCGGAAGGTTTGGGAGTTTAAGACTGTGCGACGGAGTGAGCCCCTGTTGCTCGTCCCAGGTCCTGCCAACCTAGCAGTTCTAAAGCACCTAAATGCAAGTAGATAAATAGGGACCATTTTGGTGGGAAGCGCTACGGCGTAGAGTCATGGCGGCCACATGACCATGGAAGCTTGTCCTCGGACAAATGCTGGCTCCATAGGCTTAGCAAAACGGAGATGAGCACCGCCCCCTACAGTCGGTCACGACTAGACCATTCGGTCATGGGGAAACCTTTACCTTTATTGTTTGATGACTGGAAGGCTCTGTCTCTGGAACATGACACCTTTCAGTTAGTGGAAGGCATAAAAGAACTGATGAGATGGAATGCGCTGAGAGGCTTTACCTCGACTAGAAGTAGCTGTCAGGCTGTAGGGATCCTCACTTCTGTTTCCTGGGATTTTGAAGTGGGACAAGCAGTTTGCCAACTACTGGTTTGTAGTAGATTACAAACCATGATGGGTATGTGTAGCCTCCTGTTTTATGATTTGTTCACATTTTGCCCACTGGTGCACTATTGCTACAAACCATTTCTATTCTACTTCTAGTGGGCTTGAGCCAAGAAAGGCAGTAAGCACATGGTCACTACCACATTGTCACTATGCCACTGGGGCCAAGTACTTCCTGATATTCTGTGACATGCTATTAGTAAGACTGGTTACACTAGTTGAATAGCACTTGTTCAACCTTATTGCTAGAGAAGCACGACACCACAAAAACAGATCTGCACTACTGTCATTTAGGTGAATCAACTTGTGTAAGAACACAGAAGAAATTGCCCACACCAGTTAAGCTTGATAACAGGTTGTCATTTAGTTTCGTATAATATAAAGACTACAGAACTGACACAAAAAGAATACAGGCATGCCCCAGTATCTGTTGGGGTTCTGTTCCAGACCCTACTGTGGATACCTACAACCGTGGATACTGGGGATGCCTTTTTAAAGATGGGGGACATCCATGGTTTTGCTGCAACAAGGTTAAAAGAAGGTATTTGTTTAATGTTCCCCAGTCTTTTTATGTAGTTGCTTCCTGAGAAATAAGGTTTGAGAACATTGAGACTGGATTCGTGATGGGACACTTTAAGAAGGATGCAGCAAAACTAGAAGTTTGGCAACAACAAAGATGATCAGGATTCTGGAAAACAAATTCCTATGAGGAATGGTTGAGAGGACTTTTGAGCTCAGGTTGAGCTCAGAGAAGAGAAACCTGAGGCCCCTTCTTACTCTATAATTCACAATCTACACACACAGCAAAAAGCTTGCCACTTTTAGTGATTTCCAGAGGATGTTCAAAAATGTATGTAAATGGGAAACTTCAATCCTACCTTATTTTTAAAAAAAAATTAACAAGAGGAAAAGCGTGTTTCATTAGGATTTTAAAAGGAGACAGGTTCCAGTAAAATACTATGCAGCTTTAATGTACTGTGAAAGGAAGTAGGATGTATTATGGCACAGGCATAACCAAAAGCTGCATTTTTGAGATTTAAATTCCTGTATTTGGGGATTACAACTAATAATTGCTGAAAGAACAATGTATTTGAATATTGTATTAGCTTCACTTCAGCACAGCTGAATTGCAGCATGGATTTCCTCATTTTTAGCTGCTAAATGTGCAGCCCAGAGTGCATTATTAACTTATGCCATTTTTTTTAAAAAAAAGTACAGAATATGGCCACACTGTACTGAATACAGTTGGAAAATATAGGTCATATTTGTATTTAGATTTAGAGCAGTGATTAGATCAAGAAGACGTACTTCTTAACTATCGACTCCAGTTTATAATGTGAAGAAATAGATGCTATGTTCATTTGCTGTTAGTGTTATACTTTCTGTTATGCTATTTGTAATATTATGTATTAATAGTCTGTGGTTTTTACTCATCCTGGTGATTTTGGATTTTTGGAAAATGTGAAGACAGTTATTGTTCATTCTTGGCTACATTCAAAATCTCCCCAAATTTGCTTTTGTAGCTAAATTCACACTCTTCCCTCCACCCCAGTAAAATGAGGATTTGAATACTTTCAGAGCAATTATCTTTACTAGCTGGAGCATCTCTTTAAGCCATGGTTCTCTTACATTTAGCAGGAAAAGCATCCCAGAATAGCTCCCTTTCCCGTGGCTATTTGATGGTATCTTCCTTGTTTCTTCTTTGTTTGAATTCCTTAGAGCCGGAACGCTCTCTCTCAGTTCACTAAGTCAAGTGCTTTGCAAACTTCTTTTCAAAAGCAATATATAATCAGGCGCCGCCCCCGCCCCACTTGTCAGGTTAGGGACTAGAGTGTTCTGGTTATAATTGAAAAGGGTTGAAAGACCAGACTATGAAAAAAGTGTGGGACATCTGTAATCGCTAATATGGCAACAGCTGACTGTCCTGCATACTTGAACTTAGATATACCTCCAGTCACATTGTCACACCCATTCATGAACTTATATATAAACCAATGCTATTCATTCATTAAACGTGAACAGAGATCATATCTATCAATTCCATTCCTTTCTGATGAAAACACTGTAATCTGGGTCCATTGTATAAGGCTGAATACTATTAATCATTGTTCTCTTGCTGTATCTGAATTCTTAGCCGAAAGGAATCGGCTTTATAAGAGGCCCACCTATCCTGGTCTGGGCATCTGCAGGGGTTCCAGAAATGCAGCCATTGCAAATTCTGAGGTTGGACTGTACTAGCTATGTAAAGTCAACACTGTTCTATTTCTAATGTAGGGGCAAAGTAAAGAATAAACTGGCATAAGCAGGAATTGTTGCAGTATGACAACAATTAGCACAGTGGTTACCAACCTGGTGTTTGGGACACACAAGGGGATAGCGAACCAGTTTTCAGGAGGCTGCAAAGAGCTTAGGGCAGCTATCTTAAAAAGCTGGGCATCACCGTCTTGGCAGCTTCATTCTGGCTAGGGAAGAGGCTTCCCCATTAAACTGCCATTTCCTCAGTGCTTGTGGCTGCGAGGGAAAATACTTTGCTTGTCTTGGTGTGTGTGATGAAGTCTCTCCTGGGTCTGAGTGGGCATGTGCATGCCTAGGTGAGTCCAGCTCAAGGGGAAGAGGAATGTAAATATTCTGAAGACTAACTAAAATTTGGCTTTACCACCTTGATTAGCAGTGGCATAGAGAAGCCACAATGCGGCCTGCATTGTTGTTCTCAGTACTGAATCAATCACTGGACTCAAAACTCAAACATCACTTAGATACAAAGCATTCAGAACATTTTAAAAACAGATAGGGAGTTCTTTTGACTTTCAAAAAGTGTGATTTATTAAAAACAATCACTTCCTGCTTAATGACATCACTTTCAGCCCTAGGTCTTAGGTGGGTCCTGACAAATTGTCATACCTAAAAAGGAGGGTCCTGGTGCAAAAAAAGATTGGGAACTACTGAATTAGCAGATTAAGGAGTTCTACTTGTAATGGAGTGTCATGTGCTCTTACAAATGAAATAAAGTGAATGGTCCAAAAATCAGGGTTTATTGTTGAGGTTTGAGAACCCTCCCTCTCCCTTCAGTACTCTCAGGTAAGTGAAGAATAAATTGCCTTGCTAACTGGACAAAGAGATACTTTTTCAATTGGTTCTCTTTTTATATTTAGTAGGGGAAGAGTAGTGATCCCTTTTCATCTCTGCATACTTAATTTTCTGATGGTTAGTGTTGCTTCTGCATTTTTTAAAATTGTGAACTCTTTGGGGACAGTGAGCCATTTGGTTCTTTGGTTTTCTCTGTAAACCGCTTTATGTACTGCGATGTTCTGTTTGTTGCTTTTAACATGGTTTGAACAAAATTGTGTGAGGGACGGACCCTGGCTGCCAAATCCCTTTTTAGAATAGATTTACATATTTGATTCAAGTGTGGATTTTCACACAGTAAAAAGTGAATTAACATTCTCAATCGAAAAGTAGTGCTTACATCTAAGAATACTGTTTTTGCTAACTACCAATCTTCAAATTGGCAGTCTGTCATATGATAGTTGCAGTTAGTACATAAAAACACCTATTCATCTGAAGAGAGAGACAGACGTGTGTACCAACATTACCTCAAAACAATAACTGAAAAGAAAACCTGACAAGAACCCTTGTCAAGTGTTCTTTTCTGTAGCTGAGCACAGAGTTAACCATGTTTTAATACCATCAAAGTGTGCCATGTTAATACCATCAAAGTGTGCCAAATACATCTCAGTGTGCTTGTGTGTTGGACTTTATCAGAATGAAGGTTTAAAAAAATGCATTGGTATAGTCCAGTGTTTTCCAAGCTGTGGGTTGGGACCCACCACTGAGTCACGAGATGATTTTTAGTAGGCCTTGAAAAGTTTTTGAAACGTTGAAAAAACCCCACACACTTTGCTTGCACCTTTGCCCAGCTTGCACATGACTAAATCGTTACCTGGAATACTAACCTGTGATATGGGAAAACGTTTTCCCATTTTCTCCAGTAATTGGCATGCAGTAGATCACATGTGAACCCAGCCTTTTTTGGGGGGGGGGGCAAACGGGACTGAAAGTTGCTACCTGCATATTTTGCTCCTTAATTAATCCTTCTAGTTACCCGGGAATGCCTGTAAAGGTTTGGAGGAACAGTCAAACTCCATTTCTAGGGAGAATCTATTAAATGTCTACACACACACACTATATGGTAGGTCTCTAGAAGCCTTAAGATCACAGGGCCCCTATTATTATTATTATTATTATTATTATTATTATTATTATTTATAGCAACAGCAAATAAAATATTTCTTTCTATATTTCTTTTTTTTTGTCTAGTAGGTTCTATCCGGAATAGTGGGTCCCAGTGCTAAAATGTTTGGGAAGCACTGGTTTAGTAGAACGTGAAAAGCACTTGAGCCCGTAGTGAGGTATTCATAACTCTGTGTGCAAAGTTTTAGATGACTGATGATTGCTGTACATCTGTTAGAAAAGGATTTTTTTTTAATTATTCTCTGCAATTGTTTTTAGCTTTAGACCCAGCTAAAGATCCATGCTTAAAGATGAAATGTAGTCGTCATAAGGTGTGCGTTTCTCAAGATCAACAAACTGCAGTTTGCATTAGCCACCGGAGACTTACGCACAGGTAAATATCTCCATGTTATTGATTAATTAACAGTAAAGAGGACTGTGAATATAGAATGTTGTTAATTGTTGCAGTTTCTCCGTATCTCATAACTGAGGTAAACAAGTGCAATGGTTTTGGATTATGATGCTTCTGTGTACAAAAGAATTATTCATGAACACAAAGAACAGAGGGATTGAAGGTTTTTCTGTAAATAGATTCCATTCACAAAACAAATGGAAATGGGACTCAAACTTGTGAAGATCCCTCATTCATGTCATTGTGGCTTGTAATGAAGTAATTCCTAGTAGATTTCAGCCTCAATGAATTGCAATTTTCATATTTATGGCAATTGTGTTAGTAACAGTTCCTAAGAAATTGTGAGCTACTGCCTACATCAGTTTCTATAAATACTTTCTTCTCTATTGAAATCTGCAAACCATCACCAGAGTTTCTGTCCCAAAGATTGTGCAGCTAAAAATCAAATATGTCTTCTGTTACAAACATGCCTGTCTGTATAAACATACATTCTGAGGCTTTTGTGGCCGGCATTGCTGCTATTATAATTAAAATTAGGCTGGTTTAGTAAAACCAGCTAGGCCACCATCTAGTAAAAACGTGCCTGTATAAAGTGCTGCATTTAATGTGTGGCCCTTGACAAAAGTGGGGCACTCTAGATTCTGACATTTTATTTTCATATTATATTGAAATTTCAGTTAATATTGAGAAAATTTATTGTAGCATTTCTTATTAGTAGTATTATTTCTAATTATGAGTAAATGTTTGGGTGTCCTATCAATGGGACAATAGTTTCTCCTACATTAGTAGTACAGTACCTCCATGTGTGCTTTGGGGCTAAACTGCTTTTTAACAGTGGAAAGAGAAAGTGTGGGACTCCTTACTTTTCTCTTGGCTCTTCTGACCATCTATAGAAGAGACTGTATACTCCAGCATATGGGGATCTGTGCTGTCATTTTACTCTCATGGTTGCTGGGATAGCGGTTCTACCACTCCTTGTTCACGTTATTTTATTCCTTGAGTCAATGCAGGCAATAGTAACGTGACTTTGTGCAGCATGGAGGCAGGTAATGGAGTCCAAGAAATCTGGGCTTTTCCACAGCCAAGACAGTAGTGACATTTTGGCCTTCTCACCTTAATGGGGAGGTGACCTAATTGAGCTACTTGCAACCAGGAGAAAACAGGCTTCACTCAATAAACAATCATAGGGTCAGGATTTCTACAACCAGAAAGGCAGGACCAGATGCCATTTTTCCATCAGGTATACTTGAAGGACAAGCCTAAACTACTTCAGGTATCAGAAGTATTCAAATTGTAGTAATACTTTCATACAGTATAAGTAATACTTCTGTATGAATACTTATATAAACACTTTGCTTTTTATGTGATATTTTCTGCAGTAATGCAGCTGTTTTATCCAAAACAAAAACCCTTTCAATTTTAAGGCAACCCATTTCTTTGCCAAATTCTGAGGTTTATGCCATAATCAATGGTGGCTGGAAAAAACTCTCAAAATAGATTGTTTTAATTGAGTGCACCTGCACTGCTAGGAAAGGATACAGTTTTCCCTCTCACCTCACTAAAATTCTAGCTTTTTTGGTTCAATTATGTATTTAATAGGCTTAAACACAAATGGTTATTTGGAATATTTCTTCCCAACAAAAATATACAGACATCTGGGAGATCTTGATTTATTCTCCCTGCAACCCAAAGTCATTGTGGCTACAGGATTGGAAGTGGGTGGGAGGAAGAACTTGTTCCCATATGAAGAAGATGCAGGCATTGAAGTACCTGCAGGTCAGTCCACCTGCATCAAGTAGGAGTAGGTAATTGTCTCCTTTTAAAAAAAGAAAGTATATATGGAATATTATGTATCAAGTGGTATCTACCCTCACTTTTGATCTTTATTTAGACTGTTTATGTCATTTTTTATGTTGCATAGGAAGGGGCTCAGCAGAAAGTGGTACAATTTTTAGTATAAAATCTGTATCTTAGTATACTAATACATTATGGCAAATTGAGGGTTTAAAATCCTGAAGTTTTAACCATGAAGGCTATAGTACTTTAAGAACGAATTCCAATCTGTCAAGTTGATGCATTTGATACCATGTCTCCCATGACCCTAAACAATTACATACTTTCAAATGAGTGCAATATGTATAATTATGCCAATTTTAATTTTAGTAATTTGAGACTGGATGAGCTGTTCTTTCATGCCTGATCTGTTCTGCAGATGCATGCCATGCCTTGACCCATGCTGGTTCCTGTCAGTCCATGTAACTGATAATTTTTGACTAGTGTAGTTGTGAGGTCAACATATCTTTCATGGTGCGTGGAAAGGTGTTCCGGGATACTGACTGGAAGCATTTCTACTTACACCTGATCCCGGAATGAGAGGCTGCCATTTGAATGTGGAGCAAATACTATTAGGGCGTGTGTGCATCCCTCTCACATATTGCCACCTGACTCTTATTTTGCAGTCAAGTACTAAAAGTTAAGATGAAAAATATGAATGGTAATGAAATAGAAAACCTGTACTGTTCTTAGGATATCCTATTTTTCATATTGATGTTCCTCATGGAGATGCAATCTGTGGGAATTTGATTCCCATATAATGATTTCAAACTTTTTAATTGCTCCATGGGAATATTTCTACTTATATAACGGTATAGGGCAGTGGTTCTCAAACCACCTTTTAGCACTGGGACACACTTTTTAGAATGTCCAGGACCCACAGGAAGTGATGTCATGACCAGCAGTGACATCATTGTGACACCAGAGCCTGCTGCTTTCCTGAAACTGCAACAATAAGTTGGGTTATTTCTTAGTCATTTACCAATAGCAAAGTGAATCAGAAAGCCAAAAGCCTATCTACAACCTTGACACAAGCAAAACAACAACACAGCTCTCCCCATCTCCAGCATCTTCCCATATTTTTAATATGGGTACCCTGGGTGGGTCCTGATTCACAGTTTGGGAACCATTGGTATAGTATTTTAAGTAGTTCTGTGTATTTTATTGCAGTACATTGCCGCCAGCTTTTGTCACTTGTAAGATAGAAGGAATTTTGTTATGGAATACTTCACGTTCTTCCCAGTGTTCAGTGGTTAGTACAGGCCTGTACAGACCTGGGGCCTATAATATCAAACTTTAATTTTGATGTTTTATCTGTGATGCAAATAATGGAAGGTATTTTAATTTCAAAATCTAGGTAGCTAAATTTGTATCTTTCAAAGTGCCATAAAATACTGTCATCAGGAAATATGCACATTACTATATTTTAAGAGCTGAGAAATTTAAGCCCTTATCCCCATTTGTTTGAAAAGCAACAAGAAAGAACATACCAAGTTGGGGTATAGAAGGATTTTGGGTGTGTGTGGGTGTATGGCTGGGAGTGTGTCTGTGTGTGATAGAAGAGTCCTAATTGCCATTATTAAACAAGTACAGTTGGACCCAAACTTCAAGTTCTTTGGGACAGAAAGTGTTCTTCTGATACTGAATTTTCTTGTCATGCCCTTACCTGGAAAGATTACAATGCTGTTTAGACTTTTTTCCCCCCAGCCATATTTTTTGGCCTGGAGAATGCAAGTATTTTATGAAGAAATGTGAAATGGCATGAAATCTTGACATTGTGTTGCAAATGCACAGATTTATGAAAGTGGAAGTGTCATATGATCTTAAGTGTCATATGATCTTCTTGGACAGATTATAGTGCTGATTCTTAAGTACGGCACAAACTATAGGTTAGCTTGCAAAACTTAGAATTAAACACAAAAGCATAGCATGGTGATATTGAACTGTCTGTTTTGCTTCCGAAACTGCTGTGGGTGAATAGATATAGGGCATGGTAAGAACAGAATAGGGCAGAATGGAGTAAAAGTCCATTAACTTATTTCTATGCTTCTTTTCCCAATCTCCTTCCCTGGCTGTTCCTGATTTGTGCAGTATAGTAACATAAGGGAAAACATTTCCTTTTCAACTCTCAGAGGTGATCATCTATGTGCCCTGAAGCAGTTACCCTTGTCTGTGATGGATGATGTGACAAAAGCCTAGAATAAATTCTGAAATGCTAGAGAGCTGAAATGGTGGCTCCATTTTATTCTCAATGCCCAGAGCAATATAGCTTTATTCTGGTTAGTTCTCGTTGGCACTAAATGGTTAAAAGTTTAAAGTCTTATAGAAGATGAGACTGATTCATATTGGAATGATGCCACTATGTGTAGAAAGTTTTGTGTTACTTTTGTACAGCTCTGAAAATTAAAACAACAATCATCAATGGAGTGATGTGGAGACCTATATGTGAATGGGGATCATTTAACATTTTAAAGGTCAAAAGGTCACTCTGTAACTACCAGTAGTTCAGGTGATGAAATAACTCATAGTTTGGCCTATCCTTATCTTTATTAGAATTTTTTTGTCTTTTTTATTTGTTCCTTTGTAGAGAGAAGGAGCATAACATCTGTATGGACACTAAGAGTGTGCAGAATGCAGACAGGGCAGTGGGGGGGGGGGAGAAAGGGGAGAAAGACCTTAAGTGGTCCCATCGTCAGCTTGGTGTGTTTTGCAGTGATTATGGATGGAGGTGTATTTTGTGTCTCTCTTTTGTATTCAGCTTGTTGTGTTTTTCAGTGACTGCAGCTGGGGTTGGTGTTTTTTGCATCTCGTACTTAGCTTTATGTTTTTCACAGTGGTTGGGCTCTGTTTTGCATTTCTTGAGAGCCCTTTGGGAACAGGGAAGTTTTGATAAGTCAGTAAACCAGTCAGTGAACTACTTTTGTTTGTGGTCCATAAATGTAGTTAGATGTTCATCATTATCACAATTAACACAGAACAGTGTGTCCTATGCCCCATGTGTTTCCTGCACAGAAGTCCAGCATTGATTAAAATGGAGATGGACTTTCATGCTATTCCATTCCACTTCACAGATACCCAGGTGTGGCCAGCAGACTTTGATACCTTGTCAATGTCAAGGAGGGAGGTGTTAGCTGACACCACTAACTATTTCTTGCAGTAGCAGCTGAGGGCAGTTGTATGAGTTGGCCTTCTTTAGGAATGGTACAGGACTTATTTTCCTTTCAGGACAAGCACTGTGTCACTTTGAACTTCCTGCCACTTCTCACTTTCACCTGCTGCTTTTTACTTTTTTGATGCTATGATCCAGAACCTTTCACTTAGGTAAATGAACTGTAATGTCACAGTGCTATGACTCACCAGCCTCCAACCTCACTACATGTCACTGGTTGCGAGACATGGCTGGCATGTTCTGCAAAAGTTTAGAAAACTGCCTCAGTTTACCTCCATGGATAGAGAGATGATAAAAGAGAGTTGTTGTTTTTTCTCTTGCAAGTCAGATTTTTGCAGAAAGTGCCAATCCTGCCATACTTCTGACTCTTTCAGAGAATCCAGAGCAGCTAAGTATTGAGAAGGCAGAATTGAGAAGTATTGAGAATTTTGTGTGTTTTAAGTGTAGGGGTCAAGGGACCAGGTGATGAGAGCATATTCTGCTGATTTATTTAGTGCATGTCTGTGCTTGGAGTGGGAGGGGGGGAGGTTGGAGAATAAATTGACATTTGGCCAGTAAGCCAATCAGAAGTTTGCAAACCAAGGCCAAATGGTCTCTAACAGAAGATAACAAATAGCCTTACCAAAAAGTAGGTGTTATATAAACATTTTTTTCTTCTAAATCTTGTAGCCTCTGGATATCAGGCAGTCCGACTTTGCCTAAGACACAAAAGCCCCACCAAAGAGGGTCATTTGATACTGATGGGAGAAATGTAAAAATGAGACCATTGTCTCCATTTCAGTTGCTCATGCTCAAAATGTACCATGAAGGTGGACCTCGAATACTTTGTGATTTGAATTATCTAAGTTAATGCAAACTGATATCTGTGTAAAATAAACAATTTTAAGTTGTCTTTAATATACCAATTGACTATTGGACAATTTAATATACCAATTGACTATTGTCAAAGGTTGGTCACCCCAGTGCCCAGTTGATGTGACAGTCAGTGGGATGGGCAGACCCAGGGCTTGAGCTTTGTCTTGGATGCAGAGTTCTTGTAGAATTCTTGCCAAGATTGTGTTTATATAATGGTGTAGTTGGCAAAACAGCAGTTGAAACTAAAAACCAGACAGAATAATAGTTTTATACTTAATGTTTTGTTCAACTGTTTTATTATTGCATTTTTTTGTGAATCACTTTGAGCACTAGAAAAGAGGCATTAAAATATTTTAAATACAGAAACTTTCTAATGCTATTTTATTTAAGTCATAAATATGGCAGCCTCCCAATGAAGATTATTTTACAGAAAATAGCAGGTATATGCAATACAGAGAGTTACACCTCCATAGGTATCTCAGTGAACAGCAACCTTATAGGTGTAGATGCTCCCTAAAATCCTTTGCAAGATAACTTAATTACAGTGTTTTTTATTTAAATGTTTACTTTATTGGGATATGTATTTTATGGAAAAAAGGTGTTGCCATAAAATCGTAGTTACACTGTTCTGTCTTATGTAAATGAAGTATTTTTAAGATTAGTGATGAGGGATGTTTTTGTTTTGGATGATTGGTTTGAAAAATCTCACCATGTTTGTTCTACCTATCTGCTTAAACGTTGTTTAAGCTGTTTAGAACATTAGCCAAAGCAGTGTGATGTAGTGTGACATGAATTCTTGATCCATGCACAGTGCAGAACATAATATCACTTTTGTTGTGGTTGGTATTTGTTGTTGAATACTTCATTGGCTCAGTTCCTTTTTGAAACCATGCCACTGCATGAGGAAATAGAGGAACAATCAGTTACTAATGAGAGACTCTACCTCTAAATTATGCCCCCACTTCTTTACAGGGATCTTGATTCTAGCTGATCAGTCATGGAATTTAGTTAGCTTCAGCATGCAGAAAAAAGTTACAAGTTAATTTTCTGTAGTCCAAACCATTCTTACTAAAATACGTAATCTTATTTTTTTAACTGTTGTAGAAATATTCTATTTGTAATTTTATACATATTTTTAGTTCATAGTTACTGTCCTGATTTACAAGATAGGATCCTTTTTTACTTCTAAAATAATATTGGGTTGCACTGTAAGGTGAATCACAGTATAGTCCTTTGCTTTAAAATAATAAACAAACCAAGGATAGGGCTTTATTTTCCTTCTCCATTTGCTTTCCTCTTTTAATTATGGCTTGTTCTTTTTTTCATTTTTTTTAAGTCATGGTTTAGACAGATTGCACAGAAGTTAGAAATGAGGCTGTTTAGAATGTCATCATTTTGCATTATAGCACTGCAGTCTGAAGAAGCCCAGCTGGTGCAGTTGAGTTCCTTCTTGGAAATTTTTAGTCTGATTCATTATTGTGATGTGTACTTGTGTACAGAAACATTTAATCATTCTTGCGCTCCAAGCTCTATTGACTCTAGTGAAAGCTTTCTGTTTCTCTGCATAATTTGTGTTGCCAGTCTGCCAGCTTGGAAAAGTTTCAAGCTTGTTGTATTATCTATGTTTGTTTGCACAGGAAGTGATGCTGCACGTAGGCTGAATTTACAGTAATTCTTTTGTAATGGGCTAATGAGCAGGACTACTTTACTCACAATGGTAACGTTATATGGCTTTGATTAGTCCAATTACTGTAGAACTGTGCAATTGTCGTCATTCCTACACTGCCCTGCAAAGTTACCCCGCTTTTTTTTTGGGGGGGGGGAGGAATTTGCTCAACAGTATTTTAATTTTGCCTGACAAGGAAACAGTTGGGAGAACTGAGAGTTTAAAAGGTTTGTGAACGTGCTAGAGCCTTTTAAACTGTGCATTCTTATATAATGCTATAGTCTCACAATTAATGGTTTGTGATTACTAGCATACTGTGTGTGCTTTCAAGTACCAAATACAGTTCCTGCATAAGCGTAGCATACCATCTATCTTAATTGTGTAGAAAGCACAACGTTCTTTCATACACGTGCTTGTGGATGGTGCAAGTTAACAAGATCCATGAGCAAGAGAGCAGGACCTTCAGGGAAACCTTTTTCTTTTAAAGAAATACTGACACTAGTGGAGGGATGAGTGCAATGCAGAATGCAAGCTGAGATTGTCTTCGTATTTGTTTGACTGGATATGTGTGACATTTATTGGAAGTTGTGTGCGGGAGGCCACATTTGAGGCTCATTTAAGAGAGGCTTTCACAGTAACTTGTTAATATCTGATTTTCTTTTTCCACCTCTCTCTAGCTATGGCAATAGACTTGTATGTAATGGTTGACCCCACTTAACCTTTCCCAAGGGCAAGGGCAGTTCAGGTATGAGGGTACTTCAAAAGTGCCTGAGCCTTTAGTAAAGTGCCTTTAGTCAAGTGAACACCAAGCAGCATTTGAACAGTGCAGGTAAACAATGCACTTGGATGTTCGTAGGTATCTCAGTCACACCCCATTATGATTTCTGAAGTGCTGACTATAAATGAGTAATGCAGTTTGCATTTTCCAAGCATAAATAATTTCCTGCTAGCTTCAGATATCCATGGACTGTGGGGAAAAAAGGATAACGGAATTATTGCATCCTTCCATTGTACCACACATGTGGTACATTTCCTATTGCCTCCATGGTTATCTGTTATCTGTTGCCATCAGGCTGAAGTTTGGAGATAAGAAGTAAGAGGAGAAAAGAAGTGCACACTTCTGAATTCCAGTGGTTGTATCTTTGGATTACTGTCCTAAAATGTCACACTTCAAATGTTGGAGAGGTATAAATACGTTCTTTTCTTTCTTTCTTTTAAGAATTGGGATACGTACTCCTAACAAATCAGGTACTTCAAGATCTAATCAATCAGTGAGGTCCAAGAATTTCTGTATTCTCATTTTTTATACCTAAGAAAACCCCACTCTTTTGCAATTTACAATAAAACGACTGTGTGACATTAGTGATTCATCAGTAGTACCCAAGGTTTTCAGATTATTGTTTGTGAAACAATGTTTGTGAACATAAATAGCTAATAAGTCAAACAACCCAATCGTTTTCAGTCTTAGAATTTGGAAGGACCAAAAAGTGTAATTATGATCTTCTGATGATTATTATGAAATGCATGGGGAAATTGTGAAACATTTGTTCGGCTTTCAAGTGGCAATGTGTGGATGGATATAGATGGGGATTATATGTGTTCAAAGCATATGCTGGAACACAAGTTATCAATGTTGGCATGCAGAACTTTAGAAATCCACATAGATTAGAGTGGCGAGTGGCACTTTGTAAGATCTCAAACAACTTAAGACATATCTATTATACAAGAGTTTATGTTATTATTATTATTATTATTATTATTATTATTATTATTATTATTATT
>JAJKFI010000003.1:22683877-22762055 GCA_029204185.1 Lerista edwardsae
TTATTATTATTATTATTATTATTATTATTATTATTATTATTATTATTATTATTATTTATTGTCATTGTATTACACAATACAATGAAATTCGTTGACACCCGGAGACCAAACCAACACACACATTGAATTCCCAACAATCCCCCCCAATCCCCACACTCCCCGCCCCCCTTCAAAAAATTCCTCCTCTGAAACACAAACATCCACACAATAGGAAATAATACACAACAGGAAATCCACACAATAGGGAATGATAAACATCCACACAATAGGAAATAATACAGTCCGACTGCCCCTATCTACTGGTACTTCAGTTCATTGTTCAATGCTGTTATGGCTCTAGAGTAAAAACTGTTCTTAAAACGTGTTGTCCGAGTTTTAATAGTCCTATACCTTCTGCCAGAAGGCAACAATTCAAAAAAGTTGTAAGCTGGATGGGAAAAGTCTCTAAGGATATTATGTGCTTTCCTTAAACAGCGGGTGGTGAAAATATCTTCAAGGGTGGGTAGCTGGAGCCCGATGGTATGCTGGGCCACTTTAATAATTCTCTGTAGTGCCTTTTTATCCCCTACAGAGCTGCTCCCATACCATACTAAAATGTTGTATGTAAGGACACTCTCAATGGTGCTACGGTAGTAAGCCAGAAGTAGACGCTGAGAAAGGTTCATCCTCCCAAGCACCCTTAGGAAGTACAGCCTCTTCTGCGCCTTCTTCACTAGCATATCGGTATTTAATGTCCATGTGAGGTCCGATGAAATGTAGGTACCCAGAAATTTGAAACTGCCAACCCTTTCCACCTCCTCACCATTTATGAGCAAAGGCAAATGCGCATCTCTCTTCCTCCTAAAATCAATGATAAGCTCTTTAGTTTTTTTGGCATTAAGTGTAAGATGGCTTTCTTTACACCACAGTATCAGCCCCTGAACTTCCTTTCTGTACGCAGTCTCATCGTTCTCATTGATGAGCCCCACTACTGTCGTATCGTCAGCAAATTTAATAATAGCATTGGTGCTATACAGTGGCGTGCAGTCATATGTGTACAGGGAATAAAGGAAGGGGCTTAGCACACAGCCTTGAGGGGCTCCTGTGCTTAATATTAGAGTAGAAGAGTAATGGGATCCCATCCTTACTGACTGTGGCCTGTTTGTCAGAAAATCCTTTAACCACAGGCAGATCTTCTGATGTATGCCCAGACTGCGCATCTTGAGAAACAGCCTACTAGGTAATATCGTATTAAAAGCCGAACTGTAGTCCACAAATAACAGCCTTGCATAAGTACCTTGTTGTTCCAAATGTCGCAATACCATGTGAACAACAATAGACACAGCATCATCCGTAGATCTGTTGCTCCTATAGGCAAATTGATATGAGTCCAAAGTGGGTGGTAGACTAGCCTTAACATAATTCAACACCAGTCTCTCAAAACATTTCATGATGACAGGTGTTAAGGCCACAGGTCTATAATCGTTAAGAGATGCCACTACGGACTGCTTAGGGACTGGTACTATGATAGATGTTTTCAAACACGTTGGGACAGAACACAGCAGCAAAGATAGGTTGAATATATCCATAAATACTCCAGCCAACTCTGCAGCACAGTCCCTAACAACTCGTCCCATAATTCCATCTGGTCCAGCTGCTTTACGAATATTAACCTTCTGGAAGACCTGCCTCACATCAGAAATTTGCAGTAGGAGAGGTTGTATGTCAGTGTTAGACATTGATGTTCTCTCAATTTCAGATGCCGGGGCGATAGTTGTTCCTGTTCCCGCCTCAAAGCGGCCGAAGAATTGATTTAGTTGCTCTGCCAAGGAATCACTGTTCCTTGTATGTTGAGCATGATCAGCTAAAATTGATGATAAAATAACCCACTATCGAAATATACAGTGGTCATTGCCTTCATCTGGCTCTTCTGCTGAGAATGCTGACTTTGATGAAGGGGGGCTTCAAGGGATGACTCCACAGCTCTCCTGGCTCCCCAGGGAGCCTCAGCTCACAGTTTGGGAACCACTGGTAAATGACAAAGACAAAGGATAACACTAGACTGTGTGTGATTTTCATATGGAGGATGGAACATTTATCTAATATCTTGCAAGTTTAATAAATGAGTATGTGAGACTACATTGAACCTGGGTACAGGGGAAAATTATAATCTTCAGATTTATAAAATTATAGAAATACAGAGAATAATGGTAGCACTTTGCTATAGTGCAATTCAGTGTAAGTCTAATTGAAATTAAAACCCATTGTGTCAAATAGGGATTGTTCTTCTATGTGTTTAGAATTGCAGCTTTAATTTCTTTATTTTTCAACACGGAAAGAAGTCCCTCTTGTGGAAATCAATATGAGTTTGAGCCTTCAGTTTTTGTGCTTAACTCACATTTCTAGGGATTTTATTTTATTTAGCAAAATCTATTTCTCAAGAGGCGGGAGATAGGCAGTAGACATGCAGCCGTCTCATATTTTTCTTTTTTAATAAATGGAAAATCCATTAATCTTAAATGGATTGCATCAGAGACCTACCCCCAACTTCTGATTTATATAACTTTGATATTTTTCAACCATTTCCTAAACTCTGGATATATTATCTCCTTAATATATATTATCTGAAAAGTTTCAGATATCATGCTCCTTTAATCTGAGTCATTTCAAACAGATTGGATAAGTGAGACCCATGTTATAGCCAATTTTTAAAAGGTGCAGGTAAAAGTTTTACAGTGCCTAGGAATAAGATCTAGGCTACTTTTAGATAAGTTGCATCAAGTTTGATTTTCATATTGCCTTTGACTCAGGGTCTTGTTTGTGTGCCTAAATTCCAATGCCTATGTTTTTTGTCACTCTTTTTTTGTATTAGACTTCTGTTGTTTTTAGCTATGACTTAGTCTTTCTGTGTAGAGCAAAAAACTGTATCTTTCTCCCCGATGGTGTCTTGGGGTTAGGGCTACCCAAGACAAGGGTGGGTTCAGACAAGAAGGTGTTCTTTTTATCAGTTGGCTCCCCAGATTGCTTCCCTAATCACTAACATCCATGCCAGGGAAACACTGGATTTGGATGCGTGAACTTCTGGTGGTAGCAAAGTGACCACTCTTTCAGTGAGCTGTAAGACTGCCCTTGGATCACCATGCTCTCTGTGCCTTTTTTGGTTATAAAAACATATATGCATATAACACTTCTGTTTCTGTAATAAAAATATTTACATGAGAATCGTAATTCCAGCAGGACCTATTGTTTAAGTATGCCTTGTTGCATTCAAATAGAGAGTCACTCCATGCTTGATTTGCCCACATGCTATTATGATGCACTCCTTGGGAACAGAGCTGAGAAGACCCATATTGGGCTGCCTGGCATGGGAGGGGGGTTAGGATTTTGGTGGGAGAGGCTGCTGCTATCCCACCCCTGTCGCGGGCCTGATCCCCCTCCGCCCTGCTTCCATCTCACTCCGCCCACTCCCTGTCTCTCCCACCCCGAGAATATTTACTGCCAGCTGCCGAGACCAGCAGATTTTTCTCACTGTGCCAGAAATTGGTACCATATCCATGCTGTGTTATTACTATTGTTTTTCAGTTTGAGTAGCACAGCTCTAACCCTTGCAACCCTTTTCTGTTGTTCTCCTTTTCAGCTGGTTTATTTTTTTTTAGAAAGAGTTCTATCTGTTTTAAGCTCAAAGGTATAATTGCAAAGTAACTTTTTTATTCATTTCTATTGTCTTTCACTAGGTAATCTTAAAGTGGCTGATAAAAATTAGCAACTTCAAAAATTTGAAATAGTTAAAATTATGTGCACACGTACACACACCATACACCAACAGCAGCAGATAAGGGAACAGCTCACAAGCCAAAAGCACGTTTTTAACAGCAAAAAAAGGGGGCCTCTTAAATTTCCTGTGGAAGGGTATTCCACATCAGGGCCTTGATATCAGTCTATGACAGCACATGAAACAGAGCCTCCCCCAAAGTTCTTAATTAACAGGAATGTTCATGGGGAAGAAAGTGTTTCTTAAACTATCAAGGTCCAAAACCATGTAATGCTTTAAGTTTAAAATTAATGACCAGCACTTCAAATTGGATACTCAAATTAATAAGAAATCAGCATAGTTCTTTTAGTTCATACGCGCCTCTGAGGACATAGTCCTAACCAACTTTCCAGTACCAGGGCAAGGGCAATGAAGCTCCAAGATGAGGGAACAAACATCCTTTTACCTTGAGGAGGCCTCAGTGACTACTACTCCACCGCAGAATGCAGAACATGCCCCACTGGCTTAGCTATGTCAGTGCTAGAAAGTTGGTTAGGATTGTGCCTTGAGAGGTCCAGTAAAGATAACAAGAATTTATTCCCTTTGAAGTTTAATTCCTGGTGAAGATCAAAAGCCAGGGCATCTATGGCAATTTTGGTTCTGAACCTGAATCAGATGCACCCCCTCCTGAGAAAAACATATTTGGATCCCACCAACTTAAACAATTACTGACCACAGGGGTGCCAACTTGGTGAATGCTGGTATGCTGTCAGCACCCCCATTAATTTTGCAGTGGGTGCTCAGCACCCACAATGTTGGGCATCCCCAACACGCCCGGCACAGCGACGAACAGGCCAAGCTGAGGGCAGCGCAATCCAGCCAATGAGCTCCTTCCTGAGGCGGGAAGAAGCTCATTGGCTTGCCTGCCCTGGTGGGTGCCATGAGCAACCACTTCCGATACGGAGGCAGGTGATCGCATGCTCTCCCGCCCTGGCCTCGGAAGCGGGTGCCACGAGCAGCACCCCTGTCTGAAGCCTAGGCAGCTACATTGCAAACCAGGTCTCCAAGGGACTGCATTGCAAAGAGATGTGCAGCATTGCAGAGACCCGCCACACCCCGTCACAGTGAGCTGGTCAGGGGGCGTGGTCACGTCAGGGGGCATGGCTATGGGCACCCCTGACTAACCAGTTTCTAACCTGCCTTTCTTAGGGAAGGTGATTGAGCGGCTGGTAGTATCCGAGCTCCAAGAGTTCCTAGAGAAGACAGATTATCTTGACCCCTTTCAGTCCGGCTTCAGACCAGGTTTTGGTACAGAGACAGCTTTGGTCCCTCTCATGGATGACCTTCACCATGGACTAGATAAGAGAAATGCATCCCTACTGGTCCTGCTAGACCTCTCAGTAGCCTTTGATATAATTGACCATAGTATTCTTCTGGATCAGCTAGCCAGTCTGGGGTTAAAGGGCACTGCTGTGAAAAGGTTCCACTGCTTCCTGTAACAGGTCCCAAATGGTGATGCTGGGGGACACCTGCTTGGCACTTTGGCCTTTACAATATGGAGTGCCTCAGGGCTCTATTTTATTCCCCACGATCTTCAATATATACCTGAAACCACTGGGGGAGAGCATCCAGGGGTTTGGAGTGGGGTGTCACCAGTATGCTGATGACACTCAACTCTTTTTCTCTTTACCATCCCAAATTGAAGGGGCTGTGAAAGTCTTGGGACGCTGCCTAGAGGCAGTTGGGGTATGGATGAAAGCTAATAGGTTAAGACTAAATCCAGAAAAGACAGAAGTCCTCCAGTTCATGAAATCCTCAATGCAGACACAAAATATTTCACCCACTCTGAATGGAGTGACAATTCCCCTGCAAGAACAGGTGCACAGTCTGGGAGTGCTTCTGGACTTTCAGCTGTGTCTGGAGAACCAGATAGCAGCTGTGGCTAGGAGTGCTTTTGCCCAGCTTTGATTGGTGCACCAACTACGACCATACTTGAGCTGTTCTGACCTGGCCATGGTGGTTCATGCGTTAGTGATTTCAAGGCTGGACTACTGTAATTCGCTGTATGTAGGGCTTCCCTCAAGAACAGTTTGGAAGCTATAGTTAGTACAAAATGCAGCAGCCCGGGTGGTTACAGGTGCTAGATGGTGTGACTCAGTAGGACCACTCCTTCAGCAGCTGCAGTGGCTGCCCATTCACTTCCGATCTCAACTTAAGATGATGGTACTGACCTTTAAGGCCCTTCATAACTGAGGCCCAGCCTACCTAAAGGACCACCTTCTCCCATACATACCAGTTTGCCCTCTTGGATCATCTAAAGGGGCTCTCCTTCAAGTGCCCGCTCTGTCCTAAGTTAAAGGGATGGTAGCTTGGGGTTAAGCCTTCTCTGTAACAGCTCCACAAATATGGAATTCCCTCCCAGAAGAATTAAGAACTACACACTCCCTCATGGCCTTTCAGAGAGGGCTCAAATCATATCTATTTCGTCTGGCCTTTGGATGACAGTTGGCATCTTCCCTCTGGAATATTGTCATAGTTTGTCCACTCCCCTGGTCAGTTGTTTTTACCACTCTTCAAACAATCCGATATGGAGAATTGGGTCTAGCTTCGTTCTTGTACACTGTCTGTGTTCCTGTTTAATGTTGTTGTTTTAATCCATTTTACTTATTGTGGTTTCATTGTATTTTGTTGTTCTCTGTAAGCCGCCTTGGGAATTTGCTTCGGCATGGGAAAGGCGGGGTATAAATTCTTCAAATAAAATAAACTGAAAAGGGTCAAGGCACATTCAAGATTCTCTGCAGCCACCGTAAATAATCCGTATTTGTATGCCAAAGTTAGATCACTTTCTCAAAGTGTTAGTTTAGTTCACGGAACACTAATTACACAGCCAAAAATAGAGGAACCGGAATGTATTTGGTTCTACCAAATAACAGAGAACCAGGACTGTCAATAAATTAGTTGCTTAACTGATTTTGTAGTTAACTAATTGATCAATTACCATATTAAAAAGATTAGATAGTGCAAAGTATTATTAATGAAGGTGCTTTTTTCAGAATTCTGAAGGAAATAACCATTGCCTTTAAATGAAAAAGCTATTTTCCAATATATTTTGGACTTGAGAGTACTGAGGCTAAGACAAAACATACATGTATTGCATCAGTTGTGAATGACATGTGTGTATACAGTAATCATTCCTTCATCATAATGCCAGCAGGATGCCTGATCTGTACATGCCCATTTGTAATTTGTAGGGAAACCTGCAATTTAAATAAGCATGCACTATTCACAATGCATGCAGAGGCAGTTATGTGTATTCTGTTGTTTTTATTGTTAGGATAGATAAGTGGTAAAAAAAATAACTATGCCTGGAAATATGAGATATTCTCCATTATACTAATACACAAAAATTACTTACAAAAATACTCAAGTTAAAGGTCCATCTAGAAGATTTAAGACACATCCAGTTCACCAAACATATCTGTGATATAGTTGTTGATGCACAACATTGTAGTTGATGTCACAGAATTGAGCTTAGTGTAGAAAACAGGTGATGGGTGAAATATTCCTACTTTTAAATGTGTTCCGGTGCAGTCTGTGTCTGGGAAATGATATTTATGAATGATGGTGACATTCATGGTTGCTGCCTAATCTGCCACTGTCCCTTCAATAAATGCTTTCAATAAATGCTTTCAATAAATGACATACTGAAATCAGCTGGAAACTTTTCACTGTGTAAAAACGTTACTACCAGATTTTTTGTCCCAAATAAAACGTTTACTAAAAGAACAGCTGCAGGTGTGGGTTCAGAAGTTTGCAACTCTAGCTCCAGGATGCCAGCAGAGCACCTGCTTTGCATTCAGAAAATCCTAGAGTCAACAACTGACACCCCCAAGTAGGATTCAGAAAAACCCCTGCCTCAAGCCCCAACTGCAGAGACATGACTAGTAGTGTAGCCCAGAGGCCAGCAACTCTCAGGCAAAGGGGGCTGAATGGTGGGGGCAATGATGTGACAAACCTGACTAAACTTTCAGGTTGCTGAGCTCCCAAGAAGCAGCTGCACAGAGCTCAGCTTGGGAGACAAAGGCTTCCAGGCAGGCCGAATCTAGCCCACAGTTCATAGGTTGCCAACCCCTGGTGTTGACCATATTGAACTAGATAGTGCATATTGATTGTCTAATATTATAATACGTAATAATATTATAAGACACAATATTGGCAGTTTCCTGTGCCCAAGAGAACGAGTGTCAAATTTTGTACAAACTCACATCTAGCATGCTCCATGAATTTGGAGGAAACTCTTAATTGAATTGCCACTTTTTGATTAGTTTTTTTCCTGTTAAATTAGTTCAAGGTACTTTCATTTTCCTGAATTGGATTCTTATTTGCATGGAAGCCTATTTTTTATTTAATCTCAGAAAGTACGTTATTATTTCTTCAATCCAGTGCTTTTGCATCATCTCACTTCCCTGTAGTTTTTACCAAGGAAATTAAAATCATAACTTTCCATAATTAACCTTTAAAATGTCCTACGAAGTCTTTAAATTGTCGTCTGATATGAAGGTTTTAATTTCTAGATGATTTTAAAATTACATTTTTAGCATCATGTGCATGATCTCGTTTGTGCACTCTTGACTTTGTTGACTTTCTTGATGTCCCATCTGCCAACACCTTTACCTTGTATCTTGACTTTATATTGTACTTTGTTATATATCCCGTGGATCCAGAAATAGAACTTCCTTTCTGTAGTGACCATGCAGCTAATGTTGAATCATTATAGAGTGGCACACAAATGTGCTAATGGTTTATTTTTGTTAATACTAAGTGATAGTTGGTTTAAAAGAGCACTTGTAAACGTGCCCTCCATGTAACTTATTTTTGGAACTGCTGTATCAGAGTCAACACCACATCTAGGCAACTGCAGGGTTGGTTAAACCATGGCTATGTGTGTCTCTTTAGCGTATAATGTGTGAGTCATGGAAATATGTCAGCTGAGCTCTTTTTTGCATCACAGTTAAGTCTAAGGGTCCAACTGGACCAGACCTGCCTAGGATCCTTCAGTTGTGCTACAAAGGGACACTTGATACTTCAAGTCAGTCTTCAGGTACATTCATTGGTCTCCCATCACTGGGGAACAGAGAGACATAACCAACTGGTGGTCCAGAGAGGGGCCACCAGGGGTGAGGCAGGCACTGCTCCTTGATCTCTTCCTCTCTGGTGTGTCTCAGGTGAAGCTAAGTGGCAGGTGGGGGAGAAGCCCAATATGTCCTGCAGGGCACGGGAGAGGCAGCATTTTACGCACAGGTGGAAGCAGGGACACAGGAACCAGAGCAGAGCAGAGGCCATGGGCTATGCAGCTGCGGATATTCAAATCCACAGATAAGGAGGGCCTACTGTACATAAATAAATATTGCATATATATAAATATTAATATTTATGATACAAATTTAAATGCATTACAAAAGTGTGTTCGTAATATTTGTTCATCTCAAACGTCTGAAGTTTATCGTGTAGCCATCCCTGATCTATTATGTCAGCCATTTTTCAGAAATAGCTTACAGCTACTATTCCTAGTAAAGTAGTACTAAGTTAATAACTCTCTCCCCCTCCCCCCGGATAGCATAACATTCATTTTACTCAAAATACCTTTTTTTGCCTGGAATATGTTTTGCTTCATTAATTATGTATATTTAAAAAATTAGATTACAGTAATCACGTAGTACAGAGAGAGGTTGTCATTTTTAAACTGAACTGGAGGAGGAGCTGGAAACTACAAATTAAACCTAAACGTTCTTGAATTTTTGCATGTGTGTAAATACCTCTTGGGTCAGTCATGAGCAGGTGTAGGTAAAGGGCACTGGAAAAATGGGTGCAGTGTGGTTACTGTGGAGCAAGCTTTCTTCTGCCATTCTTCCTTTTCATGCTGATACAGTCAGTTCTCATTATCCTCTGGGATTATTTTCCTGGAAAGTCCAGCAGATAATAAATTGGTGGATACTGGGTTAGGGGAGAGGGGTAGCTAACCTGGTTGGGAATACCAGCTGCGGATAGCTTCAGGATGGTTTCAGATGCAAAGAATTGGCTCAGTGTGGCCATGGATAGCCACAGATACAGAATAGCTTCTGTGAATAGGCCACTATGAATAGCTTCAGGATGATGGTGGATATCCTGGAACAGTCAGCGGGTGGAGCAACGTAAAGTTCCTGAAGATAAGTTAATCTGCAGGAATGGAGTGCGCGGATAGTGAGAATTGACTGTAGTTGCCTTAAGGTGCAATCTTTTGCACACGCACCTGTCCCGCTGAATTCAACAGGACTTATTTCTGAATCGACATGGTTAGGATTGCACTTGTAAATTCTTCAGCTTATCTTGGCAGTTGTTAGGAGGGGAAAAAAACCAGAACCATATAAAAATGTTACACTAAGCAGCTATCACTTCCAAGCAGTACATGCTGCTAGGTTTAAAATTAAATATATTTCTATGTGCCTCATTTAAAATTTGCTTTTTTTCTCCTCTCAGCTATGACCGTAGGGTAATAAAGAAAAACGTATTTGAGCTGTTCTTAAAAATCATTTAGACCCTTGATCTCAAACTTTCCTCACCTTTTCTAGCCTTTAGGAAACAAATTGGGTGAATAAAATCCTATTGCCCTTAAGCTGATATATTAAGCAACTTGGATCTGAAGACAGCTGTCAAACAATACAAGAAAAGTCCAATACATAAATAACGCATGTATTTAAAAGCATCAAAGGCTGAGCTCTTCTCAGGCAGGGTTGTCTTATGCCACTTTCCCAAATCTAGGCAACCTAATTTGCATATTGCATAAATATTTCTTTTTTGCTTATTATGCATGTTTTTCTGCTTTGCAGAAAGGAAATAGTTTGAGTTTTCCTTACACACTCTTGCATATATAGTAGAACTGAATCTGCAAAGGGGAATAAGATAGTGCTGCAATCCTTTGTTAACTGGGCAAAGATGCACCTTTTAGAGTTATATCCTCTTATATAGGCTGATTGGAAGGTTGGCAATTCGAGACTGCATGACCGTGTGAGCTCCTGTCGCTTGTCCCAGCTTCTGCCAACCTAGCAGTTCAAAAGCACGTAAAAATGCGAGTAGATAAATAGGTACTACTTGGGTGGGAAAGTAACGGCGTTCCATGCACCTTGGTGTATAGTCATGCTGGCCACATGACCACAGAAAGTTGTCCTCGGACAAACGTCAGCTCTTCGCCTTAGAAACGGAGATGAGCACCACCCTCTGCAGTCGGTCATGATGAGAGCATTTGGTTGTGGGGAAACCTTTACCTCTTATACTTGGCAAGGGGAGAGCAATTGTCCACCTCAGTATAGTATCTATAGTATCTGCAAAGTAGCCAGAGCAGAGGTGAGGAGACCCATCGCCCGCCCTGCACCCTTCCCTGGGGGAAAGGGATGAATGTCCCATTCAAAGAGCCTCTGGCACCTGCCCAGTGTGCTGGTAGGATGCAGCAGTAGCTACTTGGCTACTACTGCTCATATAAGCATACAGACAGCTCAGGATTGGGCTGCCTCTCAATTAATTCAGAACTGATGATTTAACACTCCTCTTGTTCTATTTGCATAACTCTCAACCAGCTTAATGTACTCTTCTTCAGAAGATAGTGGGAGAGACGGCCAAAACATTAATAGGAAGCAGCTTCCTGTTGACATTCTGTCAGTCTCTCCTTCTATTATGCATTGTGCCAGCCTGGTTGTTGCATTCCCATTGTGTTCCTGTTTATCCATGGATAATTGATATCTTGGATACAGGATCCATGGATATGGGGCCCTGCCTGTATACCGTTGGCTTATGTGATGCTCCCCCTTTCTGTTGGCTTTGATTAATCATTCTCTCTGTGCCTCCATAGGAAAAGTGAAGGGCAGTTGTCTTGAGGTCTGTTTGTTCCTTCATTATCAATTCCCTCCAAGCCCTCAGCCCTCTCTGATCTTTCTGTGGAGTTATAAACATTTATCCTTATTAATCAGAACAGCAACTGTGTAACAGATGTAAAATTTAAAGATTTTTATTTAAAGGAAGCCTTGGAAAGGCAGTACAGTTCCTTTTTAAACAGTTCACTTACTCTCACTTTTGTAAAGAACTTTGTAGCTCTTCATATTATGGCCTGATGTGTGATGTTTTTTAATTATTGCTTACTGTGCTACTTGCCTTGTTTTCTTGCAGTATGAAAGAAGCTGGTTTAGGTCACAAGCAGTGGAGAGTTGGTCCTATCTCATCTAAATGCAAGCAGTGTCCAGCTGTTTATACCCATCCTGTTTGTGGATCAGATGGCCATACGTATTCTTCTCAGGTAAGAATAACATTGTGCTGAAGTGAGTTTTAGCCATTGTTACGAATTATAAAGCACTCTCTTGTCAAACATACCGTGGGCAGGGTATCCATTCCAGGAGCACACAAACCCCCGCAGATACTTAATTCTACCGATAGTGAAAAGGGGGGGGGGGCTGTGCTGAGAAACTTCAGAAGTGCCTTTCAGAAGCTTCTGAGAGGTCATGTGCAATGTTGGGTTTAATTTCATCTAAAATGTACAAAACAAAAGTTTTTTTAAAGTCTTCAGAAGACCTCCTGGGCGCAACTAGAAGGCACTTCTGGGTCTCATCTGGGAGGTCTCTGTGGCCCACCAGCTTCAGGCTCTTCAGGATATTCACATCTGCAGGTGCCAAGCCCAAGATAAGGAGGGTCCACTCTACTGATGGTCTGGGTTCTTCAAGAATTTGTATTTGTATAATCCAACCTAATTTCTAATGTTTACATGAGAAACCCAGCACCAGTTATTCATACTATACCTATGTCTGTGGGTGAGCATTTAAAAAAGACTTTTTTGTTTTAGTACATTTTAGATGAAATTAAACCCAACTTTCAGGTCTTGACTGATTGCTTGGCATGGCACGAAGTAGTAAAACACCATTAGAAGCTTGTGTTTGAACATCTTCAGAACTCTAATCCAAAAAGGTTGATTTCTAGATACATTTTGAATATTTCTATAAAAAGTATTTTAGGCAGCCTTAAATACTATTTTTTTCATACATTGTGTAATATCAGTGCCTTAAGATGTGAATAGAAGGTGATTCCCTGATTTCTGAATTTAGAATTCCTCTGATTTGCCCAGGCTAATTTTGTGGGTTTTGTTATATGTATAGCTAGATGTGTACTAGTACCACAAAATTGAGACTCCCAGTTTGCTGATGGTCATCTTTATAGAGCATTGACGTCTTTGATATTTTTCCTTCCTTTGCCGCTGCTGTAGACTGTAGTATTGGTGTAGCCCAAATTTTGAGTTATGCTGTTGTAAACAAGATTGAAAATGTATGGTGACATTTGAAATTGCTTTCTATTTGCATGGCAGCAGTTGATCTTCTGGAAAGAGATTATTTTTAATCTAAATGTGATATTCAGCTATTTCAGCTTCCACTCTCAGGCTATATCTTTCCCTCACAGCAAAAGCAATATACAAAATATCAGAATAGCTAGTTTTAAAATAGCTGATGTAGGTGCTTCAGCCAATCGCACATACAGACACATGACAAGACAGCTGGTTCCGGCCCCCTCTAATTGTGTATAGTGGTTCAACTGTGCCAAGAATGCAGAAAATATTGTTATGAGAATTGCATTACAGACTAGAAGCTTTTGAATGCCCTTTTTTTAAGAGTGTCTCGCTCAATGAATGTAAAAAAAAGAAAAACTGGGCAAGATGGGAAAACCATGGTCACTTAACTCCCCTAGTCACTTACTGCAGGAATTAAACACAGTAATCTGTAATATATAGTGTAGTCCTGTGCAGAAGTAAGTAAAAATTCCTAGAAGTCAAAATATGTTCAGTTTAGGAGTTCAGCTGTGGAACCTGGGTAAATATGCATAGGATTTCAGCCTTAAGGATCCCTTCCAAGCTTCTTGCTTGTTTCTTAGTAAAGATGTGTGCCTTCAGAAGTCATTCACAATGCATAATGTTGGTTGGTTTATAAAAATCAAGGTTATTTTGCGGGGTAATCAATCTTGAAATTGACATAATTTTTTTTTCACTCCAGGCAAAGCTTATTTTGATTGTACTGTCAAGCTTCGGTAGGAGCTTGGCATTGCTGTACAATATAGCTACCTTCTTTTACTTGCAATGTATTTGTCAATGACTTCTGCAAATTGTACAATACGTTTTGTGAACATGTCAATAAACTGTATCAGTCTTAAAGAAATAACTGCTGCAGCAGTATAAATTTTCTTGTAGAAGTTGCCTTGGGATTTCTGTGTCGTGCTCTTGCACTCGTATTAAATCCATTGAATGTTTGAACAAAATATTTCAGGATTTGTAACTGAAGAGCTATGGGAATTATGCTTCCAAAAACCACAAGTTGTAAACCATAGATGAAGCTATTTCTAAGACAATTTTACAGCTAGAAGGACTTTCTAGTATTCACTCTGAAATGAGACAGCAAGTCTGTGTTAGTGTTCTGGTGACCTTACCCCCCCCCCCCCACACACACACCTCATGTTCAAATTTATCAACTGTCTTGTGCTTGCATCTCAAAGCTCTGTGAAGGTGGAATTCATTTGGAAAACCTTCCATTCATTGCCCAATAATTTTTTTTGGTTGGGGGAAGACCACTGGTCTCCTGAACTTCTAGAACTGCTTACCAGTGGGTATGATGAATTGCAGCTGATGGTAGTGGGGAATTTAACCGTCCTACCAGGTACAAGCAGGATTGCGTTTGGTCATACAAGTGATGGCTTGTATCAAAGCCTTAGTTCCATCCATCTCCCTAAAGATGTTGCTGTCTTGGCATATGTGTTGTCTGCCGTACTGAAAGGGCAGAAGGTTCTTTTGAAAGTGAACAATAAACCATCACCAATAATAAGAAACAATAAAAAAGGAAGGAAGGGGGGGAGTGGATGGAGGATAGTGGGAAAAGTAGAGACAAAAGGTTGAAATGATTAGCAGAGAACCATAATATGCTTGATTTGTTTGATAATATGCACAAGATACATATACCAAACTCAGTAGCTCTTTTAGCAAACCTATGTTACAAATAAAATAAGTTTCCCAACTTTTGCGGGCAGTCCTGGAGCTAGAGTCTAGTCTTAGAAAATATAGTGAGATAGCCAGGCTATGAAATTCTGCACAATATTGCAGATTACTTATAGGAATGCACACAGCCCTGCCTGTAGCCTTCAGCTCACAGCAACAATATGATGTATTAAAAACAGGCCAACAATCTTCACTTCGAAATCCATTGATTCTTTTCTTTTTTCATAATTTCCTTAATGCCCTTTTAATGCTTTTTTGTGTTTGTTCATTTAAGCTAAGCATTGCTTTGAAGTGTGCTGAACCAAGGGAATTTTATTATTATTATTATTAGTTTGCCTTGATGTGCCTCCTTGACTCCTCTTAATACTAATGGGAGTTAAATGTGTGCTCATCAAGAAGAGAATAGACCTTGAAATTAAATTTGGTTACCTTAGCCGTGCCTCTGTGCACTTTCCCTGTATTCTCCAGGGTTGTACAGAGCTCTTGTGTACCTTCAGATTGTCAAATTGCTACATTGCTTAGATTTATCTTTAATTTCCTTTTGTTTATTTTTAAAGAACAAAGGGTCTTGAAAAGTGTGTGTGTGTGTGTGTGTGTGTGTGGGTGTGTGGGTGTGTGTGGGTGTGTGTAATGCAAGACTAAGGCATGTTTAATATGCCTTAACTATTCTTTTTAATTTTTTGTTTGTCATTTGCTGGCATAGTAAACATCTGAAATGCTGCATAATTACTGAGGAGCCTTAAAATGTGTATAGATTGTAGATATTTAAATTTAATATAACGTGTTGGGTCAGGATTGTGCCCAGCTTTTGATGACCAACCATTGCTTTAGCAAGCCAACAGAAATGTGTTAAAATGCCTCTAAGTATGAGCAGAACATTTCGTTTTTCATTGTGTAATTGAGCATGAAGGGATGTGGTGGCGCAGCGGGTTAATTCGCTGTTGCTGAGCTTTCCAACCGAAAGGTTGGGAGTTCAAGACTGCGTGACGGAGTGAGCTCCCGTTGCTTGTCCCAGCTCCTGCCAGCCTAGCAGTTCGAAAGCAACTAAATGCAAGTAGGTAAATAGGGACCACTTCGGTGGGAAGGGAATGGCTTTCCGTGCGCTATGGCGTAGAGTCACGCTAGCCACATGACCATGGAAGCTTGTCCTTGGACAAAACGCTGGCTCTACAGGCTTTGAAACTGAGATGAGTTCCGCCCCCTACAGTCGGTCACGACTAGACCATTCGGTCATGGGGAAACCTTTACCTTTTTAATTGAGCATGCCCCCCCATGTATAGTGCTAATCAGCATGGCCTGCAAGATAAGAGAGCCTGGTTCACACACATGCCAGAGTCCCTGTTCCTCACCTTTTCAAAATTAACCACTCTCTAGTTTCTTGCATATTGCCATATAGAGACAGGATGGTGAGTAGTGGTTTGGGAGTTGGACTTAGACCTGGACGCTTCCTGGGTGACCTTGGGCTAGTCATCTCTCAAACTCATCTTCCTCACAGGATTGTTGTGAAGTCAAAAGGGGAAGTAGGAACAAATGTACACTGGAAGAAGTGTACATCCCTGGAGGAAGAACAGCAGTATAAAAATGTGAAAAATAAATATTGTACTTAATAGAAAACCATAGGCTTCTTTCCAAGAAATCTAGACCTGCTTTTTCCCCACTTTTTTCCAACAGACAAAAAAGCCCCCATTTTCAGCTTCCCTCTGCTTTTCAATGGGCAGATTCTCTGTTTTATGTATCTGAACCTACACAAGGGGATTGATGTGTACATTGGAACCACATATTATTTCTCAATTTCTGGGTCAACACTATCTTCTCCATTAAATCCAATCCAGACTTCCTTCTCTCCGGCAATTCTTTTCAAAGAACTTTTCCCTGCCCCCCTTTCCTTATAAGCCAAGGGGAAAGTGAGAGCAGCAGAAGCAGATTTAATTATCAACTTGGAAACTGACTCCTGCTCAAACTTCCATTGTGTTTTGTAGGATAAAGGGGTGAGGTTGGGAAAAGCCAATGGGAGATAACCCTTTACTTGCAGTTTGAAGAGGGCATGAACAGGGAGACAGTTGGGATTAGGGGACCGCCAAAAACTCGACTCTTGTAGATAAGCCAAGACTGACTGGAATACAAGAAAACTTTGGCACACAAAGCACCTGGGAGTGCTTCAGGAGGCCATTTGTAAAGGGCTAAAACGTATACTACCATGCTCTCCTCAGTAAGCCTTGTACATAGTAAAATTACTGATGTGGTGGCAAAAACAAGTCTGGTAATGTGATTTAGCTGTTCAAGCAGGAAAAAAATGTGACCCCAAACACTGCTGCTCTTGCTTTCTGGATACTGTGCCCTAAATCTGATTACTAGAATTAAATTTCATCTCTCCATGGAACTATGGCAACCATATTTGTAGCTTCATAGATCTTACTGTTATAGGAAGCAAATGGAAACTTCTCCAGTAGTTCCAGTCAGGGTCAACGTAGCACATCTGGGAAGCTCCTCCCTCTCAGACAGGCAGGTCAGATGTCAGAAGACTTGCAGAGATGGGAGGGGCTCCTGGATCCGCCCAGTCTGGCCTACTCTTGTGGCAAACAGGTCGCATCTCTCTGTTACTCCTCTGAAAAACAACAGCAACAGCGTTAAGGAAGGACAACCGAGGAAGTCAGAAGCAACTTAAGGAACCAAAGCCCTTTTAAGGGTTCTCAGGGTGCTCCCAGGCTTGCGCCAGACAGGGTCACCCCCTGATTGAATGTTTTGAGGCCCGCAGCAGCTGCGGGCCTCGTTGTGGAGTCGCAGCCGCCATTTTGTTTTTCGGCGCGAAGTGCTCCAGCTGCACTGACCCCCGCACTTCTTCCGAGGCCGGGGAATGGGCTCTTTCAGCCACCCAGCAACAGCGGAGAGCCTTTGCCCGACCCCCTCTCTCAATCCTGAGGTGGAGAGAGGGCTTGCAGCTGCATCCAGCCACGGCGATCGCTCCAACCCCCCTATTCTTCCGGGAGCGGGGATGGCAGCTTTCGGCCTACAACAGCCTCACAGTCATGCATCTGAGCAGCGTGGTAAGTCTCCAGCCATGGCTACCCCCGGTGAGGTCCCCAAAGAGGGTCAGGGTCAGAACGATGTCCCGATGGCGCTTCTGTAGGGGAAGATTGAGGCCACGCTGCAGCGAATGGTCACAGCGGCCCTAAATTCAGCCTTTGGAGTGTGCATCTTGCCCCGCTTCAGCCCGCCTTCCTCAGAACATATGGGGGGCTCAGGAGGCTCCCCCGCAGTCAGCAGAGACGCAGGAACTGGCAGAGATTACGCAGGCCAAGCAGTTGGCAACTCCACTGTCCCAAGTAGCAGTTGCAGATGACGGGCTCAGAGAAGTCGAGACCACCCCATCTAGGCGCAAGAGATCCAGATCACTCAGTGGGGACAGTCTGGATCTCATACCTTCAGCGCAGAGGCCCAGGCTCTTGGAGTCTGCCACAGAGGCGGAGGAGGCCGCACTGGATTCCCCAGAGGAAGGGAAATGTCAGACGAAGAGACTGTGACAGAGGGCCATGGCATCCGGCTTTTTAAGACTGACTTGTTCCCTCGGATGTTTCAGAAGGTCATGAGGATCCTGTGGCTGCAGGAAGGTCAGGAACCAGCAGAAGCCAGTACCTCTTCCAAGTTGTGGGGAGACCCAGCAGCCTTTCCAGCTCAGCAGGAGGCACCTAAGGGCTTCCCTCTGCCCGAGCACTTCAGGCTTCTTATTGACAAAGAATGGGAGAACCCAGCTAGAAACAAAGACAGCCAGAAGCCTACTTTGAAGTACTATTCTCTTTCACCCAACGAGATGCAGTGCCTCAAACTTCCAGTAGTGGATGCTCCTGTGGCGGCGCTTGGATCCTTGTCAGTTCTCCCTGCAGACTCAGAAGGGCTGCCAAAGGACTCAGTGGACCGGCACATTGAGATGGCTGGGCACAAGGCATTTGAGTCGGCAGCAGGGGCCCTGAGGTCCGTTGTAGGCTCCATGTTTGCTAGGGCCATTTTTCTATGGACTCGGGATCTATTGAAGTATTTTGAGATCCCAGAGGAGGTGCAGAAGGACATCAGAAAGATGCAGTCAGCCGCAGCCTTCGCCTCTGACACCATGGCAGACGCCATGCAGCTCTCCGCCCGATCTATGGTGACCAGCGTGACAGCTCGCCGTAACACCTGGCTCCGCCACTGGGATGTGGATGTGGCATCTCAGGCCAAGGTGGTGGGCATCCCCTTTAAAGGGGAGAAGCTCTTTGGAGAGGCACTAGAGCCACTCCCGTGGAGACCAAAGGTAAAAAGGAGGTCCTACCCACTCGAGAAAAGACCTCTAAGTCTCAGACGAAGCAGTCCTCTCAGTATTTTCGTGGCAACAAGTCACAACTCTCAGGAGCTTCGTCTTCTGCAGCCTCTTCGTCCTCGTCTGCATACTACAGAGGCTGTAGATGGTCTTGGCAGCGCAAGCCCTCCTTCAAGCCCCGTGGTCAGCCCCCTCAGCAGTTGGCTACCAAGTGACCCAAGTCCCACTCTACATGATGCCTGCAAGCCCCCACAGATCGGCGGCATATTACAACACTTCACCGACAGATGGGACCAGACCATGTCGGACCGCTGGGTCCGGGACACAATAAGATTGGGTTATGCCCTGGAGCTCCGTTTTTTGCCTCGCGACCGGTTCGTTCAAGTTCACAGCCCTGCGTGCCGGATCAAACACCTGGAAACGCTAAAGGCATTCGCTGGATCTCCAGGGGGCTTACCTCCATGTTCCTATCAGGGCAGGCATCATCGCTTCTTGCTATTTTGCTATCAGGGGCAGCACTGGCAGTACCGAGCTCTGCCGTTTGGACTTTCATCAGCCCCCCATGTCTTCACAAAGATTTTGGTTGTGCTGGTGGCCCACCTGTGGCTGCAGGGAGTGGCACTGTATCCTTATTTAGACAACCTGCTGGTGAAGATGAGAAACCCCCAGCAGGGGGCGCTCTAGGTGGCTTGAACTATAGACTGTCTGCAATACCACGGGTTTGTGGTGGACATGGAGAAGAGCCATCTGACTCCCTCCCAGTGTATCTCTCATCTGGGAGTGACCATCAATACCCTCAACTATACTGTGACGCTGTCTCAGGAGAGACAGGACGCGATCCGGTCCCTTGTGACGGAGGTTCTCCAGTCAGCCTCCCCCAATGTCCTGGTCCTGGCCAAATTGTTAGGAATGCTGACATTGTGCCAGGAGGTGATTATGTGGCCGCGCTTCAGGGCATAGGGCTTACAACATCTTCCCTTGCCTCACCAGGACTCGATATCCCTCAACAACAGCAAGAGGATCAGCCCTGGACCCTATAGCTTGAGCGGACCTCAGGTAGTGGCTGGCCCCAGCCAGGCTGTCACGGGGGGGAGGCACCATTCAGATTGTGGACAGGACCCTGATCTTTACAGATGCCAGCCTGATGGGTTGGGGGCCCATTCAGGGTGCAGAGTAGTCCAAGGTGTCTTGTCACCTGCAGAGGCCGCGCAAAGCATAAACTTCTGGAGCTATGAGCCATAGCCCTTGCCCTGCGAACATTTGCCCCTCAAAGCAGTGAGACAAACGTTCTGATATACACCGACAACATGACGGCTCGGGCCTATATAAACAGGCAAGGAGGCACCAAGTCACTATCCCTCCACAGGGAGGCACGGACACGCTTCTGGTGGGCCGAAAAGAACATCGCATCCGTGAGAGTGGAGCACATCCCAGGCATAGAAAACACGGCCGCAGACTGGCTCAGTCGGCAGCAGATAGACCAGGCCGAGTGGATGCTGCACCCGGAAGTGTTTCAAGAGATAACACAGAAGTTTGGAAGGATGGGAATGGACCTATTCACTACGCACCGGGGTTTTACTCCAGAGGACGGTGCCCAGGTGCCCGGGGAGTAGACACTCTGCAGCAGAAATGGCCCAAGGGACTACTGTATGCCTTCCCCCCATCCACCTGCTCCAGAGGGTGATAGTGAAGATCTGGAAGGAGGAGGCAGAGGTGATGTTCATCATCCCACTTTGGCCGAGGCGATCCTGGTTCTTGGACCTCAGAGAAATGTTGCTGCATCCGCCACTTCCGGACAGACCAGACATCTTGACTCAGGGTCCAATCTGCCATCAGCAGCCCAGCTTCCTGCACCTGACGGCTTGGAGGTTGAGCGGCAGACCCTTGCCAGTTTAGGGTATTCCAAAGCTGTGCTGGCCACCATGCTCTCGGACCAGAGAAACTCGACCAATCGAGTCTATAACTCGACTTGGAGGGTCTTCTCTACATGGTGTGCAGGTAAGGCGATTAATCTAAGAAAGCCTAGAGTCAGGGAGCTTCTGGAGTTCCTGCAAGCGGGGTTGGATAAGGGGTTGAGCACTGCCAGACGCCAGGTGTCAGCCATAGCGTTCATATTGGGGTATCCCAGGGCGAGGAGCTTGTCAGCCCATCCCCATGTCAAGAAGTTCCTGAGAAGGGTAGCTCTTTTGAACCCATCTACCATTCACAGAACACCTAATTGGGACTTACCTCTGGTTTTAAAGTCTCTTGCTAGGGGGACTTTGAACCTATGGCCACTTGTTACCTGAGGGATCTTACCCTCAAGACTATCTTCTTGGTGTGTATAACATCAGCCAGGAGAGTTTCTGAGTCGGCTGCACTCTTGGTGGCTTGGGAACTTTGTATTTTTTCTGAAGACAGGGTCACCCTGAGGTTGGACCCCACCTTTCTGCCAAAGGTCAATTCGATTTTTCATAGAAGAATTGGTTTTGCCCTCATTTTGCCCCAATCAATCAATCAGTCAATCAACCAACAGGTACTTATATCCACAGCATGAACAGGGAGAGACAATGGCACTCCCTGGATGTCCTCAGGGCACTTAGTTTTTGTGTGTCTAGGACGGCTCCCTTTCGGAAAACAGAAGCACTTTTTGTGCATTTTCAGCTTCCCAAGCAGGGAACCAAGGCATCACCCTCCATGTTATCCCAGTGAATCAGGGAGGCTGTAGTGATAGCGTATAGGGCCAGGGGAGCCACCCCGCCAGAGGGGATTGTCTCCCACTCCCTATGGCGAGCTGCGACATCGGCAGCCTTTAAGGCTTGCCCTTCCCTGGTCTGCAAGGCCACCACGCGGAGTTCCCCCAACACCTTTATTCGGCATTATAAGGTAGACAGCTACGCATCTCAGGACGCCGCCTTTGCTAGGCGGGTCCTGCAGAGTGTGGTGCAGGATGCCTCAATCTAATCCCACCTGTTTATCTGTGGGTACGGCTTGGGTATGTCTCAGATGTGCCACGCTGACCCTGACTGGAACTACTGGAGAAAGGGTACGTTTGTACTTACCAGTGAACTCCCCTGCTCAGTAGTTCCAGTCAGGGTCAGCGTCCCTCCCACAAGGGGATTGAGGCATGGGGACATAAGGTGCATCTTGTTACACTAGCAGTAAAGGTGGGGCCCCCTAGTTCAGTTTTGCGGTTAGGAGCCAGGGGCTCATTACTGCACCAGGAAATGTCTACGTGGGAGTCTCCACTGGCATGTGGAAGACGGACTTCTTCAGAGTGAGTTTGTTCAAGAGTTGGGAGTTGTTTTCTCCGAGGCTTTGGATGGACTGGGCGGATCCAGGAGCCCCTCCCATCTCTGCAAGTCTTCTGACATCTGACCTGCCTGTCTGAGAGGGAGGAGCTTCCCAGATGTGCCACGCTGACCCTGACTGGAACTACTGAGAAGAGGAGTTCACTGGTAAGTACAAACCTACCCATTTCATTCAAAATCATTGTGTTCTTATACATTGCATACAGGCGTCATATTTGTGTGCAACACAGATGGGTTGTATTTTTGGGTACCTAGATCAATCACTATCCTGCTTAACCATCTTCTTGAATACACCTACAGAAGTGGTACAATTTAGCAATGCATGTATCACTGTGATGTGTTTGCTTTGCTAGAAAAATGCTCGCTAGGTCTCACAAGACCTATGTTAGTGCTTTAAGGATATATAACTGAAACGTTACAGAAATTGCTTTCACACCTTCTTCCTTACTAACAGCAATTTGATTTAGACTTAAGTAAGAGCTTTCAGAAATTGTTTATTTGCCATGGAGTAGTTTTAGAATTCCACATTATCATCTTCCTGCAAAACACTACACTTTGGCTAATGCATACCTAGCACAATCAATCTCTAGCATGTCATGCCCTTGGTATACCGAAAATTACACTCTTATCAACCCTAACATTTCAAAGGTGTGCGTGCACTTGTACAGGAATACATTACTCAGTCTCTATTCTAGGATGGAGATGTGTTGTTTTATTCCAGTTTTTTATAGTCTGCAGCTTTTTCAGAATTCCTCCACATGCAAATTATATTATGTTTAAAATAACAAAACAAACAAACAGAGATCTTCAATGTTTTTTAGAAAGTCTTAAAAATAAAATGAAAACATTGCAATTATACACTTGTGTACTAGGATCTTACTTAAACATAATCATTATGGAGGAAGTGCGCCTTGAAAAATTTATTTGAAGAATTTATACCCCACCTTCCCTATGCTGAAGCAAATGCCCAAGGCGGCTTACAGAGAACAAAAACAAGATACAATGTAGCCATAATAAGTAAAACATAATAAGTAAAACACATTAAAACATACTAAAACTACAAATTAACATTAACAAGAACATCGAGAGTGAACAGGAATGAAAGCTAGACCCAATTCTCCACATCGGGACACACTGAAGGGTGGGAAAAGCAATTGACCGGGGAAACAGACTATGACAATATACCTGAGGGCAGAGGAAATTATGTACAAAGCGCATAACTTGCTGTTCAACTTGTGATTCTGTCGTTGGTTGCTCCCTCTATGAACAGAAGGATTATTCTGTTTGTGGAAAAGGCCCTCACAATGATCAGCACATGTCTTTCTGCTCACGAACAGAGCTCCCTGGTGGCAGCAACGCTAATCACAATGTTCACATAACTTATTAATTCCCAGAGTTTATAATGTGAGAACGTATGAGCACTTCTTTCTCAACCCTTAATTCTGCCCATATATAAGCATTCAGTTTTAACCTGTGTAGTCCTCCTCTACAAATGAGAGAAGTATGTATGCTGAAATCCATTGACCAATCTAATGTAATGCATAGCCCCATTTTGAAAAACATGGGCTTCAGTTTTTGAGGCATGAAAAATCTGCTTTCACCTATAGGTTTCCCCCAAACCTTAAAACCACTGATTAAAGTTTGCTTGATTTTTAGTTTTGCAAAGCTAAAATAATAATTACGACTTGTATATTGTAGACCTGAATATATCATTCCCAGAAAATAATGTAGCTTCATTTGTTCTGTTAAGTGGGAATCTATAGTCTGTCTGTCTGTCTGTCTGTCTGTCTGTCTGTCTGTCTGTCTGTCTCTCTCTCTCTCTCTCTCTCTCTCTCTCTCTGTGTGTGTGTGTGTGTGTGTGTGTGTGTGTGTGTGTGTTTTGACATAGTTCTTGTGTAAAGGTAACAATTGCAGTGAAAAGGAAAGGGAGAACTCCAATGAGATACACATGCAAATCTGCTCTAATCTTTAACCCAAATAAAAAAAATTATAAGCTTTTTTTTTGAAGCAACAAGCACCGTTCCTGATTATGTATGTTGTTTTGCATTTTCCCTACAATTAAATACTAATGAGCATGCCCTTTATGTGATATTTTAGTTCACTATAACTTTATAAATATTTCAACCTTGGATAATTGGATAAATTGAACTTGATGAATTAGCAATGCAATCAGTGGGTGTTGTTTAAGAAACCGATATTGCATCAAAAAGTCAAATTATAATGCATTATTTATAGCACCAGAATAATTTTTTAAACAAATGATTCATTTGGTTAAAAAAACCTTAGGAGAAAGTAGAATGAAGACACTCAAACCTTGAGTATATTTTGTTATTGTAATAAGCTTTATTAGTTATAATTTATTTTGAAGGGCAGGAAAAATGGAAAATGAATATTTTTTTATCTTGTTTCCAAGAAATCCACAATCGTTTTTAACCTGCATATTTTTGGCGCCCTTGAAAATAGTTTTTTTCATAACCATTAACTTTCATATGATTTTATAGTCAGTCCAAAACTTAAAACATTTCACATCATCTGAAAATTATTATGGGGAAATGCATTTTTCTTCCCAGGAATTTTTCTTTGATTCTTCCATTCTTGGTACCATCTTGTGGCTAAGAAACTAAACTGTGAAAACAAAATTTATAAATGAATGGAACCTCTACTTCACACCTGAGCAGCTGAAGCTGCCACACTTGCTTTTCAAAAGGCTGTAAAAAGGAAACAGAGACATCTCTACTTTTTTCATGTCTGGAGATGGCAGCTGTCCACAGTGTGACCCTGCGATTCTCCTAGGGTGCTGCTATGGCCCTCTTGTCTCACTTGGACTCATTCAAGGCCTAAACCTGCTCTCCAGTCTGAAGGTCTCCATATGGTTTAAGAGCCGTTAATCATGATGGAACAAGGATACAGGTGCATGCTAGTATGGTGGCTAGGAATTTCATCCTGTATCCATCCTACCAACGTGTATTTATTGAGGGAATGGAGTGGCTGCCTGTCCAAGCTTGCTTGTGGAAAATGACACAAAGGTGGTCATAGCAGAGCTTTATCTTGAAATACTGTGTATCAGTGTGGAAACAACCATTTCTTGACAAGGAAGTGGCTTGCATGAGACTCAAGAGCCATTGCCTTGAAGTTGCCACTTCTTGAGTGATCAGCGTATAACTTAGCAGTAGCATGGAAAAAAAGAAAGCAGATTCCTGGTCTTCCTGGGTTCTTTTGTGTACTGAGTTGCAACAAGAAATTCTGAGAAGCTTCAAAATACTCAGTGGAGTAGGATTTGCATTATAAAAGATGTTTACATTAAAAATCCTTATTCTCTCTCTCTCTTAGTGCAAACTGGAATATCAAGCCTGCATCTCAGGAAAGCAGATCTCAGTGAAGTGTGAAGGACGTTGTCCTTGTTCTCCGTATAAATCCTCAAGTGCAAGCAGAAATGATAAGCGGGGTAAGTTCTGACACTTATATTAAAACTGTCAGTGGTGCATTCTTCAGTGAAATACAGTAATATAATACTCATGGAGAACAATTCTTACTAGCGGCCACTGATTAATCTTAAGCAATGAGGTGCTTTATTTTAAACTAGCTTAGCAATAAAGGTTCAATAATACATTGCAGTTCACTTAATGATTTTGCATGTTCTTTATTCACTCTGTTAGAGTTTGATGTAATACCTGATGTTTTATAAATATCCTGATATGAACACTCATGGGGCTTTATGTTGCAGGTCCAAATCAGACAGGAGGCAAGAGATCCTTGATTAGACTCTTCTGTGATTTTTGTTTTGCTAATTAGCAGCCCCAAGGGAGTCTGCTAGCAGATTAGCAAAATTGTGCTTTGAAGGACTGGAACCATTTTCTCCCATACTGCTTGTTTCCTCCCCCGACTTACTGGTAGCTGGGGAGGGGCCTGTTTTATTCCCCATGGCGTTAATAGCAGGTGGGGTTGGGAGGAACCAAAACAATAGATGGGAAGGGCAAGGGAATACAAGGTTAAATTGTCGCATGGGGCTTCAAATTAGCAAAACACAAGCCATAGTAGATCTTGATTATGGGATCTCCAGTGTTACATGTGATTTGACCCTAAAGCAAAATTGGCTAATATGCGTAATAATAACTACTAAAATTATTTTGGTTCAACAGTTATCTCTTGGAGGGACAGTTCTCTTTATATCTGTGAAGTAGTACAATACTTTCCCTTTATCAGCAGGTAGCAGACAGCTCAGCAGGTGGGCAGCATGGCTTGTTGATCGTTCCTCCTGCAGGACCTGTCATGTTACCCATTCTTCCAGACTCGTGGACACATGTCAGCACTGACTATTGTAGCGAAAGCAGCAGTGGCATTAGCTTGGGGATGGGCTGGTGCAAAACTCTGCCTTAATTTGTTAATTTGGTGTTGGGTTCCTTCACACCACCTTTCCGATGAGTTGGCAGCTTTTCTCCCTGTCATTATCAGAGGATGGGAAGAAGAGGAATAGCTGCTGCGTCTCTTCCCCATTAATTGACTGGTGGGAATTTGGGTAAGCAGGAGGAGCAGCTACCATGCAAATCTTTTGCCAAGACTCAGGGACCTCTGGAGATGCTTGGTGAAGACAGGTAGTTTGTGCCTGTCAGCCAACTTGTGCCACTGCTGTCAATAATAATAATAATAATAATAATAATAAGCCTTTATTGGAATAGTCAGAACAAACTTACATTTGTAATGTTTGTACATTATTGAAAATAAAAGAGGGGGGGAAAGGGACACAGATTAATAGTCTCTTTTGCGCGAGGCTAAAACACAGTGTAAAAAAGAAGCCACTCTCTCAGAAACATCGGAGAAAGAGTCACTCAGCAGAAGGTATACTTGGTCGGCATCAGGTAGTCCTGACTTGTTTCTTAAAATTGGGGTTAAGAATTGTATGCGGAATGCAGTGTGTAGAGGACAATCTAAGAGAATGTGGGAGATGGTATCGATACAACTTTGATTGCAGGGGCAATGTCTGACCACATAGGGGACTTTCAAAAATCTACCTATCAAAACTGCAGAGGGCATCATGTTAAATCTGGCCAGAAAGAATGCTCTTCGTTGCTGAGGGTTATTAAGTTCGTAAAGATAAGTAGCTATGTGACCAAGTTTAAGAGGGGAGATCAGGTTCAATGGGGAACAGATTTTAGAAGCAGCACTATGAAGATTTTGTAGCTCAGTATCATGGACTTTTTGTTTGATCATTTGGAAGATTTCAGATTTAGGTAATGTGGAATAGGTCCAAGGAAAGATCCAAAGAGCTTATTTTTTCTTCAATAGGAGCTTGCTGGGGGAATTACAGTTGGACTGGCTTAGGCCCTCTGACCCACCACATCTGGTAACCAGTGTCAAATTAGAAAGCATTTTGGAGGGTGGAGGACCCACTAGAAGTGATGTCATGGCCAGAAGTTCCATCATTGTGACACCAGAATCTGCTGCTTTCCTGAGAATGCAGCAAGAAGTTGGATTATTTCTCAGCCATTTTCCAAAGTGAATCAGAAAGAAAAAAGCCTATTTTCAACCTTGACACAAGCAAAACAACCACACAGCCCTCCCCCTTTTCAGCATCCCATCTTCTCATATCTCAATATGGCTGCTCTAGGTGCTTTGTGACCCACCTGAAATTGGCTCACGGCCCACTGCTGGGTCCCGACCCGCAGTTTGGGAACCACTGGTCTAGGAGAACCAGTACTTTAAGAGAGAAAAACTCTTTAAGAGAAAAAAATCAGTTTGGAGGGAAAAGAATAATACGCTTGGGAAGATTGCGTTGAGCGAGAGTGAGCATATGCATTGCATTAGTATATTAAGAGTCATGTATCTAAAAAAAGCAGGTTGTTTTTCTGAGTGTCTGTAGGACAGCAGATCCCAAACTTTTGGGCCTGGCGCTGCCCACACGCACTACTAATTATGTCATTGCCAGTTACTTCTGGTTTAGAGGTCCAAAATGTCTCCACAAACAGTAGTAAGAGGGCCAGGGTAGGTGGGTGGGCTTTTCCCAGGATGTGTTTTTGGCACATTGAAGCTCTTCCCAGAGTGCTGAGCTTCCCACCGCTGCTTGGAGCAGCATGATTTCCCTGCCAGGGCAGCAGGCAGCTTGCAACGCCTTGGGGCATTGCAACACACAGTCTGCGAACTGCTGCTATAGAGCATTGAAGAATATTTTAGTGTGCTATCAACAGAAACTACTGTATATCATTTAGATAGAGGTCACATCATGAGGTCATAACGTCCTAGAATCCAGAGGGACACGCAGGCACTCTCAGCTGGAGCTGGGGCCATTTTGTCTGGGCCGCAACTAGGAGCGCCCAGGCGAGAGGCGCTCCTGTTACTTGGGGAGCACTTGCCGTCTGGGCACTCCCAGCTCCAGACAAAATTGCCTCAGCCCCAGCTAAGAGGGCACGAGCTGCTCAGTTTCCTCCAAGGGCGTGCGCACACTCTCCGTTGGCAGTCAGCTGGGCAAAATCGCCCAACCAGCTGCTGAGGGCGCACATGCCTCACTAGCTTCCCCAGTCAAGAAGCTATTGCCTTGCGTCTGCTCTCTCTCAGCAGCCAGCCAGGCAACATGGTTCCTGCGGGGAAAGTACGCCTTTGCATTTAGAGCAAATTACTTCCGAAATTTGCTCTTTGTAGACAGGAGCTAGAATCTTGAACTGCATCCAGAAGTCAGTGCAACTTTTTGCATACCTTGGGGCTATTAATTAGGGCTGCCTCATTACAAGAAAGGGATTGAGGTTTTCTTGCAATATACAGTATAAATAAATATATTGTAAGTAAATATTTCTTTCTAAATCACTTAAAAAAAAGTATCATAAAGTAGGTGGATCCTGAGAGTGTCAATTTAAAAAGTGGATCCTGGCGCTAAAAAGTTTGGAACCACTGTTCACTAATGGCATAAGAAGAGCCCTTTTGGATCAGGCCAAGGGCCATCTAATCCAATTTCCTGTATCTCACAGTGGCCCACCAGATACCTCAGGGAGCACACATGACAACAATGTACCTGAACCCTTTTGCCACTCCCTTGCATCTGGCATTCAAATATAGCCTACTTCTCACGGCTTGTGGTGAACTTGTGGTGAACATTTCATCCAGAAATCTGTCCAATAAGGCATCATGTGATGCACTACTCATTTTACATGCAATGTGTGTTTCTGAATGCATCTATTTGAATGTGTGTTTTTCACTAAATGCTGTGAACCATGGTTATTGGATTCCAGTGTTGGATGTAATGAATGCAATATTTGTTTCTTGATTTACAATATTGTCTTTTTTAAGTGTTAAAACATAAATATGGTTAAATAACAGCCATATGGTTGCTGAACCACTGCTTGTAAATTCTTTTTATAAACTATAGAACTATTATTTTTCAAGCTTTCTTTCCCTTCAAAACACTTGAAAGTAGAGAAGCACATGAACGGTCGTACAAACCTTTGCTCTGTATTTCTGGTGATTGTTCTAGTCTGTTCAATAAATGTGACTGCTCTAATTATGGTGAAATTACTTCTGAAAATTTGTCCGACCTATTTCACAGCCTTATGCCACATTAACCTATACAATTAAATGCAGGCTTGTCATTTTTTAAAAGGGAATTGTGAATAGCTATATGTGCTATATGTGCACATAATAGCTATATGAGCTATATGTGAATAGCTGATAATGTACGGAATGGTAAGAGATTAAGGAAGGCTTAACCCTTGCTTGGAAGCAGGAAAAATGACTTTTTTGTTTAGTTGGAGTGACTTAGGAGTTATGTTGTTTAAACAAAATTTAATTTGAAAGAAGTTGGTATATGTTGGTCCCTTCTTTCTTATGACAGCCCTTCAGATATTTGAAGAGTGCTATCATATCCCCTCTCAGGCTTATCCAAATTAAACACACCAAGTTCCCTCAACCTTTCCTCACAGGACTTGTTTTCCAGCCCCCTGATCATCTTAGTTGCTCTTCTCTGAACCTGCTCCAATTTGGCTGCATCCTTCTTGAACTGAAGTGCACAGAATTGAACACAGTACTCCAGGTGAAGTCTCACCAATGCAGAGTAAAGTGGAACCACAACTTCTTGCATTTTGGAAGCTATGGTTCTATTAATGCAGGCTAATTGAAAATATTGAAAGTATGAAAGGTGAGACACTGGAAATGTGGAGGGCCAAAAATAATGGAATGTTCCATGACCCTTGGAGGAGACCCTTGGAGGAAACTTTGGGAATTGTGCTTGTGAGGAAGAGCTTGCCCTGGAAACTAATTGAAAAGGGGTAAAGAATCTGAACTACACCACAGTTTTTGCAGATATCTACAAGGTGCTTGTGCACTACAGTATGCCATTCCTTCCTTCTGTGCCCATAATCTCGAATTTTCCATGAACCGTGGATAAGTCGAGGGTAAACCTTAGGAGTATATGCAATTCTTTGAATTACTTTGTCTAATTTTTTACCCAACGCCATATCCTCATGTCCCTCTGCACCCCAGCACAGTGTCTTTCTCGTGGCTGTTGCTGGTGGTGTTCTCCATTCTTTTAGATTGTGAGCCCTTTTGGGACAGGGAGCCATTTAGCTTTATTATTACTATTTGCCTGTAAATATAAATACTAGTGATTGATTGATTGATTGATTGATTGATTGATCCTGACAAATGACCTACCAGTAATTTTTACCTAAGAACTGTACAGTTTACCTATTTATTGAAGAGAAGAAAGAAAGTAAAATTATAAGATGCACTTTCATTTAACACAGACTACTAAAACAAACGTGTGAGCCAGAAAGAGCAGTCCTTGTTGCTATAAGTGATGTTTGAAATGGCTCTAAATGTCTTCAGTGGCTCCAAATAAATGGTAGGCAGAAGATTAGTTGATAAGCGAGTAACTTTCTTCCCTCCCTGCTTAGCCTGCTGGAAAGATTTTTCAAAGTGCTCCTGTTTTCCCTCCACCTGCTTCTCTGCCTCATACCCCCACATCCAAGCAGCTCCTGTTTGAAGCTGAGGAGGCCTTACCAGTTCTGGCAATGCAGGGCCTTTTGGATGTGCTCATTGGTCCCCTTTTGTAATGTCCACCAAAGACCTGTTTGGTGTAGTCTTTCCTGACAGAATAGGGCAAAGCAAGACCCCAAAAGCAACTTGTTGGGGCGGGGGAGATGTTACAGGCTTGTTCACCCTGTCTTCCTCCACTGGAAGTCTAGGGCCTTGCTCTGCCCACCATTCAACTCAGTGCTTTTAGCATGTTAACGTGTGTATAAGTCAACATCAGGTTTTCTGAATAATTTTAAGGCATACATTTTTTTTGACTGCATATACGGTGTTTCCAGATTGCGGACATGTGACCCACCCATTAGTCATTTTGGCAATTCAGCTAAGAATATCCAGTAGAAGATCTAGATTGAGCTACTATTACTCATCTGATGTAACTTTCTCTTATCCTCTATTTGACTTGCAACACAATCCTATGTCTACCTACTCAGAAGTAAGTCTCATTGAGCTAAGTGGGACTTACTCACAGGCAAGTGGGTATAGGTGTACAGCCTGCAATTGTCAGTATCCATCCATCTATTAACAAGAACAGTAGGATAGGATGTGCTATAGATCTAGATAAACTGATTCTGCCACTGAATTCAAAATGTGCCACTGAGTGTGTAAATCTAAGGATGTTGCATTATTTTGAAAACTTAACAGCTGCATGACTTGTAATAATGTAACAGTGGGGTTTTTTTTAGTTTACAAGCCAACTTGTAAACATTGCTTATGATGTTACAATATGATTGTGTACCCATTTCATTTTTTGGGAGTCTGGATTGGTCGTTAGAATAATCTTTCCTTGGGGGGGGGGGGATAAATTATTTAGCTAGTCCATTTAGGTACATAAAATGCTCTGGATTGGTGTCAGAAGAAAAAATGATATACGATGTATTTTTGCTTTACATTAGTCTACTAGCATTGTTATTTGAAATTCCATATGCTTTTCACTGTATCAGGAATATGTTTTTCTTAGGAATACTTAAAAGTATTCTGCCTCTCATCCCAGTGCACTGGGACAATTGCACATGAGATTGTGTTCAGGATTAATGCCTTTTAATTTATTCACTCCATTACTCTAGTTTTAAATGATAGCTTTTCACAGCTTCCTACTTTCATTTTTTATGATCTTGATGATCAGATTCTGGGCCATAGTAGTAATTAACAATTTCTTATTAGTAACAGAACTGCCTGTATCTCATTTTCTGCATGATAATTCTGTAATAGAAAGTGCTGTTGTTTTAATTAGCATTTTTATTGCCTTGGCAATTTTTACATTGAACGTATAATTTTATTAAGATAGTGGGGCAATCATTCTGACAATACCTATTTGTAATTTAAAACATTACTATCAACAATACAAAAGAAAAAGGCCTAATAATGTATTGCTGATATAACATTTTATTATTTCATTTGTATAAAAATACCGCCAACAGAATAATTTTTGCACTGCTGAAACAGTAGATGTTGTACTGGTGACACTTTCACTGTGTCTTCCTTTGGTTCTCAGTCCTTAGCTGAAACTTATGATCAGGAGAGTCACATGATATAGGTTTTCCTAAAGAGCAAGATAAATCACTATAATTCTGAAAGGTCCCCAGACTGCTCTCCTTCTTACTGTCTAGGCTCAGGTGATTAGGAGTAACCACACCGTGAGTCAAGTTAGTTTAACAATATCCCTTATCTGGACATCCAGAATCCAGACATCTTTGACTTTCAGACTTTCAGACATCCAGACTTTTTTTTTACTTTGTGTAGTCTGAACATGAGAAGGTCTTGTGCTCATTCCCACTTGCAGGCTGTAAGTTCTGTTCTCTCTGCTCTGTGGTGTGTGTCATTGTAGAAAAATGTCAGAGACCAGCAGACACTCAAATGGGTCACAGTGAAAAGAGCAAGTGGAAGCATTTCTCATTATATTTATGCAATTATTCAGAAATCCAGGAAAATTGTTTGTTGTGGATGTCAGTGTTATCCTAAAAAAGGGCTACAAGCAGTGTTAATGTGTTTTTATTCCAAATCAATACCTCAATCAATTGTAAATCATTTTTATCAATCACTGTCATATAGGTGGTATATACTGGTTACACTTACACACACACACACACACGTCTGTCTGTCTGTCTGTCTGTGTTTTATGGCTGTGGCTGTCAGCAGACATAACCACAGAAATAAAACAGACATCTCTCTCTCTCTCTCTCTCTCTCTCTCTCTCACGCACGCACGCACGCGCGCACACACACACACACACACACACACACACACACACACAGAGAGAGAGAGAGAGAGAGAGAGAGAGAGAGAGAGAGAGAGAGCACAACTACTTGAAATGCAATGTTATGCATGTCTGCTCAGAAGTAGGTTCTATTGTGTTCAGTGGTCTATATTCCTAGATAACTGTACATAAGACTACAGCCCTAATCAACTACTTGAATTAAACTTACATAAGCCATTTAAAATTTAATGCTGCCAAACACAAACTTAATATTTTTTACCTGTTTTTATTTATATTTTAATTTTTATGTACTGTATTTTTTCTCTCCAGTTGTAAGCCGCCCTTGGGCTTGGCAGAGGAAAGGCGGGGTAGAAATACCTTAAATAAATAAATAAATAAATAAATAATAACCAAATTAAAACACTGAGAAAATAGCAACTTGAACCAACAGAATTGAATTGCTATGGGGGGAAGAGCTGGTTTCAAAATGCATGGGGGAGGGGAGACAACATCAAGGAACCAGTAACCATTTGCTTACTCATGAGTAAACATGGAACGTGTAGCTCAGTTTCGCTTTCCCTAAGGGCCAATGCATTTTGGGGCCTACGTTAATCAGATCAGGACCATTCTGATTGTGTTGCTTTCCTCTTGACCTGTACTTTCCAATGGACTAAGGCATGGTTTCCGGCTCATGTGCAATGTGGCTCAGTTTCACTTTTCCTGGGCCACTTCTGAGCATGCTCAGAAGACTCTGCAGCCTGCCTTGCTCTGCGACATGCGAATGCATATACTATAATAACCCTTGTATAAGCAACATGTGGAGGAGTTACAGGATCCTGAACTCTGTTATAATCTGTGCCATGCATTAGAGAAAACCAGTCAATTGTATCTTAACTTTTTTACCCACTATACTTTTCTACATTGTTTCATTCATCACCTCTTTGTTGGTATATGCCCTTTGATCGAAATCAAGAGAGGACTTCTCAGTTTTTGTCTGCCTGGTGATATTATTTTTTAGAATTCAATCAATCAGTAGTATTTATATACCACTTTTCAGCACAAAGTTCACAAAGCAGTTTACAGGCGTATTATTATTAATAATAATAATAATTAATAATAATTAATAATAATAAAGTTAAATGGCTCCCTGTCCTAAAAGGGCTCACAATCTTAAAACATGCAGACCACCTGCACCTAGAAAAGACACTGTGCAGGGGTGAAGATGGACAATTACTCTCCCCCTACTAAATATAAGAGGAACACCATTTGAAAAAATGCCTCTTGCCCAGTTAACAAGAATTGTGGTTTTAGCATTCATTGTGCCAGATTAGTTGCTCTTCCCCATTTGTGACTGTTACACTGATCACAGATTTTTCTCACAGCCTTTTCACCAGTGGTTTCCAACCTTTACATGAAGGTAGAGAGCCCTGTAAGTCTTTGCAGGGGAGGGTGGTGACAGCAGGGACAGCCTTACAAGGATCGCACCACTGCTGCCACAAAGAGCTCTGTTAAGGTACCTGGGCAGTAGCGTGGCCATCCAGAGGGGGCAGGGGGAGGCAATCCCCTCTGCGGGCAATTAGCTCTCTGAGACGATCACACTCACTTCAAGGTTTGCACAGCCCAGACGTGGGGCAGATTGCTGCAGGTAGCTGTTTAGGGCAGCGAGGTGGCCCTCAGAGGGGATTGCCGCCCCGCCCGCTCTGGATGGCCACACTATCTCCCCCCCCAGGTTCCTTAACAGAGCTCTTCGTAGCAGCAGAGGCAGTGCAATCCCTGTGAGGCTGTTGCTGCTGTCACTGCTTCAACCACTCCCCTTAAAGGGGTATACAGTGGTTCCGGTTTCTCATAATAACCCAGAGATGCAAGATTAGTCTTTTCTCTCTCTTTCTTTTGTATTGTTTAATAGTGATGTTTTGTTGTGATGCCAATAAAGGTTCTGAGGTGGACTGCAGGTGTGTTACATGCCCCATTGGCATAGCTATATCAGTGCTGGAAAGTTGGTTAGGATTGTGCCCTATGGCATAACACAATCATTATACCATAGGTGGGCAAAGGCATTTTGGAGCCTGATCCCTTTTTCCTGCACTTAGAAAGATCACTGCATGCAACCTCCCCTCTCTGCTTCTCTTCTGGTTATATGCTCAGCATGGGCTGGGGGCGCTGAGTTCATTTCAAACAGAAGAGACATGGACCAAGGAGGGTGAAATTCCCTAATCTTCATACGTTAAAACCCCCCTTGCAGGCTGAGGCAACAGTCAGTAGGCATGGGTATCAGGCAGTACAGAGGCACACATCTCTCCTATGGCTTATGTTTGTAAGCCATAAATGTGGTTTTATTTGAGATACGATAGAGAGAAGTTCAAGAAAGTGTGTTTTGTTGGAATTTTATTTCGTTCAAGAATATTGAATCTAGGTCGCTTTGTAGTGTAATTTAGACACTTGTCAAACCTCAGGTTAGCAACATATGAGGAAATTCCAAATATAGTAAAGCCAAATCCCCAGTCCTAAAACCTTCCACACCCTTACTGATTAATTGATCGATTTTGAAACTAAATACATTAAAGGACGCCTAGAGTTTTGCAGATCTTGTATCTGAACAAGAGATGCAAATCTAAAGAACATTCAAAAGCTACCATATCTATTGTCTTTGCACACTAATATGTAACTACAGACCATTCCATCTGTTTCTCATTTTTCAACTGTAATTAGTAACTTCTGTGTTGCAGTTTGTGTTTTCTTGCTTTCTACCCATGTGTGGATTATATAACTGGAAGCTTAAATATGATTTAGATGGTTAAAATGGTCTTTGATTTAATTATGCTGGGTATACTTGCTTTAATTATGTAAATAAAAGGGTCTTGGCAGTCTTGTGATGCATCAAAGTCAAAGTATGTCACAGTAGATGGTTGGAAACTATGCAGATATGGGTACAGAACATCTGGATTGATTACTATTCAGATTTCATTTTAAATAAGCCACTGCTGTGTTTTGCTCTTTATTTCTCAGTAGCCTAAGCCTGCCAATTTTTGAACTTTGTGTTGTCTTTTCTGTTAGCATGATAATTTGTAAGATGTCATTATGTTTCATTGATAGTCAATTTCAGTTGTTCATGTGAACTTGAGGCCTGAAACATTATGCATGGGATGGATAGAGGGATGCTCTTTTCCCTGTCTCACAACACCAGAACCAGGGGACATCCACTAAAATTGAATGTTGGGAGAGTTAGAACGGATAGAAGGAACCCAGCATTTAATTAATCTGCAGAACTCCTTGCCATAGGAGGTGGTGATGGCATCTGGCCTAGGTGCCTTTAAAGGGGGATTGGACAAATTTCTGGAGGAAAAGTGCAGACTCCATGCCATGATGGGTGCTGCAACCTCCAGTTGTTGTCCGAATCCATGCTTTAGTTCAGCTTGTCAATTAAAAAGAGCAAGTGGCTCGTGGTAGAGAGGCATGTGGTGCAGCATGGTCCGAGTCTCTGCTGGTTAAACTACAGCTACCTCCCATTCTTCGAGGCCTCCTCCACCATATTGATGAAGCAATTTGATTCTATTGCTGCCTGCTCAGTAAATCAGATTGCTTGCAACAGACAAGCGGTATCTTCAGAGGCCATCTCTAGGCCATGCTCAGATTCTTCTTGATCTGAGAGGTTCAGTATGCAGGGTGGGCAGCATTGCAGCAACTTGGAAACAAATGGCTTGGGTGTTTTGGTTTTGGTGGAACAAATTAGATCAATTTTGTCCTTGTTAGAACTCTAACGGCTCTCCTTATCCCATTGGATCAGTTATTTTACTGCAAATCTCAAGGGTTAATACAAAGGAACCAAAGGTTTATCCCTGAAACCACTTTTTCCTAGTGTATTTCTTACTTCCTTGTGATCACTGTGGACTCTGTATTTTTTCCATTCCAGCAGGATTATTCCTTATCTGAATTTAGGAGGGCAATGAAAGCTTTTAAGTCGGCTATGTTTGTCAGGAAATGGAATTATTTTCACCTTTCTAACGCTTGAAGGAAATGGAATTATTTTCACCTTTCTAATAGTTGAAGGTGTTGATCATTCTTGGTAGTATTTAGGAGGATTTTATTTTAAAGGATATCCCACTTCACTCTGTTTCGCTCACTCACTTTATTTTTAACAGTGGTCTTTCTTCAAAAACAATTGGGAAAAACAGCATACACCTTTACCAAAACCCAAGCTGAATTTGCAAAGCTTGGGAACACAAAGGAGTAGAATTATTTCTCTGTGTTCTTCATCTTTTGAAGTGGAAACATACAACATGAGAGAGCTTCAAAGGATGTGCGCAGAGGACAGACTTTTCAATAATGTTTCTGCCTTTGAAAAGTTTTCTACAGAACCCTAGTTGTTGTAGTTGTCAAAATCCATGCATTAGTTCAGCTTGTCAATTAAAAGGAGCAAACAATTAAGATCTCTCTTGTAACCAAAGTTGCTTCTGTTCTGAAGAACAGAGGGCATCAAGCCTTTTTTCATTGTTAGTCGAGTAATTGTATGCATTATTTGAATTCATTAAATCCTACAGTGTTGTGTACTATAGATTACAACATCCTCCAGAGTGTTTTAAACATCTGCAAGCCAGTGGTTTTTTTTGGGGGGGGGGCGGAGGCAGTGGTCTGTGGTCAATGACTGTGACCTTCCCTAGTCATTTCCTGCCCAACCCAACTATATAAATGCCTCTCATCCACTGTGCTGTTATCATCATGATTAGCTTGAGTCAACTTTTTCCAGGGCAGCTGAAGTATGAAACCAGTAGTTCTCGAAATATTAGTGGGGCCTGAAGCTCATGGGGGATGTCCTTATGGCACCATAGTGATTGTGGTGCTGCAGGCACCCAGGGCCTTTTCGCTTTACCTGGGAGTCATGCTGTCCTTGAGGAGAGTCTGGGAGACTCTCAATTTGGGGATCACACAAACATTGGTTTTCATGCAAAACCAGAAGTGCACTCCAATCCCCAAACTAAACAAAGTGAAACTTTCTTTAAGGTGGGCCCCAATGCGTAAACATTTGAGAACCATTGCACTAGATCATTACATCAGAATGTCTATTGAGGGAATGAGAACTGAAACAATTTGAACTGCAAACATTTGCCTCTCTGTAAAAGGATTCTTTTACAAGAGCAAAAGAGCTGGAACTGAACTTACCTGTTTGCTATAAGAGATCTGTCAGGTTGTACTAAAACATTTCCAAAAATAACAAGTACTGTATTTCACAGCACTAATGCAGCTATCAAAGAAATATAACCCTATTAAGTGGCCAAGAGATGGGGAGGAGAATTTTCATCTGAGAAAGGCTTGCTGCTAATATCAGGATATGATATTTGCAAAACTTTCATGATTTTAGATCTTGTATGTGTGCATAGGATTGTGCCTTAAATCACCTAAGCTTCAGACATGTGATGTCATGATAATTTTGTCTAACAATCATTGTTGTTTGTGTTCTTCAAAATTGTGGATTTTTCGCAGCCAGCACAACTCACTCCAGGGATCCATACTATGACTGTTCAGTAATGATAACAAATAAGTGAAATTTTATGTTAACACATTGGTGCTCACTCTCGTATAAAGCCATTTGTTGTTTTAGAAGGGGTTTTTTTTGTCTTTCATAAATCTTTTTTGCAGCAAAGCATCCCAACTTGGAGTTTTCCTGTTTTCACAGGAAAGTCAGTGTTCTGACTTTAACAACTTGGGTTTTTTTCTTCCAGGATGTGGATTCTCCAAGCCTCGCTACCCTAATGCCACTCATGTTCTTTTCCACTTTGGTGAATCTTCTTAAACAATTCAACAGTTAACCATGCTTAAGCCAACTGAAATCAGTTGGCTTAAGCTTACTTCATTTCATTCATTTAGAAAACATGTGTGCTGTTTTGCAGCACAGTTCTCAAGGCAGCTTAATAAAAATATAGCAGTGAACAGAATATATTATAAAATGCAAATACAATATGCAAAGAAGCTCTTAGCTCTCCATATAGGTTGTTGTGTTACTACCTTCCTTGTGACCAGAAAATTATATCAAGAGGAATTTGTTATCTTTAATTAAAATAATTAAATTATTGCTGTGGCAGGTTTTCATCTATATATATAAAAACGGACGTGTGTGTGTGTATGTTCCTTATACACGTCTCCGTGCCTTGACCCACGGCCACGAAACTTGGCACACACGTACCTTGCAGCCTGGAAGGAATCACTGTGGGGGTCAGACCCCTCTACAGCCCCCCGTTTTTCAGGGAGGGGGCCCAGATCGTCAGGAACCAAGGGGATTGCATGGGGCTACAGGTCTGCTGCCACCCTGTGGTCACAGACGATTCTGCAGGTTCTGTGGGAGGGCTGAGCAGCTCAGCTACCAGACAGAGGGAGAACAGAAAGCGAAACTAAATGGTTTGCCTGCGTTGCCTGACTGGCCCAGGGTGGAAAGAGCAGGATCCAGGGAGTTCCAGCACCCAGTCGGATCTGAGAGGGGCCTATGTCCAGGGAGCTAACTGGCCACCTGTCCTGCTACAGGACCTGCAGACAGTAAGTGGGACCTTCAGATTGCTCTCTTAGTTGACTGTGTCCCTGTTTCCTCATTCATTTCACAGTGATAGTGTGCGTTTTGGGTTCCACGTCAGCAATACTGTGTTATTTCAGGGACGAGTTCTATATGTCTATCTATGGATCTCACTATGTCATACGTTTGAGGGAGGTTTGTATATTTGTGTGTATGTTCCACCATTACTCTTGAACGCCTGGAACGATGTTCACCACACATGGTGCACTTATTCCTTACGATCTGGACAGATCTACTGTGGGGGTAAGGCCCCCCTTACGCCCCCGGAGGTGGGGGTGCACTGCAGAACAAACGCATTCCTCCTCCTAATAGAGCCTGGGGATAATGTCTGCCCCCGGGCAACGCCGGGTCACAAAAAGCCAGTCTTACAATATATAAGGACCTAAGAGTAGGACAGTGTTATAGTGGTCAATGAACACCCAACAGTCAAATGCTTGAGTTAATATATGTCTGTTTACTTAAAACAGACCAAAGCTTAACGTAGTTTTCTGTTCATAGTCATTTTGTTGGAGATTTGTGTGATGTCCTCATGAGATCTATGCCCTTTGTCATTTTGTGTATTGTATCTTACTATGTGTTTGGTTTACTTCATCCATGCTGTGACAAGATTATTTTTACAATCTATAATGATACATGCATACGTCTAAACTATAAGTGGGTTCGGAGGTAACAACCAACCATAGGGGTTGAGTATGCATCCAAGCCAGCACAAGACTTGGATTCGTACACTCCCCGTTCCATTTGTGCACATGGGGAGAGGATCAAGAGATGACTTGTTAACAACATTGAGGGTGCAATCATATGCGGCGCCGGAATGGCGAGGCCGACTTGGCAGCACCATATCCGATGCTGCATTGGAGAAGCTGGAGCCCCCCCCCCCCATGGCAAGGGAGCATGCGCTCCCTTACCATAGGGGAGGCTCCAGCCTTCCCTATATACTCCTCGGATCTGCGCCCACTAAAGAGTGGGCGCAGATCCGAGGAAACCTTGTGGCCCGAATTGTGGCCTTGCGGATGGCCACCTCCCAAGCTTGCCCACATCCCGCCCCTAGCCTTCCACCAATCCCTGTCCCGATACGGGACAGAGCCTCCCTTGCACCAACCAGCTTCAGTCAGTGTAAGGGAGTACAGCACTCTGAAGCTGACGCTACGAGTAGTGTCAGGATTCAGAGCTTTAGCGCTGACGCGGGGGAACTGCTCAGCCCCCCCCCCCTGCATTGGTGCTACGCATGTAGCGGCAATGCAATGACATTTCATTGACACTGTCAGCAATATTGCGCTGCCGATTGTGTGGCCAGATATGTGTGTTGCCCGTAATGTACAGTTGCTCATTTGTCAGAGCACAGTAAGGGCATTGTGAATGTGCAGTAGCATCAGTGAAAAATTATGGTAGCAATGTGCTGGTAATGATTTCTACATGCTGTCTTCAACAGTGCAACTAATCTGGAAAGAAGCAGAAACATACATTTGTAATGTAGTGCAGTCAATCTAAAATGCGTAGAGCTGTTTGTGTGGCATCTATTGAATTACTGAAAATCTAGCCAGGCAGAGAACAAGAAGTTATCTTTATCATACTAGAGCATTAGAAACTCCATTGTCAATATCCCTTGTTGAACTGCCAGAGATATCTTCAGCAATAGCTTCAAAATACACTTGAATATTACAAAAAGGAAGAAGAAAAAGATGAGGCATGTTTTCTTTCTTCAGGCAACAGTTCCTAACAGATTGTTATCTGATTTTTTTTCCTCCAACAAAAGTGCTGATGTTGTCATTGACACTTGAATCAGTCTCAGTTTCATGCATCTTATAAGCAGTATTCAGCGGCAATCCAGTTATTAGAGAAAACAGAAGATGCTAGTCCAACATGCAGGAGAAAAAGAGGCTCACAGTTGATGACATCTGACAGTTTTTTTTTCAGCTGAAGGCAGTGGAGCTGCTAATCAACATAACCAGTTAGTTCAAGTATCTTTCATATTTTATGATTAGTGAGCAAATTTACAGTTGAGTGGATTACTTCCAGGATCTCACTGTCCACATCTTTTTTAGTCACATGTCTGAACAAGTTTTCTAATGGCTTCATACAAAAATGTTTTCACAGGCAAGCCAATTACTGTTTTCAACATGTAAATAGTAAAAAGCGTTTATCAATCTTAGGTTTATTAACAGCCACATCCAGGATCCATTTATAGATACAACCATGATTAACATTTCTTGAGTAGATTTTAATGCATGGCAGGGAGGAGGTGAAGTTTTGCTATCAATGTATTTTTTAAAAAATGGAATGTAGACTATTAATAATATAGTGCATTGCTAATGTGGCGCTTTTCAAGAGGGGGTCTTCCTCCTCTTAAGACTTACTCATTTTCTAGGTCTGCCAATCCTACATCCGCTTATCTGAGAGCAAGCCTCATTCAACACAATACGATTCCAGGTACGAGCAAATATATTTAGGATCGGGGTGCTGCTATTGCTGCCAACTAAGACACAATAGTGAAGGCACTCACCTTTCTACTCTATCTTGGAATAAGGACTAGTGGTAGGAAGAGCTCTTTTCATTCCACTCTGATTGGTCCAAAAGCTGACATGATGATGACACATCTCACCATGGTGATTTTACAGCACTGTTGGGCAACATAGAAGCATGCAAAGCTTAATGAATGTGGGTAGAAATATACAGGCATGCCCTGATCCACTGGAGTTCTGTCGTCGTCGTCCCCGTATACTGGAAACCATGGATACTGGAGACTCCTTTTTGAAGGTAGAGGAACATCAGTGGTTTTGCTGCAACAAGGTAAATAAAAGAGATTTGTTCAATGTTCCCCTGTCTTTTTAATAGGCACCCCAGTATCCGTGGATAACTGAAACCGTGGATACTGAATTGGGATACTGGGGCATGCCTGTATTTCTCAGAAGCTCAAGCCATTGCGAATGAAAGCCTGTTAAGACAAGGAACTGTACTTATTTGAAAGAGTTCTGTCTTAGCCCATCAGTTCTACATGTTGTAAATCTTGACAGACTTCCATGATCCTTATGGCTGGATGAGAGGAGCCTTAACGACTGTGTGGAGACAATATGATCAGACCCCTTATGAATATATAATTTAATTGAAATCATTTTAAATTTTATGATACATTAATCATAGGCAGAATGCCTCTATGGAACATTAATCTGAAGTTATAAGACTAAGCAGCTGCAGTTCCCTGATATATCAGCAGTATTTATATTAATTATCTCATAACATGGAATAACTGAAGTATAAAGCCCATTTGCTTAGTTAAGTAGTGAAGAAATAAAACTGCTTTTATTTGTAAATTTTTACAGGTCCAAAAATCAGAAGTTTTTAAAGGTAACAGATGGCTAGATTATGCAGATGGTTTATAAAATATCTGTAGTGCGAGGTTTCATGGACTGCAATCCATTTTACTAGATGCATCAGGCGTAATTCTTAATAGGCAAGTGTATATGCACATGGGCTAAGACAAAAATGTCATTTGCAAGGGCCCTAGACTTTGGAAAAGCTTAGAACTACACAAAGTAAGTATGGAGACATTTCTCAATAGCAGTAATTGGTGATAATGCCCTCCCTAGCAGTGCTAAATTAACTCAGATATAGTGATGAGCCTGTGTCTTTATTCAGGCATGAGATAATGGTATCGAGTATTATAAATTCTGTTAGGAATTGACACCTTAAAGTCTATAGCCAAGTGCCCTAGAAGATTAAAATGGCAGCAGCGTATTGTTGTATAAGCTTGTCCAGGGTAACACAGATATTCCTGTGGACATATGTGAAATAGTTGCATCTCTGTACTTCAGGGACGTGGTGGCACAGCGAGCTAATTCTCTGTTGCTGGGCTTTCCAACCGGAAGGTTGGGAGTTCAAGACTGCGCGACGGAGTGAGCTTCCGTTGCTTGTCCCAGCTCCTGCCAACCTAGCAGTTCAAAAGCACCTAAATGCAAGTAGATAAATAGGGACCACTTTGGTGGGAAGGGAACGGCGTTCCGTGCGCTACGGCAGAGTCATGCCGGCCACATGACCACGGAAGCTTGTCCTTGGACAAAACGCTGGCTCTACAGGCTTTGAAATGGAGATGAGCACCGCCCCCTAGAGTCAGTCACGACTAGACCATCCAGTCGTGGGGAAACCTTTACCTTTTTTACTTCAGGGATGTGCTGTATCATTCTGTGTCAGTGAGGCACAGAATGTCATCAAGCCCAGTGATCTGGAAGTGACAGCACTTCCAGGACACTGTGCCTCCAAATGCAACCGGAACCTTGTTCCAGTTGCATCCAGGAGCCTTTCTGAGGCCCACAGAGGCTTCTGCAGACTTCAGAAAAGCCTTTGGAGATGCTGGAAGGGCTCTTCCAGTTTTTGTGAAAATCTCCAGGTCCAGGAGGCTCAGCATCCTCTGATCACATGTCCCTGCCGTACTTCTATGGGCAACATTTTACTCCCCTAAGAAGTCAAGTACTGAGCCTGTTCTGTATATTTCCTGAAGTAAAGAACTGTGACTGCATTGTTTTTAAACTTCCGTTTAATAAGCAATTGTTCTAATGTCAAACAGTGGCGTCACCAGAGTTTACATCACCCAGTGCGGGAAGTCAGCATGATGGGTCTCCTCCTCCCAGACCATACAGAAAAAATGACAATACCATATGCACAACCTAAATGCAGTGTTATCACTAGGGTTAGTGTTACCCTCATCAACCTTTTTTTTTTTTTAACTGTAGTACAGGTCACTCAACAAATAGTAACCAACAAAAAACCCATGGGCAATTTGATGACACTCCCACAATTAAATAAGAGTTCTAGTAATAGCTCTGATACATGGAAATGAGAACTGACTCATACAAATGATTTTTTAACAATTGCAATTTTTACATTAAAAAGTTGTATTTTGAGTTTTTAGGTTTTTGGCCATAGCTTTTGATAGAATAAAGATATGACACTCCTGTTTTTTTATTGAATTCCTCATGAAATTTCTCATCCAACGGTATATAACATAATGGTGTTATTCAGTAAAACCATGATTTTTTAAAAAAAAATTGTGATTTTTTTTTCATTAAAATTTTTAATTTTAGGGTTTTTTGGCTATAACGTTTGATAGAATGAATATATTACAGTTCATTTTTTTCTATTGAATTATGGGTGAAATTCCACATCCAATGGTATATAGCATGACTGTATATTTTAAAAACGCAATTTTAGCAATTTTGGTCCCTGGTGCTGTCACCCCCCTGTGCGCCATCACCTAGTGGAGCCCACTCCCTGCCACCCGCTAGCGACGCCACTGTTGCCAAATTTAGCTGCCATTGGCTGATGGGTTCTTTGTATGAAAATATGCATCAGTGAAATAGACTTTTGTCCTTGTAAAATGAAGTGGGCAGATGTGGAAAAGGGGAAAAAGGAATATTTTCTAAGATATCTAAAAGAAATCATAGTTGTGCTGATAGTCGATGATATAGTTGACTAGTTGGGTTTAAAGAGGGCAAACAGAGCCTGCTGTTTTAACAGAGGAAGAATCATCTGATTATTTTAGGAAAAGGAAAAATTTGATTGATAAACCTTTATTGGCATAAAGCAACAGACAATCAACAAGTGACATACAGCAGCAAAACATGCATACAACAACTAAAAGACAATTATTAAGTAAGCACAAAATTATCGGTAAGACTAATTAAACTTTACAATCCTTGCTTACTAAGTAAGTAATACTAAAACAAAAAGTTTAGGGGAGAGAGGGGATAGTGTTTGGCGTTGTTGGATAACTAGCAAGAGAAAGTTTGCAATCTGCCTAACCAAATTCTGGCATTCCAAAGCTAGTAGTAGACGGATACAAACATCCGGGTTCTATAAATGGGACTCTAAGTAGGGATACAGACTAGTTTGCCCAAGATCATCATAAATAGGGCAGTGTAAAAGAACATGTGGCAGATTCTCAATGGCTCCTTCGTTGCATATACAATCATTCTCTTTGCCACCTACCACAGTATTATTAAAGTGGGTTTTTAAAACATTAGAGGGTAAAACATTGCACCTTACTATTGTAAAGGCCCATGATGCCTGTGGATTCTCAATTACATATAAGTACCTCGAACTACAAGCATAGATTAATGGCAGTTGTAAACGCAAAGGTGTGCATACTTTTGACGCCTCGGCGAATAATTCCTGCCCCTTGACGTCAAATAACCTGGTCAAAATAGTATTAGATGCACTGGGTAAGGATTCTGCACCAAGAATATCTGCGAAGAGGCCCATAGATTGTATTTTGTGGAGGAACAGAGTCAGAACTTCTGGTTGCACAGTGTCTGATATAGCTTTGAGTAGGGGTGCGTGTTCAGCTGAACAACACACCTGGAGCCAGTATTTGAGAAACCTGGCCCAGGCTAAGGTCTTATGTGTTTGTCCTGTCTCCAGACACAGAGTTGCATACGAGACACAGTGCAGTAACCCCATAATTTTATATAGAAAATTTGATTGGGATCTCTCTGCCTCGACATTAAATGCTGGTAGCCAAATCTGTATTCCAAAGGAAAAGGAAAAATGAGATGAAAGGAGACTGTAAATATACAGAATTTGCCTGACACTTACTCTGGCTGCAAAATAAGTTTAGAATCAAGTGGCAGCCTAGACTTGAAGGAAGACAGCTCTTCCATTTTGGCTTCAAGGTTGAAAAACCATCCCACACCTTTGAAAGTTTTGGGTTTTTGTTTTGTTTTGTTTAAACAAAAACCAGAAAATGTGGAGTTTGTCGGTTTATAATTGAGGTTTAATCATGAGGCTATTGTTTCAGGCTATAAATTAAAGTTTGTGTTGTACATAAGGACGATGGCGCGCTGTATAGCGCGTCCCCGCATTTGCCTCGCCCTCCCTGGAGCGCGGGAAGACGGGGCTTACTGATTGGGCTGCCAGCAGGAGGGAGAGCCAGCACTGAGTTGCGCAGGCACCTGGCTCTCCTTGGCAGTTGCGTTCCTGCCAGCGAAACCCACCCGCCACCCATTGGTTGCAGTCTGACATTGTTGGTCGCTTCGGGGCCGGGTAGGAATTTTTTTGCCAACCACGTGATTGGCCCTGGTGATTGGTTTTTTTGCCTACCCCAGACTGGAGCCGGGGGGTTGGGGGTTTAAATAGGTTGGTCACTTTGGCGAGGCAGGATAAGTGCGGGTCGGGTAGGTAAGGTCTAATTGGTGTCCACTTGATGCGCACAGGCGGGGATCCAGCTAGGCTGCTCATACGTTGCATAACCGGCTTGGTGAGTGGCTAGGTGGGAATCCCTGCTTGGATGTGCAAAGGCTGCCCAAAAGGCGAGGCCTGGGTGAGCCGCCGCAGCCATGCTGCATCACCCCTCAGGGTGGCTATGATAGCCCAGGCTGGTCTGTGACCAACCCCGGGCTAGAGCCAGGTGCTATGCCCATCAGTCATCCAGACCACCAGGGGAGGCAGACGGTTAGGACCGTTTCCCCCAACCAGAGCCCGCACTTTCTTTGTGTACCCTGCTGTATTTGTTGTATTAAAGTTTAATGAAGTGGCCCATTAGTATCCAAAGCCTTGTCTCATGTGCTTATTTCAGGGATGGGGGGTAATTAGGCTATACATTGAACTGCTCTGGTTGCGACCTCATCCAGATACATGCATTGTTTCTCAGAGTTGATTTTTTTAAAAAATATAGGGGAACATTCCATAATTCCATCAAATGAGATGCAGTCCTACAAGAGACAGAGCTATATCATTTCTTAGAGCTTAATATTAAGAGGACTTCTGTTGCCTCTGTTGTTACCATAGGTTATTCTTCCTTCCTAAAATACTCTAGTCCCAAGCCATTAAAGGGCTAGTTCAGGAGATATTACTCATGTGGAACTGACCCTGCACAATTAAGGATGTGAAGGCTCATGGTATGTAGTCCCTCCCCTTGGTTTTTTTGTTTTGTTGGTTATTTTCTCATTCATTCTCAGGACATAGAGTAGCAGACTGAATAGATCATGCCCCACATGCAGGAAACTCACATGGAGGTGAGTAAGGGGCCAGGATATACATACATGTGTATGTTTCCATGTTTCCTTAGTTTTGTGGGATCAGTTCTGTGGTGCTGGTAAAGTATCAATATGACAAGAATTGACCTGGTGTACTCATTCAAACTTTAGCAGCTTCAATCTGGATTGAAGTTCCCCGAGTGTCAGGAAGAATCACCAGAGGTATGATGCATAACTTAGCCCAGCATGTAAAGTAAATGCTACACTTTGAAGATGGGATTTGAATATAATTTGCTGATTAGAAGCAGAATATTTAGAAATGCTAACCCCAGCTCAGTCCTATGTATGTCGACTCAGAAGCAAGTCTCATTGTGTTCAATGGAGCCTACTCCCAGGCAAGTATGAATAGGATTGCAGTATATTTTCTTTTACTCCCAGCCACTATTGTTTTTTTAATGCTAATTACAAACTCATCCATTGTTTCCTTGAGCATTTATATATTATGCTATTTATGAAATTTGTATGGAGACTTTGAAATTTTTTTTTTCATTTATCCATAGTTAAATATGTTGATTTTTGTAATCCAGTCAGCTTCTAGCACTTTCAGATGATGGAACCAAAATAACCTTTGAGCTGGCGACTTCACTTATCCATACTAATTCTTTTAATGGCTGCGAGAATTGATTGTAAGAGCAAGAGCGCCTGCAGTTGTATTAGACAAAAGGGAAAGCACTTCTTGGCAGGTTCCTGAGTGGGTAGATCTGATTTAATATGCGTTTTTTGATTACTGTCTAACCTTCCACAACCTTTACTGTCTCTCTTTTGCCATTAAAGATTCATCTGCCAACTTATTGGGTGAAATAATAGTCTGAATTACCTCATCTTGACCTATTTTAAATCAATTCGGGCCAATATGTAGTATATAATTGGAGTAGCATGCCGTCATGGAAAAAAAGATTTTTCATTTTAAAGAGAGAGATAAACGGTCAATTTATACCCAAGTACGGCTAGCTGGTTAGAATAGATTCTTGGTACATTGCAACCTTGTTCTGGCTTACTGGCAGCAGCAGGGTCCCAAGTTTAATTGAAATATCAACTCTTGTGCTTTTTTAGCAATATGCATGGGTATAATTATGCCATAGGGAGCAGATTGTCTTATGATGTGCAATATTGTCGCTTCTTTGGAATTCTTACAGTCTGAATTGAATGTTGTCCTCAATTTGCCAAGCATGTCACTAGTTGCAGAGTTCACTGCACAGGATCAGTCATAGCCTGCCACCCCATAAGTGTAACTCAATGTTTAATAAACCCACAGCTCAGCTGATCGGTCACTCTGGGAAAAGCAATGGAACATCACAGAATCGACATCACAGTGTTGTTTCCCCTTTGTCAGTTGTTCTCCTCAGAGCTTGGATGTGCTGACCATAAGTGAGCTACAATAAGTTCATTTTCCCTTGAAGAAATGCAACAGGGGTACACCCTCCCATAAATTCAACTTGAGTTCCTCCTATCTCAGTGGTTGGAATCAAACACCAGCAGAGGGTTGGGATGAATTGGAAGAAGGGTGCATAAGCCTGTACTGCTCAAAAAAAAGTTTGAAAATCATTGCGATTACTATTGAGTAGTAGCAAATACAAAGTTATGTTTGCATGTCAGCTGTTAACTACTGTTGAATTGAAGCTATGTGTATTCCACTTTGTCTTAATGTTTTCCGACATTATTCCATATGGTGATCGTCAAGTGACTAGGTAGTCTCCAGTCCAGTCACTGACCAGATATTCATCTCCTCAGCTTCACCGGGGTTCCAGAATTATGCACCTTTGGACTGTATCTCATTATCAAAATTATGCTACTTGAGGATGATGATTCTGTCATCGGAGAACCCAATAGAGAAGAGTTCTCTTTAGAGATGTGAGAAATTATGGGGAAATCACTTCAGCTAGCAATTTTTTTTGACCAAAGTTCAAGATAATGTTATCTATTTTTTCTAGATTTTATTAACATGTGTTGATTCTCTACCTCCCCAGATACAGCAAATGATAGAAAATAGAAAAATCAGTAACTGACTTTTTGAATAGTTTTGACACATGTGAAATTGTCTAATACTAAATCAGACCATGGGCCTGCCTAATCCCAACATCTTCTTAACTAGCAGCAACTCTTGGCAGAGTTTCATGTTGGCAAATGTCCATTTCTTTGCCAGCTCTGCAATCCGAGGTCGATGGCTTGTTTGTAATGGAAGGCGCTGGGTACTGAACTTGATACCCCAGTCATTGAACTATAGACCTTGACTTAGTCTTGCTTATTGCTTTCTGCTCTCTCTGTGTGTTGCTTTGATGCTAATAACACAATTTTTAAAGAACTGTTGAGCTTCTGATGTAAAGAATCTCATGCAGGTTATTCCCCCCCCCAAAAAAAAACTTTATGCAAATTGAGTACAAAGGAAAATAAAAAGAATTGAGATTTTTCATGTCCACTTAATATTGGAAGAGAAATTGAGAGGAAAATTGATAAAATAAATTTTCTATTTTGTTTGGCCTGTATTTAGTTTTCATTTGTTTACAGTCAAGATGAAAGATTGAATTTATATACAGCCTGAGAAGATTAAAGAGCATTTCATTTTGTTTTGCAGTGTGCAGTGACCTGGAGTTCAGAGACGTTGCAAACAAATTGCGAGCTTTTTTCAAGGCAGTTCATGAACACGAAGTTCAGAAGAGGACTAGAATTGTGCAACGACCTGAAAGAAGTAGTAAGGAATTGCAACTTTTGATATCTCTTTCTCAGACTCTGTATATGTTAAGTTTTTCTGCCTGACTTGGTTTTTAGTGAATCTCTCAAACTGATATTGACCACTTGCTACTCTTAACCACTTGCTGCTCAGACATTAGCATGCCTTTCATGTTAATTTGCTTACTCTGGATGCTCCCCAGGAAGTAGAACTATGCTCTTAGTTTTCACATAGAACACAACATTCAATTTTTTTCAAGTGATCGTTTAACTTTGTACAATCAAGCAAGGTTTGATTGTGTTGTCCTTCACAAGGCTTATTTTCCGCCTAATAGTATAGTAGAAGTAGTCTGCTGCAGCTGGATGACTGGTTGCCATGGCAAAGGAGGTTGAAAACTAAAGTGCTTCAGTGGAATGGAGTCGCAGGTGTAATGCTGTTTGGTGGCACATAACCATTTAAATGCTTCCACACAAGAATGTACTTGGAAGAGCTGAGGAGCATTTGAAAAATCCAGCTTCACAAAGAAAATCAAGTGGGATGACTATATGTAAACTCATAACAGAGAAAATGTTTTGCACTTGAAGCCTTAAAGAGTTGGTTGTTGCGACAAAAACAAGTGGAATATTGGGTTATGTAATTACTGGTAGGTTTTGTTTAAAACAGCAATTATTGTGTGCAGTGATACATTTGAGAACGGTTTCCCACTGAGGAGTCGAGGCAAATTAGATTTTGTAAGTGTTGAACTTAGACCCTTCATTAACACAACAAGCCAACTCTGTGAATATCTCCTGTGTGTTGTTTAATAGAACTTGTCCCCGCTGCTGGCTGCTTACCTTGATATCTTTGCTATTAACCTTCGTTAGATGTTCTGAATATTTTTTTAGCTTTTGTTTGATTACGGTTCCTACTTTCTGCAAATTTGCAGTTCTAAGGAACCCTATTACTTTCTCTAATTGAAAATGTTATTTCTTGGTGCAATTCCTCATGCTGAACCAATAATAGTAAAAAATCACTGTGAAAGAAAGATGTATTTGTCTTTGCACAAATTCCTTTTTTTATGATTTGAGAAGAAAAGTATCTGGGAGTACTGAATACAAAAGCTATGTGTGATGCTTCCTTAAGATTAATACTACAGGTAGTTCCCTAATACTTTGTGATCCAGTAAACATACCTTGCTACACTTAGTGCCACATACAAACACTCATTACATGTGTATCAAAAACAAGTTTCTAAGGTATTTTAGACCATTGGCTTATGGCATGCATCAGATGGGATAATCATTCACAAAAGATTAGTCAGAGATGTAAATATAGTATTTATTGCAGGAGACAAATTACAATTGGAGGGAGGGGAAATAATGAATGAGAATGCAATCAAATATACTAAGTGCTTCAATTTGTTATATTGACAATAAAATTGCCTATAAAATGGCAGTAGTTCTAACAAGCATCAGTTCTGGAAAAGCAAGCTAGAGAAATAATGTTGCTGTAGCTTCCAGAAGAGGAGGGAGAGCAAGGTGGGGAAAGTAAGCAGACATTGTAACTTTCTGTGCAGATGAGCATATCTCTATGCAGATTTGGCCAATGGCCAAATGGTCTTTGGGAAAATAAAGGCTCCAAGGCAAGCAAGATGGGAGAATCAGTATCTAAGCACAAAGAAAACAGGAGCATGGGCTTGAGGCATGGCGATATGAATGTAGTTTGGCTTGCATAGTCTTTAGAAATGGGTTTGTTAGTGCAGATTCTCTGGGCAGCAGTGTACTGTTCTCCGTAGGAGAGCTTGCCCTCCACTGACACCTCACGTCCTATGATGAGGTCTTGATGGATTAGTTAAGAGCAGAGTTCTCCATTGTGGGCACTCTTATTCAAGAGACCCTTATGTCAATTATGTCAGTAGCCATCAGACTTTCATGAGTTAAAAGTATCCTGGAGGAAACTACAGCTTGGCCCTTGTTATTGCAGGGATTCCGTTCCAAGAACCTCCATGGATTCCAAAATTCATGGGTATACAAACTTGCTGATTTGGGCTATCCCGACTCTCCAAACCTGACCGGAACTGTGCTCCAATGGATCTGGCGGGGTTCTGAGGGCTGGAAATGGTGTGGTGGCTTCCTCAACCCTCAAAATGACCATTGTGGAAAAAAAATGCAGGATTGACGAGCCCATCTGCAGGGGCTTCCCTGGGCCTAGAATGCCTTATAAGGCATGAAGACATCTAGTTCTAACCCAAGTCCTAACTCTAACCCCTGCCCCGAGAAACCAGCAGTCATTTTTTTTTTGCCTGAAATGTGCCCTCAGAACATCCTCTGGGCGCAACCAGAACAAAGCTCAGGTCGTGTTTGGCAGATCCGGGATGGGCCCAAATCCACAGGTTTTGAACTCCACAGGTCCTGAATTCATTGATATCTTGGCCCACCTGCATATTAAACCTGTTGACCTAAATGATCTTTTTTTGTCTCCTAGTGGCAGGATGTTTGCCATGCCATGCAAATCTTAAATTAAGCAGTCTATTACTGAGCTACTCAGTTTTCTTAGTTGCTTAGAATATAGTTTTTGTCTCTTGGACAGCACTGTTATATCATCTCTAATCTTGTTGGGGCGTTGAGTAGCTGGGTCGAAACTCATAATATCAGAATATTATGTTGCCGGTCTCGGGGCCCAATCCTAATCTGGAGTTAGTCTGGCACAGTTAGGCCAGCAAAGTTTGATCTGGCACAAGGGACACCGTAAAGTATGTTTGGACCACTCTCGGAGTCAGAGGCCAGCCCATAGGTGTTTGCCATCCTCCCTGAATACGAGAGTGGTCCAAATGTGCTTTATGGTGTCCTTTCTGCCAGCCAAACTCTGTTGGCCTAACTCCAAGTTAAGATTGCACCCTCATATATGTAGCTGAAGTTAATTTAGTGGTTCTCAAACGTTTTAGCATTGGCACCCACCTAAAAAAAAGTTTCACATTACCAATCACTCAAGCCTCTATGGCTATAATGGTGATAGGGCAGCAGTGCTCCCCACAAGTGTCAGGTGGCTTAACCCTTGATGCACATTGACAGGCAAATTTAGGCTGTTCTGCAACCCATCAATAATTTAAATATGACCCATTGGTGGGCCATGGACCCACAGTTTGAGAACCACTAATTCCTTTTGATAAAAAATATGTCTTAAAAGTCATTTTAATATTGATTCTTAGTATATTTGTTTATATTTGCATAGCACGTTTTCCATGCGTGCTTAAAGCTCTTCATATACGTTGTCTCAAGGCACAATCCTAACCTGGAATTAGGCCAGTACAGTCCCTTGTGCTAGCTGTGGAGTGTCACGAACGCTCTATAAAGCATGTTTGCACCACTCTCTGAGTCAGGGAAGCTGATACACGGATGTGGGCTGGCCTCCCTGACTCTGAGAGTGGTCCAAACACACATTTGCAACACTCCTAGGCCTGCACAAGGGACTTGTGCCGGCCTAACTCCAGGTTAGGATTGTGCCCTCAAAAATTTAACTACAAATTCGTTTGGGCAGATCAGCGTTATTGCACCTGTGTTACAGATGGGATCTGAGTGTAACAAATGATGACTTGCCGAAGGCTGCCCAGTCTGTTTTTATGACTGAGCTGAGAGTTGAACTAGGGACTTCTCCACTCATGCTCTTAGCTACTGTGCTACATGCTGTGTCCCCAGCTGCGATTAGGACTTCACACTTCATCTTGCATTTAATTTCTGTACTGCAGTTTGTCAACTATAGCACAGAGATATTCAGTATTTAATCCTCTCCTGCTTCTCTTTCTCTCCCCATGGCCTTGTAAGGGATGAAGCTCTTATGTATTGATAATGTTGTAGTTGTGGTTCATAAATCTGGAAAGACAATACCCAATGCAGCGTGCATTTTTTGTAACTTGAAAAGCAAAGCCATTATTTAAAATTGTTGAAACAGCCGGCTTCATGGTTTTGCTCTGCTGAGTTTTAAAATTAGTTTTAATAAAAGTATAAAATTGATTTGGCCTTATCCTGGTGACAAAGCATGGGACAAGGGGGTAGGTGATGATGTAGCTGCATTTAGAACATAATCCTAACCTGGAGTTAGGCCAGTAAGGCCAGCAACGTTTGGCCAGCACAAGGGACACTGTAAAGTATGTTTGGCCACTCTCGGAGACAGAGAGGCTAACACACAAACGTGCGCCATCTGCCCTGTCTCTGAGAGTGGTCCAAACGCACTTTATAATTGTGCCCAGCCTAACTGCAGGCTAGGATTTCAGCCTCAGAAACTTGCAAGATTCCAAAAATTGCCTGTAAGATAAAAGAAGAAATATTTGTAGATTTTGTGGTTTTTCTTGTAAGGGTTTTTCCCCCCACTGGTAAATTCCTTACAGAGGAAAATGTCAAGGATCGTGAAGTGCAAGGACATTTATAGCAATCCGTGGAATTCAGTACTTCCTTTGGAATTTAGCCCAATACAGGTTTCCTGAAAGAAAGAAATGTTTTTAATGAACCTGATTATATTCCAAGTTGGTAAAGGGCCAAATGCTGCAACCTGAACCAAATAAAGTTATATTTTCTGCCAGTGGGACGGTAGGAGTGGAAGCAGGCAAATAGTTGAGAACAATTATTTGTTTTAATGATTTGAATCTGATTGGTCTAGATTCCTTCCAAAAGAAAACACCACACCATTAATCAGTCACAGTTTCACGGTGCGCCAGAGTCTGCTGCTTATCAGTTTCTCTGAATGATATTTGTGAAAAGACTGAAAGGGAAATGTAAACTTGTTGTTCAGTCGCTAAGTCGTGTCCGACTCTTCGCGACCCCATGGACCACAGTACGCCAGGCCTCCCTGTCCTCCACTAGTTTTTTTAAATATTGAGCTTCAAGCCAATTTCGGCACTTTCCTCTTTCACCCTCCTCAGAAGGTTCTTTGGGTCTTCCTCACTTTCTGCCATTAGAGTGGTGTCGTCTTATCTGCATATCCGAGGTTGTTGATATTTCTCCCAGCAATCTTGATTCTAGCTTGTGAATCATCCAGCCCAGACTTTCTCATGATGTACTCTGCATATAAGTTAAATAGACAGGGTGACAGTATACAGCCTTGTCGTACTCCTTTCCCAATTTGAAACCAGTCGGTTGTTCCATGTCCAGTTCTAACTGTTGCTTCCTGGCCCGCATACAGGTTTCTCCGAAGACAGATCAGGTGGTCTGGTAGTTCCATCTCTTCAAGAACTTGCCACAGTTTGTTGTGATCCACACAATCAAAGGCTTTAGCATAGTCAATGAAGCAGAGGTAGATGTTTTTCTGGAACTCTCTTGCTTTCTCCATGATCCAGCGAATGTTGGCAATTTGATCTCTAGTTCCTCTGCCTCTTCGGAAACCAGCTTGTACATCTGGTAGTTCTCGATTCACATACTGATGAAGCCTAGCTTGTAGGATTTTGAGCATTACCTTGCTAGCATGTGAAATGAGTGCAATGGTGCGGTAGTTGGAACAATCTTTGGCATTGCCCTTCTTTGGGATTGGAATGTAAACTGATCTTTTTCAGTTTTGTGGCCACTGCTGGGTTTTCCAAATTTGCTGGCATATGGAGTGCAGCACTTTGACAGCATCATCTTTTAAGATTTTGAGTAACTCAGCTGGAATGCTGTCACCTCCACTAGCTTTGTTGTTAGTGATGCTTTCTAAAGCCCACTTGACTTCACACTCCAGGAAGTCAGGTTCGAGCTTAGTGACCGCGCCATTGGGGTTATCAGGAACATTTAGATCGGCCTTGTATAGTTTCTCTGTGTATTCTTGCCACCTCTTCTTAATCTCATCTGCTTCTGTCCTTGCTGTTCTTGTCCTTTATTGCGCCTACCTTAACATGAAATTGTCCTTTGACATCTCCAATTTTCTTGAAAAGATCTCTAGTCTTTCCCATTCTATTGTTTTCCTTGATTTCTTTGCATTGCTAGTTTAGGAAGGCCTTCCTATCTCTCCTTGCTGTTCTTTGGAAATCTGCATTCAGGTGGGTATATCTTTCCCTTTCTCCCTTGCTTTTTGCTTCCCTTCTTTCCTCAGCTATTTGTAAAACCTCGTCAGATAGCTACTTTGCCTTCTTGCATTTCTTTCTCTTTGGGATGGTTCTAGTTGCTGCTTCCTGTACAGTGTTACAGACCTCCGTCCAAAGTTCTTCAGGCACTCTGCCTACCAAATCTAAGCCCCTAAATCAGTTTTACCTCCACTGTATATTCGTATGGGATCTGATTTAGGTCATACTTGGAGGGTTGTTCTGTAATCCATGGGGTTTTCTTGGCAAGAGTACTGGAGTGGGTTGCCATTCCCTTCTCCAAGGGATCACGTTTAGTCAGAACTCTCTACTGTAACCTGTCCATCTTGGGTAACCCTACATGACATAGCTCACAGCTTCATTGAGCTACTCAAGCCCCTTCACCACAACAAGGCAGTGATCCATGAAAGGGCGTAAACTTATAGGTTGTGCATTATGTCATCATTTCTCTAGTGAAGGAAAACCTCCTGCAGATCAAATACTCAGTATGTAAGGTGTGCATGAGAGGCAGTGAGAGAAGTGTAGCTGTGGCCAATATATAAATACTAGCTTGTCCTTACCCGGCATTGCCTGGGTATTTATGTATCCCAAGCTTCTATTAGATAGGAAAAGGAATGAATTCTATCTATACTGTAAAATTGAAGTAATTTTATGTACAGGTAATTAAAAATATAAGTACAGTATAAAAATTATAAAGTAAAATCTTTTACAAATTCACTATAATATTCCTTTAACGGAAAACATGATTATAAACATTTTTAGTTTCACTCCCAGGAGCAAGAATACATAAATTCTTGGGTGAACCCACCCTTGAGCAAGCAGCATAAAGTTGTCCGTGGGAGAGACATGGTGATCACAAATCCATTCCGCAGTACTTAATAGACTGCCCCTGTGACTTGTTGATCATGATCGAGAATGCAAGTCTCCCTGGAAATTGCAATCTCTTAAAGTAAAAAGGGAGATCCGTCGGAATGAGTGTTATCTGTGGGGAAAAAAACTGTTTCACCCTCTCCCTTTCTTGTTAAGATAGTAGCTTCAATTACAGTACCCAGCATCTTGACACACAGCCTTGTGCTGTTGCAAGGTTTTGATGGGTTGAAGTTCCATAGTAAAATAATTGGAGATCCCACTGTAAATGAAAGATGATGTGGTGGCAGTGCACCCGGATCAAGTGAGTTTAGGAAGTCTGATGGGAAATTGACGACCTCCTAGGCATCTACTACGGTATCAATAGACTTTTATTCAGTGACTACGCCTGGTAACATGGCAAGTATTGACTGGAGTCCAAGACCGGGGCCTAATGATTTCTAAAAATTTCCAGAAGGTTCTACAGAGTTCTATTCGTTCTATTCAACTACACTTGGGCTTAAATGTCATCCGGACTGTCACCAATCAGATTACAACCCCGAAAACTATGGATTTGACAGTAATGTCGGTCATTTTGGACGTGTTATTGTTCATCCCTTCTCACCCCCCATGCCGAGGGGGGCTGAACTTGGACTTAAACCACATCGGGGGTATCACCGTTCATCTCAGCGACCCCAAAAACTATGGATTCGACACTAATATCGGCCGTTTTTGATTATTTTTACATGTCACCTCTTTCCCACCCCCACCCCTAGGGGTGCTAGAGGTGTCTTACCCCCGCAGTATTTCTTTCCAGATCGTAAGGCATATGTGTACCAAGTTTGGTGTAAATCGCTCCAGGCGTTCCAGCAGATCATGGTGGACATTTTGTTTCGCACCCCTTCTCGCCCCCCACGCCGATGGGGGCCAAACCAGGAATCAAATGGCGTTGGGAGTGTTACTATTCATCTCAGTGACCCCAGAAAATATGGATTTGACACCGATAACTGGCGTTTTCGATCATTTTTACATGGCATCCCCTTCGCACCCCAACCCCTAGGGGTGCTGGGGCGTCTTATCCCCACAGTACGTCTTTCCAGAGTGCAAGGCATATGTGTACCAAGTTTGGTGTAAATCGCTCCAGGCGATCCAGAGCCTATGTGGAACGTTCGTTCGTTCGTTCGTTCGTTCGTTCGTTCGTTCGTTCTCTCTCTCGGAAAAAAAAAATATTATCATTGTAATGCTAACTGGGCAAGAGGCACTTTTTCAAATGGTGTTCCTCTTAAATTTAGCCAGGGAAGAGTAACTGCCCTTTACTGCAGCAGTGTCTTTTCTAGTGGTTGTTGCTCGTGGTGTTCTGCATTTTTTTTAGATTGTGAGCACTTTTGGGACAGGGAGCCATTTAACTTTATTATCATTAGTAGCAGGTTCTGTCACCACAATGATTGCACTTCCAGCCATGACATCACTTCCTGTGGGTCCCTGGACAGATTGTTTCAAAAAGTGGGTCCCAGTGCTAAAAAGATTGAGAACCACTAGCCTATGTACGTTAAAACTGTTTTCATTATAAGTTGTTTTGCTTAGAACCTATTTCCTGTTTCCAAGAACCTATTGACAACGTAAAGTGAGAACTTGCTTTACTAACTCATTATGGGAAGAGAAAGAAAGTGATGAATTTCTCAGATGTATTGTAGAAACATTATGTCAGAAGGTTTACCTTTGATTACCTTTGGATAGCACAGAACTACTTATGCTGTGGGCAGCTGAAGCTAGCACAGAAGTAATAAATATATTTATTTTCACATAAGATTAATTACTTACTTTTCCAACATGGCTTAGATTGTTCTAAATTTAATCAAGAAACAGGAAAATTGTGACATCAGGCAAATAAAATGTGTGCCTTTGTTATTAAAGTGTCAGATGGAAGGAGAAATGAACACTTTTCATGATATTGTTAAAATTAACAGTAAAGTCTAGATATGGAATAATAGTCTAAGTGACAACTCTGTTTCTGATGCAAATTTGCTGTATTTCTTTCACACCACCAGATTTTATTAAATGGCTTTGAGTTAGGGAATTACAGAATTAAATGGTACTGAACAATTCTGAAAAATGTTCATTGCTACTAAGAAATAGTCTACTGAGAAATGGAGAAAATTTAATCTTTCAAATATTAGCTTTTGTTCTTCTGTTGTTGTTTGCGGCTTATTGAATGTGTTTTATTGAGTGTTTCCCCAGAGAGAGATGGACAGGCAGGAAAAGTAATCATACTGGCTAAATTATTATACATGGCTAAATTATTCTACATTACTCTCAATAGTGCATGCATACAGATCCTCTCCTGAGATTTTAATATTAGGAATTTACTTATTGAAGTTAAAGGTTACCTCCATTCTGTTTTGTTAATGGTTTTATTGTGCGAGAAAATAAGACAGTACAGTATCACTCAAACGCCATAGAGTTTTTGAACACATTATAGAAGCACTTTTTGGTGTGGAAAAACATGAAGTGGAATACTACAGTCTATACCAGTGGTTCTCAAACGTTTTAGCACTTGGATTCACTTTTTAGAATGACAATCTGTCCGGGACCCACCAGAAGTGATGTCATGGCCATTGTGTCACCATAGCCTGCGGCTTTTCTCAGAATGCAGCAATAAGTTGTTTTGTTTCTCAGCCACCTTCCAATAGCAAAGTGAATCAGAACAACAAAAAGCCTATTTACAACCTTGAAACAACCAAAACAACCAAAATAACTACATAGCCCTCCCCCTTTCCAGCGTCCCATATTTTCAATATGGCTGCCCTAAGTGCTTTGCAACCCACTTGAAATTGGCTCACAACCCTCTGTTGGGTCCCAACCACAGTTTGGTAACCATTGGCTTATTCAGTATGGAAAAGAGAGCATATTGTATCACGTAACATGAACAAAAATGCCAGTGTTTACTGCAGTATTTTTACCTAGAAGAAAACTTCTTGAAAAATCTGTCACTTACATATGCTTCATGTTAACCCTTTGACATGTAATTTCTCTGCGCAGCAGATCTTTCACTTAGAAGAAACTGTCTGCCTTTGAAAAATATGTTTGCTTGCCTTGCTAGACATCAGGAAGTTGAATTACAAAACCCATCAGTGATAATTTGATAATCTCCTTAAAATTTATTTATTCTGAATATCTTAAAACCTCTATCATTCATACCAGACGTTATTGGTTTGTTGTACTTGACCAATAATTTGACTTATAAGTTTCTGTTATGTTTGAGTTCTAATTTTTGCTGGTAGATTGAATCTGAGTTTGTGTAAGGAAGCTCATGGAAGTTTTCCTCGCCCCCTCCCCCAGCAACCCTCAGTTTCCCCCACAAGCCACTCCTGAGGCTGTAAGACATTTGGGAATGATGATAAATTGGGGGGGGGGACATGGGGTGCTGAAAAGGGAGGGGGAGTGGTCAAAAATCAAGTAGGGCACTTCGCAGGAACATATTTTTGCTCGCAGAAATGTCCTACCCATTTTTTTTTTACCATTTTCCCTCACCCTTTAGACTCCGATGTCCCATCTTGCCTCATATCTGATTATCTTCCACCCTCAGGAGTGGCTTTTGGGCTGGGCACAGGAACTTTCTGTGGTGAATTTATTCTTTCATTCATTTTAAAAAATTGTGCCCCGTCTTTCTGCCCCATATTGGGGCACCCAAAGCATCTCACATCATTAAAATACAATACAGAATAAAAGATTAAAACATAGACATTAAAAAAAATTGGTGTCAAGATTGGGGATATTATGGGGAGGGGAAGAGTTGGAGTGATGAAACTATGAGGGTGGAGAGGAGGGAGTTAAGTTGGGAAACCCAGATAGAAGGGCCGATATTGGTGGTTGTAAAGCAACTGTGTTGTTTTACACTGGGATTGATATTGGTGGGTTTTATTTTAATTAATTATCCAAATTAATTTTATTAATTATTTATTTTTATTGTGGACCAACTCCATGGGGCACAGGATGATTAAAAAATTGCATATTTTGTCTTCTGTTTGCAGTTAATGTGTGTCTAGATGAGAACAAAGTGCTTATTTATGGTCATCACCTGCTTAAATGACATCACTTTTGGCCCTTAGCAGATGCCATTAATATTTATCCAGTCCCCTGTAGGAAATGAGTTTGACACCCCTGGCTTTAAAAGTCAAAACTAGCACTTTGAACTGGGCCCGACAATGAACTGGCAGCCAGTGTAGCTGCTGAAGCAGCAGTCCGACTGAGTTGAACCAATGATCTCCAGCAACCACATGGGCAATAGCTTTCTGCACTAATGGCAGCCCCACGTAAAGCTCATTGCAGTAATCTAATCTGGATGTCACTAGGGCAGGGGTCAACGTAGCCAGGTCTGAGCAACTCAGCTGGTGAATCAGCTGAAGCAGAGCAAAGGCTCCCATAGCCACAGCCACCACCTGGGAGTCCAGGAGCAGCTGCAGATCCAGGAGAACCCCCAAGCTGTGGACCTGCTCCTTCAGTAATTAGTCTATGGAACCCCTTGCCATAGGGTGTGGTGATAGTGTCTAGTCTAGATTCCTTTAAAAAGGGGATTGGACAGATTTATGAAGGAACTCCCTCACAGGTTACAAGCCATGACAGGTATGTGCAGCCTCCCAGTTGCACATACCCATTTAGAAATAGGCTACCTCAGAATGCCAAGTGCAAGGAAGTGGCAACAGGATGCAGCCAACTAGTTGTCTTGTGTATTCCCTGAAGCATCTGGTGAGCAACTGCAAGATACAGGAAGCTGAACCTGCTAGCATTTGGCCTGATCCAGCAGGGCTGTTCTTATGTGACGGTCATAAGAACTACAAATAAAATGTCGTGTTGGGAGCTATTAACATAGCTAAAGACATTTCGTGGAGCTTATCTAAGTATTAAGCCCATTTCAAAGACTCTGTTTCAGCTTGCCCATAATTACAATTTCTGCAACTCTGGTGCTCTCAATATTTTTCTGCAATCATTGCAAATGCTGCATTGGGAATATATATGTATGTGGTAGATTGTTTAGCCATCAGTTCTTACTGGCTTCCAAAGGGACCCTGTCAGCTTTATACAGAATATTTGGGACAAAGATTTGGGAACAAAGGTTAATTTCTGGATGAGGGATTAATAGCAAATCAGCAAATAATGTATCCTAGCTGTAAAATACAATCCCACCCTTTAACTTCCAACAAACAAAATGATGATTTAACAAATGAAGGAATTGTTCTCTCACAGTGAACAATCTGGTCATAGCACATATGCAGTAATGGAAATACGTTCCTTGAAAAATCCCAACTCAGTTACTAAATCGTTCATCCAATAAACATGGTTCTTCCTTGGCAAAGATCTTCCACTAAGAATTAGAAGCCACAGAGAAATGTCTTTTGTAGCAGGCAAACCTTCTGGCCATTCTTTTTGTTCTGAAAACAGGAAACAATTTGACAACAGAGGTCAACCCAACTATTCCCTCAGAGATTCCTGCAGCAGATAACGTACCTTTTGTTGTGTTGGATATCTTCAGGCATAGACAGGAAAAACCAAAATTCTCTGTTCCCCTTGGCTGTCTCCAATCAAGACAATTGCAGAACAATCTTCAGCACGTCATCTAAACTGTCTTTTTTTTTTTTCTTAGTACAAATCAGCTTTGCCCTGATAGTACAACTGGCTGTTTTTAACGAACTGGTAAAAGGAGCTAAAGACAAAGTATCGATGGGCCTCTTATGGTTTCCGTACCCGTGGAATTCAGAACCCTTGCTGATATAGAGTCTGCACTGTATATGCAATGTGATGTATTAACTAAATCCAAACCAACATCACATTAAAATGGGAGAGGATGGCTGTTTTTGTTAAAGATAATGTAACATTTAGAAATAGACACACCACAATTGTAAGCTATAACCTTATTTAAAATTAAAACACATCTGTATGTTAATATTTAGAGAAGTTTATGATCTTTATAAATGCACTTCATTTTGCACTATATTTGAATAGTTTGTGTCTGTGTGTTAAGGGGCCTTCATCTATATCACATGACCAAACATAGGCAGGCAAGGGAAAGGGAAAATGAGAAATGTGCATCTTTTTAAGAGACGGCATGGGGATTGTAAGTACATTTTTTAGATTTTCTCCAGAGTTTTCACAATGTCTGCCCCACGTTCTAGCAATGGCAGGATTTTTGTTATGTACATCCTCATGTTTTCAAACAGTAGATGCATTGGAATTTTGCCATGGGAATATCTCTTCTGTACTATAAACCAGTGTTTTTTAAACTGTGGGTTGGGATCCACTACGTGGATCGCGAGCCAATTTCAGGTGGGTCCCCATTCATTTCAATGTGTATTTTATTTTTAATATATTATATTTTATTTTTAAATATAATATATTATATTTATTATTTTTTAATATTTTATATATTTTAATTCCATCAATTTATGGAATTGATGATTCCATGATATGTGATGGCATTTGGGGAAATGTTACAGATCTGTACTTTTAACAGGCTTTTATGTATATGCTTTTAATGATGATAGTCAATGGGGCTTACTCTTGGGTAAGTGTGACTAGGATTGCAACCTTTGGATGCTTGGGAATTATTTTTTTTAAACAGATGGGCAACTGCTTGGAAGGGTTAGGAGGGTTCTTCTTTATTTTTAAGTACATTTTTAAACTTATTAAACTCCACCCTTATAATCAGCCAGGATTCCGTGATGCATACCAAGTCAGTACACTCAGCCAGTATCAGATCCTAGATAAGGCTAGTTTCATTATTTACTGACCTGGCATTTGGCAACAGCAGCTTCAGGCTAACAGGGCTGCTGCCAGAACCACCAGCAGGTTGAAGAAATGGTGGGAAAGAAAGATTCAACAGCCTGCCCAAGCTCCACCACTGCATCTCCCCTTGCCCATCATCATATTAATAGCAGTATCGCTTGCATCCTTCTCATCACCCCAACACATAGTCCAAAAGAAGCTTATCAACAAATCTACAATCAATCCTAATTACCCCAATACACCCTACATCCAATCAAAACAAATAACAGGGCTGAGGGAAGCACTACCAGCAATTTCCTTTGCCATGAACAATGCTATTTTTCATGCATACTACAGTATATAATTTAGAAGAAAGCATATTTTTATTGAATGTTTTGTGCATAAATAACATGTAAGATTGATTTGTTCCTTACTTGCACCATTAGTGCAATACTTGATTCACGCCTGTTATGTCGTCAGCATTCGCATTTTCATATTTGCTCAGTATTTTGTAAAGCTATTTCCAAGACCAAGTGCTTCCTTTTCTTGGCCAAGCTTTCTGCCAGCTTTACCTTTCTTTTATCTGATCACTTTGTTTTTCTGCCTCTTAGGATTTGATACCAGCATTTTACCCATTTGCAAAGATTCCCTTGGCTGGATGTTTAACAGGCTTGATAAGAACTATGATCTGCTATTGGACCAGTCAGAGCTTGGAAATGTTAACCTTGACAACGTACAGTGCATCAAGGAATTTTTCAATTCTTGTGACACTTACAAAGACAGTTTGATATCCAACAATGAGTGGTGCTACTGCTTTCAGAGGCAGCAAGGTAAAAGGCTAGAATACTTTGCAAATATCAGTGATTGAAATTTAACATTGTAGTCCAACCCTGTTGAAGATTGGGTCATTGCGCAGAACGCTTTGGGGCAGCGGAAGGCACTTCTGCTGTCACAGAATGGCTGCCAACAGAGCATTGCTGTGTGAGGTGGCAATGCTCCAGGACTGTTGCTGAAACTGCCTACACCCGCCGGAGCAAGTACATCAGCGGTGGGAGGTGAGGAGGAGGCATGACGGGGTAGGGGAACTGTGGGAGCTCGAGCTGGGGCCAATGAGGAGAATTGGGCATCTGGTGAAAACTCCATAAAGAAGGGAATGTCCAGCACCACCACAGGAGGTGCCACTGAGGTGAGGAATCTTGAGGCTGAAAACCCCTCCTCTCCCTGGTGAAGATCTGAGGCAGTGGAAGAGGAAAGCTGCTGGCTCGGTGCTGCTTTCGGTGCTGCTGGCTCCCTGCCATGCTAGTTGGTTTTTTTTACTTTGCGGGGAGTGGTGTTTCCCCTCAGAATCAGAAGCCAGCAGCAGCAGATAGAGGTGTCCACAATTAGTGTATCTTTTGAATACCAGATATTAAGGGTGAAAAACATAATGGCTGCCCCTCATCATCTGGGCCAGCCTAACTGAAATGCTCACTTCAAAAAGCATGTGGGGGAGGGGAGGGGAGTGCCAATTTGTTGAGGGGTGCCCAACGGCACATCTGCCCACTGTCCACTGAGTCACCTCAGTTGGCTAGAAGCGAGGAAGAGGTGGATTGGGGAAGAGGCAGTTCATCTCTTCCTCCAGCACAGCTGGAAGAAGAAAGGATTTAAAACCTGTCGTCTCCTCACTCTCCTCTTCACACACTAAGCAGCCAGGGTGACCAAGGAGAAGCAGAGCCCACTTTCCTCACCCTTACCCTGGCTAAAGCCCTGGTGTCACTGCCTTCTTCCACATTGTCCTGTTTGAAATAAATAGGACAAGCAGAACATACTTGAGTTTTGGGAAAGGGTAGTGGAATTGGCATTCCAATTTACTTGGACCTGGCTTTGCTTGATAGGCATATGCTAGATAGGCATGTCATGCTTTGCTTGTGAGCTTTCCAGAGGCATCTGGGTGGCCACTGAAGGATGCAGAATGCTGGGCTAGATAAACCTTTGGTCTTATCCAGCAAAGCAATTCTCACTGCAACATCCCTGGCTTACAGATCACAGCCCTGAGTAACAATGATGTCAGTAGGAGTAAACCACTCTTAAATCATTCATTTGAAATTGGATCGTAGACTGAAGAGTCCATTCCTCTAGAGCATAACTGAAGTTCTAACATGTCTGATGTCGTTGTAGACCCACCTTGCCAGATAGAGCTCAGCAATGTTCAGAAGCAGCAAGGGGGAAAGAAGCTCCTAGGTAAGTCATAGATCATTCTTTTGAAGTTTTTATTGCTTACATAAATAACCCTAGTGAAACTGCAACACAAAATCAATATGAATCCTAAAATGATGGACCAAACTAAGTTCCAGTAACAGAATTTATAAAGTCTTTGAAAGCTATTAAAGTTAGTTTTATTACCTTATCAGTTCTAAGATATTACATCTGTTTTATTACACTCTTAGAATGTCCGTTTTTAGAGACCAAGAAAATGGCTAGATGATACAGTAATAAAATGACATCTGGTTTTAAGTGTTCTCAGTAACATTTCCTGTGGAATATAGAGCTTCTGTGAATAATTCTTTCACTGTTTCAATGTTTGTATAGTTATGTGTTTAGACATAGTTATATTTATGGAAACTGAAACAGTAACTTGAAAACTATGTTGTGTTATGGTGCTTGAGTAGAGGTCTTATTCTGAATTACTTAGAGCACATTCCTAACCTGGAGTTAGGCCAGCAAAGTTTGGCTGGCAAAGGGGCCATTGTGAAGCGCATTTGGACCACTCTCAGAGTCAAGGAGAATAGCACATGTCTGTGTGCAGGATTCTCTGACCTAAAGAGTGGTCCAAATGTACTTTATGATGGCCCTTGTGCCAGCCAAACTTTGTTGGTCTAAGTGTGCTGGCCTAACTCTAGGTTAGGATTGCACCTTTTATTTAGTAGGCTACAGAGGACAGCTAATCTGATGTGATGCACCATTCTGTTAGAATCAACATAGAAATCTATTGCTATTTTAAGTCAAACTGCATAGTGAAAACAAAAAAATTTTTTAATCAAAATTCAGTCACCAGCTTAGAGGCATTCTTTCATGTTTGGGCAAGAAGGTGGACTGCCTCTTATGAGGTAAAAATTTGATGCTCATAGTTTTTGTTTGCAACCCTTCTTAGAGATGTTTTTATTAAGTAATTAATCAGGCTCACCTATTTAATTGATGAAGATGTTCGGAATCTATCAGTATGACTGATTTAATTGACTAAAATAAGTCAACTATTCTGTAATATTTATTAGCAATACAGGCGAGCTGCCGTATCTACAGATCTGGTTTCACTTATCTAGGAATACATAGATACGGGAGGACCCACTACATCCCCCCTGTGCCCATTACATGTACCATTGTTTTAACTTTCTTTTTTTTATTGAAGAAACAAATGTGTATTCATGATTTGTTTGGTTTAAGGCAGATTGTCAGTTTATGCTGCTAGAGTGATTGCTTGTTCTTTGCTGCGTGTTTCTATATTGCACAGGACAGTACATCCCTTTATGTGATGAAGACGGGTACTACAAACCAACCCAGTGCCATGGAAGTGCAGGGCAATGCTGGTGCGTTGACAGATACGGCAATGAAGTGACAGGATCTAGAACGCACGGTGCTGCAGATTGTGGTAAGGCACAGGAATCTTCTGATGGTTGTTACAAATAAGAAAACAGCATGTCATGTGAAAGCCAGAATCTATCTTTAGAATGTCCAATTGTCTGACTGCATGAAATAGAGAATTGAATTTTCTCAGTTAACTCATAAAGGATCGTTGCTTTCAAAGCAGATATATTAAAATTCACAATTCATACCATCCTCCACCCACTAAACCTCCAGAGTGTTAGCAGATTTTTAAATGAAGCATTTGTTAGTCCCATGGGCCTTGTGCCAAATCAGCTCTCTCAGTAAATTACAATCAACACCTTCTCAATTACAGGCCCATTAAATAAACACACACAACTGCATATGATCTTACTTTCATTCAACTCTATTAGAAGCCTTTGTATTCTGTTTATTTTAATAAAGTTAATTTTGACATGTTCTTTTCATACTTATGCAGCAGATGAAATGTATAATTCCATGAGCAGTTTCACATAGACATGCTTAACTCATTCTTAACCTTTTTAAAATTACGAGTTTTAAATGTTTCTTCTAAGTTCAGGTCCTTGCGAGTCAAAGGGCCTAATCCTATCCAACATTCCAGCACTGCTGCAGCCGTGCCATTGGGGCATGTGTTGCAACCTGTAGGGGGGCAGTAACAGATACCTGCTCAAGGTAAGGGGACATTTGATCCCTTGCCCGAGGGCTGCATTGCAGCTGTATTAGCACTGGGAAGTTGGATAGGATTGGCCCCTAAAGGTGCCAGTCTCTTGTCAGTGAAGAACATCTTAGGGGTTGAGCTTGAACATGGCCCTAGAGCAGTGGTTCCCAAACTTTTTAGAGGCCCTAGAGGATACTGCTTGGTTTATAAATGCCAAGTGGTATAGTTATAATGACGATTGGGCAGCAGTGCTCATCCTACCTACAAGTAGCAGCTTGTTTAACCTGTGATGCATGTAGCCTAATCTGCCCTATCAATTTAGCAAACCATCCAAAATTGGGTTCCTTTCCACTGGTGGATCCCGGAGCCACAGTTTGGGAACTGCTGCCTAGAAGGCAGGAGTTCTTTGAAAGGTACAGAATCCTGAATTCCTCTGGACAAGTCTTCTACTTCTAGCAATACTATAAGAACATTTGAAAATATCTGACCACCAACTGGCATAATCAACCAGAGAAATGAGCTCATTCACCATGACTCTTTTTCTTGTCATTGTACAGCAATCTGGCCTTTTAGAAGATTCCCCAATGTTTCTGTGGCTTTCAACTCAGGGAGTGTATGTGGCTAAAGTCTATGAGTCTTCAAGAAAGGTGGCAAATGCATACTGTAATAAATAAACAAAATAAAGTCCATCAGAGGTGTATAAACCGCTGTCCATAAACCGCTATAGGTCACTGTGGTAAGTCCTAATAGAGCAGTGGTTCTCAAACTTAGCACTGGGACCCAAACGTAGCACTGGGACCCAATTTTTAGAACGATAGAACCCAGAAGTTATACAATGGCCAGAAGTGCTGTCATTGTGACACCAAAGCTTGCTGCTTTCCTCAAAATGCAGCAATAAGCTGGGTTGTTTCTCAGCCACTTTCCAATTTTAAAGTGAATCAGAAAGGAAGAAAGTCCTATTGACACAAGCAAAATAGCCACACAGTCTTTCCCCTTTCCATCATCCCATATATTAAATATGGCTGCCCTAGGTGCTTCGTAAATCACCTGACATTGGCTCATGACCCACTGATGGGTCCCGATCCACAGCTTGGAAACCACTATACTAGAGTATTTTCTGTTTGTGTAATATCTTGAAGCAAACTTTGATACAAAACTGACGCTGCTATAATTTTTCTTAGCTATTGATCTAGAGATATCAGGGGATTTTGCCAGTGGTGATTTCCACGAATGGACAGATGATGAGGATGATATGATGAATGATGAAGATGAAATTGAAGATGACGACGAAGATGAAGGAGATGACGACGAGGATGACGTTGAAGAGCATGAAGGATATATTTGATGCTTGTAGCTGTGAATAAATTGTCTCTTTCTAACATTTACAAGATGGGCACCCCAGAAAATTCCTATTCCTTTTGAAGGGCAAAAGGATTCTAAACAACATGTATATTTTGTATGATTATTTGACATATTGCAGCTGGAGTCATAGACTTTCTTTGTTTAAATGAAAATCATTATATTATGTGTTGTTTTTATATGCCGTTGAGCAGAAAAAAAACACACTGGAGCCTCGCCTGAAGAAAGGAATGTGTATGTGCTACTTAAAAAAAAAAATCTTAAATGTGCAGATAATCATAAGGACAACCAAACTTTTTTACAAACTTCCATGAAAAGAGACCTCTTCTGTTTGGGATTGTATGTTTATGGTCATTTCCAGCAGGTATAAGTAAAGAAACTTCAGCTGTGACTTAGACCATCTGGACTGTTTTTCCCAAAATACGCATGGGCAGGATAAGTAAAGTTCAGTAAAGACATAACATGTCACCAGTTTATAATTTACCAGAGAAGTGGAGAAGCCATCCCTGTAGAAGACAGGTCAAGGCCTTCTTTGTGTTTGCAACTGTTACGTTTTTGACTTGGAAATTTCTAGGATCTCGAAATGATTTTTTTAATGCAGTAAATTCTCCAAATCTAAAGTTTTGTTGTCCTTTTGTTCTGGGTTTCTTTTTTTTCTTTTTTTTAATGTCAAAACCATGTAAGCTTGTTCCATGTGCAGGCGGCCTGATCATTTTATTTTTTGTTTCTATAGTGTTCTTTAACCACAAAATTAGTTTAACATATTTTAATGGGAAAATTACATAAAGAGTGTGTTTATATATTACTGTACTTGACAAGACACCTGCCCCAATAAATGCTTTCTAACTCCTTATTGTGGCTTCTTGGTTTTCCAACTCAGAAACTAATTTTGCATCTCTTTCCTAATTATGTCCGGTTTGTTTTCTAGTTAAGAACTTTAGAGAAGTATTGTAAGGTGCCTTGCAAAATAGAGAGATTTATAGCATGCATACCAATATAAGATTATTAGGCAATAGCTGAACATTACCAAATTCCAAATTTATTATCAATATAGGTACTGCTGCTGGAATGAAGAAATGGATTATTTTCTCCCCCACCCCCATTGTTATATAATTACCATGTAGAATACATTATAATTCTTAAGTAGAGTAGCATTCAAATTTGACTGTAGAGAAAATTATTTTAATCACTGTATTTATGTTAGCATGTTAATTAATTGTGCAGACGTTTTGAAACTCCACCACCTTCATTCATATCAAGACCTGTGGCTTTGTGCCATAATAAAATTGAAAGAACCTGTGTAATATTATGCAAGCAGTTGTTTAATTTCAACTGTGTGTTACTGTTTTCCCTGATTTTTATCTGCAGTTAACTGAAAGAAAAATTGGTTGGGGTTTTTTTTTTTTGCATTTGTTTTCAATAGGTTTAATACTAAATTTAATTATTATTTTATTGTAATATTAAAGTACACTGCAGTTTTCTTTTTTTATGTTTATGTATAGTTTGCAAAATAAAGACTCTTGTAACCAAGTTTTACCCAGAATGTTGTGAAGATTCTTTTGGGGATGGCTGGCAAAGGCCTTGGCAACACTTTTCAATTGAGGAGTATCTGAACCAGAGGAGCAATCCACCAAACAGCCGTTCTTTGCAATATTTCTTTATGATTGAACTGGGGCAATACTTTCTAGTCATTCTTAATCCACAGTCAGCCCTTTCTGTATTGATGAAATACATTGCATTGGATTTCACGGAGTATGCTGTGATTGTATAACTCTTCTGCTTGTCCTCATTTGTTGTTCAGTTGCTAAGTCGTATCCGACTTTTCGCAACCCCATGGACCACAGCACGCCAGGCCTCCCCGTCCTCCACTAGCTTCCGGAGTTCACCCTATTTCATGTTCAGTGCTTCAGTGACACTATCTAACCATCGCATCCTCTGCCGTCCCCTTCTCTGCCGCTTGTCCTCATATGTCCTATCTGTTCTTAAAGGTAAAGGTTTCCCCACGACCGAATGGTCTAGTCATGACTGTAGGGGGCGGTGCTCATCTCCGTTTCAAATCCTGTAGAGCCGGCGTTTTTGTCCGAGGACAAGCTTCCGTGGTCATGTGGCCTGCATGACTCTATGCCGTAGCGCACGGAACGCCGTTACCTTCCCACCGAAGTGGTCCCTATTTATCTACTTGCATTTTTTAGGTGTTTTCAAACTGCTAGGTTGGCAGGAGCTGGGACAAGCAACGGGAGCTCACTCCATCGCACAGTCTTGAACTCCCAACCTTGCGGTCGAAAGCCCAGCAACAGCGGATTAACTCGCTGTGCCACCACATCCCATATCTGTTCTTACATAAATGTTAATGCAGTGCTAGGAAGGGGGACCATCTCAGTTTACTGTCATCATGTAACAGTGCAGCTTTGTGAAAACTGGGTGCATGTATGTTGCCCTGTATGCCTGCACAGCACAGCAACATGCAAACCTTTCCCCATTCCCGTGCAAAAGAACCAGTAGCTAAAGTATTTATTTATTTATTTATTTAATTTGAAGAATTTATACCCCGCCTTTCCCATGCCGAAGCAAATGCCTAAGGCGGCTTACATGAGCAGGCTAGTCTACACCACCATTTTTTTCAATGGGTTTTTTACAAATCTACAGTATTCTTGTGATCTGCCAATCCTCAGGCCCAGATGTTGCCTTCACAGTGTGGTTCTCTCCTTTAGCTGCCTGCCATCAAGCCTCAGCAGGCAATTGCAAGTCAAGCCTGGACAGGTCCTCAAGGTCGTATTCCCTTCTTTGCTGGGTGGCCTCCTCCGCAACTCTCACTTGCAGTGAGCTTATCAGCTCCACAGCGACTCTGTTCTGCCACCACAGGTACTACAGCTTGTCACAGCCTGGCATTCGTCTCCCATCCAAAAGCAAACCACAGATTATCCTGCTTAGCTTCAGGCAGTTGCAGCAACTCAACCATCAGTCCACACCTCCTGTCCAAAACATATCACAGTCTGGCCTATTCCACTTAGCTATAGTTCCACACAGGTATTTGTTAAAATTGGGCTATTTATGGCTAGGATCACACCATCCATGTCCTCCATGAATGTCTCTACCCCTTTAAGAGTCATCTAAACTAGTGCTTATCACCTTATTTTTGGACAATTAGGAATCTCATAGCCTTGCTACCTGTGAATATGTGTTTCTAGCTTCCATTGCTGCTTGTCCAAGTTGCTCGTTTCCCTTCCTTTTCCAAAAAGATGGTCAGTCAGCGTGATTGAGTCCTGTTTGTGGAAGTGAAATTGGTTAAGTGATGTCATCAAGGTTCTCCTGCTGTCTCCGCTTGCTGATTGGCTCCTTATGGAACTCCATGAGGAGCACTGTTGTGATTGGTGATTGCTAGGGTCTGTGTGGGAGTGGCCATTGTTGCTAGACTGGCTCTTTTTTACTGCCATTGTGAACCTGATGCTTTTGCTGGGAGAGTGAAGAATGATGACTAGGTACACTGGATGACTAGGTTCACTGCCGTGTACACTAGGTACACGGCAGCCATTGGGTTCAATTCAGTGTGCTGGTGCTGCCTACTCACAAGTCATCATAAACATACTTGCCTTGTTTATTTGTTCACATTTTTATGCCACCTTTCCTCCAAGGAACTCATAGTTCCTTCCCTCCTTTGGTCAACAACCATCTTGTGAGGTAGATGAAGCTGTCTTGCCCATGGTCACCTTGGAAGCTTCATAGCTGAGAGGGGATTTGAACCTGGATCTTCCAGATCTAAGTCCAACTCAAACCACTACAAATTTGATGTAGTGTAGTGTTTTGACGCACATTTGCAATGGCTAGCACCAGGACAGTGGATGCTACATTAGAATTGGGCTGTGATTCTGCATAATTGGTTTTAGTACCGCAGAGTTTAATTCTGTCACTGCTGGTCGTTGTCACGTTTTCATTCTTGAATTATCAAACTATAACCATGTTTCTACAATAACTATACTAGCAGTAAATGAATCTCCGACCGCATAGGTAGGCACAAATGCATGGTAATGACACCGAGTTGATGAATGGAAGAACTTGATCACAAAAGTACGAAGTCTACTAAGATAAAATTCAAGCACTTGGTCATATTTTCCAACTTGCTCTCTCTTCCTGGAGAAAGTCCAATTACAGCAACCTCATGTATATTGGCATCTTTATAGTGATCTATCCATGCCCTAACATTTTCAGATATGTTCTTTAAAAAATCTTGAAAATGGGGACCACATAAGGAGATAATTGTGTGAAATATTTTAGTTATGCTTGTGCAACCTCCCATTACTGTTTGGTGGGAGGGGGTTTCAGCTGATACAGCCAAAATTTGCTATATAAATAAAGACCCTCACTATGCAACACCATGCAACGGTCTATGCAACGGTCGTGGGGAAACCTTTACCTTTATGCAACACCACTCACACGTTTTTTTCCTTTCCATACCACCTTTATAATTTGTTTGTCTGATATCCTAAGCATTGTACTATGTTTGATTTGATCTGTTATTCACTGTTTTAAAAGACTTTCATACACACCTGTGTTACTAGTGATTGCTTAGATTTTAAAAAAGAAAATCAATAGCCCTATTTACATTTCATTCCCAAGCAATGTCCCTCTTCAATGCAAAAATCCTCTCGCTAATGTCCTTAATCTCTTATTTCAAATGTGCATGTTACTGTGTAATTTTGACTGCAATCCTAGGCACAGCTTCCTGGGAGTAAGCCTTATGGAACACAATGGGACTTGTGTATTATCTCCGACATTTCACACACATTAGAAGTGCTATTATGCTATTACGGTAGCTATTTGCATGAAGGAAGAGGTGCAAGATCCAAACTGTGGAGCCTGAGGAACTGAAACAGGCATCAGTTTTTAGCAAAGAAGTTGATTTTGTAGCAACTTTTGCAGCTGGTATGTGAATCACATCTGAAGCACCAGCTGCTAAGGTCACTGTTTTTTATTTGGTGCTTATTTTTAGACCAATTATGTCCCAGGGATTTGGTGGGTGGAGGAAGCAATTAATTTTCTTTTAATTTACTGACATTGGGCACTTTCACATTTGGAGAGGTGGTCCTCCTGTGCTCACTTACCTACTGGGTCTTGGCCTAAACTCTAGGAAGAGACAGTGAAGCATTCTTCACTCCCTCCCCCCCCCAAAAATGACTGTCTTTAGAACGATTCCTCCTAGTAATTATGCTCATCTAGGTGAAGATTAATTCTCGTCAATTTACCATTTCTGCTTTACTAACACAGCAGATGAATGCTTATAAAGCATAGCACTTCTAAAAATAAGACTGCTATGATAAATGGTCCCACTTCTCTAGGAGATTATTCAGCTGCAATATCTACTGCATGTTTAACACTAGTGTAGACAGGAAGTTTGTGTACATTTCCTGAAAATGACAAGAGTCTAAGGCAGTCTTTAAGACAAGATTATTGGCATCAATAATCCAAGCATCCACGTGCTGTTAAATGTCTGCTACCTTTCAATCTGGCTCGAAGCCTTTACTTTCACCTATTAATGTGCCCTGATTTCCCCTCTTCTATTGCTTTTCATAGTTATGGCCATTGTAGTGGCTTCTGCAATAGAACAGTCTATAAATAAGGAGGTGGATGAATTCCGTATCCCTCATTGATAGAATTGATTATTGCAGAGTCAGAAGGGCCAGTCTCTAATTTGTATCTTTCACATTTGTATCCTGCTTTTCTTTCAAGAAGCTCAAGTTGATGAACTACATGTAATGGGTTTCATCTCACCACACCAGTCTCTAGGAGTCCTGTAAGTAATCCAATGCTGATTTCAATGAGCTTGCTTATAATCCCCCATTGTCTAAGAAGGAACAGAAAATCTCCTGTATCTCTGATAAGGACACTGCAATTTATCTCAGTTCATGTGGCAAAAGTACAAAAATGTACTAAATCAAAATAAAAAAATTAATTACTAATAACATTCCTCTAGTATGGTGGTTCTCAAACATTTTAGACCAGGACCCATTTTTTAGAATGGCACTCATGTCGGGACCCACTGGAAGTGATGTCATTAACCTGGAAGTGATATTGTAGCCGGAAGTGACAAATCTCTTTTTTTAACCTTGTTGTAGCATAACTACTGATGTTCCCCTATCTTTAAAAAGACGTTCCCAGTATCCACGGTTTTAGACAACCATCCTTTAGGGGATGGGTGGGTGGGTGTCTGGAACAGAAATGCAACAGATACTGGGGCATGCCTGTATTTGAATTTGTCCTAGTAAAGTATGTGTAAGATTGTGTACAAACTGATGGTATATTTAAATGTATTGCTATACAATACTCTCAGAATGCAGCATGATACTAAAAAAGAATTAGTTTCTTTGTATCAATAAATGACCATAGATAAGAATGGATGAAAAGCTAACCATCCAAAATCAAATTTCACATGGTGGAACATTATGGTATTCCTGTTTGTTTTGTGATGTTTCCACCCTAGCCTAGAAGCCATTGACTGAGCAAATGATTGAAGTGTGGTAAGCAAGGAGTGGTAAGCAAGGGCCTTTGTGGCGGAAAGGCGGGGTATAAATCAAATAAATAAATAAATAAATAAAAGGAGTAAGTAAGGTGGTAAGCAAGGAGAGGTGTAGGATTTGTATGTTGTGCTGAATTTCTGTACTACCTCCAAACCCTTGAATATTATAGAATGGAAATAGCCCACTACCATGTGATGGTGGGGAACATTCCTTATTTCAGGTATAGTGAAGGGAAGCAATTTATGAGTGGAGTAAGACAAAATGTTCTGTTCCTGTAGAAAAGTTAGAAAAGCTTTCTCGAGAAATACACCCACACTTGATCCTGGTGAAAAGCCTTGAATGTAGAGGAATACAAATTTTACAGTGTTAATTCCGGCATGGTGAGTCATGCATCATAAACCATGGCTAGTCTACAGAGGTTTAATTAAGAAATGTCGTACATGTTAAGGATGAGAGAAAAGGAGAATGGCATGAAAATAATGCAAAGAAATAATATCTCTACTATGGATATCTGCAGAAAAAAGGTGTTGCTGGTTTTGTTATATAGATGTTGAAAGGAGGCAACACACTGTAGAATCACCTTTCACATTTTTCAAATTACTTGCTGAAGATTATCTTGAAGTGTAATGAAGCAGAACTACTACTAATAGTGTGTTTGGCATCCATAGCCATTACTTTCATTCTCCCTCCTGAAGTCCCATATCATTTTTATGTGTAAACATTGCAGAGTAAGCAGGTGAGAGGGGATGAAGTAGGTTGAGGGCAGGATTTTAGTCTGTGTTCGATAAGCCTCCCAGGGCCTTCTTTGGAATCTGCTGTCGGCATTCATGAACTTTCTTGGCAAATATTTGCAGAAAAACGTATCTGTTTTCTGAGGACTCTCTTTTCATTCACAGCATTGGCTGCATTACAGGCACACTGTAACCCAGGAATTGTAGTATGGTTGTGGTAGCCCAATTTTACCTGATATGACATGGGATAGGGATGCTGCAATGCTATGGCTCAGCCACTCCTTGTTCTTGCAGGCAGGCGTTGGTATTGCTTAAGTTACAGAAGCATTCCAGAGAAAACAATGGGAATGTTATCCAGAGCAAAGCATAAATTCTGCTGCACAAGAACCTACAAAGCCATTGGCTGTGTGTGCGCAGAAAGTTACTTAACATATGCACTGGCGAAGACTTGCTGGAGGAAATGGTGCCAGGTTAACAAAAAGCCTTCTAAGACATGAAAATGTCACTTCTGGTTTCCCCGAGAAATGGAAAGTGGTGTTTTAAGGCCCCCGGAAAGTTTCTAGATGGAAGGCAGTGGGTTCAATTAGTGGTGGTGGTGGTGGCACGGCTGGGGTTGGCACTGTCCCTCCAGCCATGCCGCCTGGGGTCATTTCACCCTGTGGAGCCCCCCTAGGAATGCCACTGCATGGGGGATATGTTCCTGCCCCTCCCCACGGACATCAGAAACCATGAATAAGGGGGGGGACTTGGTCTCCATGGGCCTTTGCAGCCCCCTGTGGCCCATTACGCCCAAAGAAATAAGATCTCTTGCTGAACAAATGATATTAGCAAAATGTTCCTTGCCAGACAAGCATACAAGTAGCCC
>JAJKFI010000003.1:22767055-22818183 GCA_029204185.1 Lerista edwardsae
TTTTTTTCAAATGCAGGCAAGCCTTTGAAATTGCAGCCCTAATGCAGTTACTAGGAAGGAAGCCCCAGGAAACAACACAGGACTTGCTTCTGAGTAAAACACAAAGAACTGTGCTATCAGTCTATTCCTTTCTATCATATATGCTCTAACATGCTCAACCTCCTGGGTTTTGTTTTGTTTTAATCGCTGATCTCCCTTCTTTGCCATCCTGTTCAGATAAGTCTGCTGAGTTTATTCAAACATGCTAATCTCTTGATTTGTGCAACATTAAAGTCTTGCTGAGACAAATACTGCAGACATGACACCATGTTGCCACGGTGGGGAAGTTGGGGAACAGCACACCCACGAAGTACCATCCTGTTGTATCCACTAAGTTCCACCTCCATGTGCACATTAAGCCCCACCTTCTGCTGCCTTTCTCCCCAACATAAAGAGTTCATCAGTGTAGATTAGGGGCCTCCACACTCTGCAGGATGAATCCAGGATAAAGATCTCAGATACAGATCTCAGGTGTAACATGGTGATTGCGAAGACTTGCCATTCCACGCCATAGCTGATCTTTGCAAAGAGTTGTGCAGGGCAGCTGCTTCTCCCTGGAAATTGGGGTGCAGAGCCTTCTGGGGTGATGTGTGGTGGAAGTGGCTGTCTCACATGACTCTTCACAAAGATCAGCTGCGAAAATAGGAAGCTGTGGCACAAAATGATTCTTTGCCGCCACCACACTGCACCTGAGATAGTTAATCTGGTGAACCGCAGGCCATAGTTGGAGATGCTTGGTATAGACATGGGTGGAGGGGGGGTAGGATTTAGAACACATGTCAGTGCAGTGGTTGGGTTTAGCAAGCACATTCTCAGCTGGCTCCCCTATCCTTCCACATACAGCATCCATACCATGTTAGTCTCCACAGGGCCCAAGTGGTGATTTGCATATGTGAACAAGTTGATAAAGCTTTTATCATCATAAGTGACAATGATTTTCACTCGAGTTGGTTTTGGCATCAGTCATCAAATGTAAGTAAATCAAGAGTTTTGACATCCATGGTGGGAATAAGTGGGACTTGTAGCACAACAGGTCCATCACTTGCTTTGCATGCACAGGGTTCCTGGTTACTTCATGGGGGCCAAACAGCACATTATAACAACTGTGTAATACAGGTATCCCCTGGTATCCACAGTGGAAGTGTTCCTCAGCATCCTACCAACATCCCTAGATAGGGCTGGAAAAGACTCCAATCTGCAATTCTGGAGACCTGATGCCCATCGGCAGAAACAAATATTGGGCTAGCTGGACCAATGATCTAACTGGGTATCAGGCAGTTTTCTGTGTTCTAATTTTCTGAAAAGTATGAAAAATAAATGTAGTTTGAAAAAAACACCCTCCCACATCTTTGTTATGGATGAATTCCTTAGAACCAGGGGTGTGTTGAGAAAAGTTAGCAGAGTAGAACCCCGCAGAACAAAGGCAGCTTTCCACAGCGCAGGCAGCTACACAAAACGCAAGGCAGCAGGCTTACAACTTAGGCTGGTACGGCAGATAACTGACTCCCACCTCTGGAATGTGTAGGAGGTTGGGAATGAGGCTGCAGACACAGAGGCTTTGCAGGAAAAAGGTTTGTATTGTTGCAGAAGAACTTGGAGCGGTTACAGAAAAGAAAACAGCAAGCAAACGATTCCACACAGGAAACTTCGATGCAAAAGTATAAACAGCACACTTAACATAGTCAGTGATGCAAAAAGAGGGTAAACAATCCAACAGAGTGCTCCGCAGCACTTGGTCTCTGATAGAGCAAAGATGGTATGTTTCTTAGCTAGCTTTATACAAATAGGCAGCCAATTGCTGCACTGTGGCTGAGGGTGTGGCAGCATAGTTCTGCCCCTTTGCACACGTCTCCACTCAACAGGTGTTAGCACTTAAGGTCACGAGTGGATGACTGTGCTGATTCCTCAGCCATGAGGCCTGTGTGCCATGAGGCAACACACTTTGGTTCAGGCCTAGATTTAGAGGCTAGCTTGACCAGAAGCTCTAACCTGTTTCAGAACCTGACAGGGTGTAACTAAAGAAGTGCAGGGGGGTGTAATTGTACCAGGCAAGCTTTAGAGGGGCAACAAGCTGGGCTTGATGCTAGTGGCAAAAATGGTGAAAACCTTGAAGTGCATAAATAATGCCATCATGTTATATATTGTTGGAAAGGTAATTTAATGCAGAATGCAATGAAACAAATTGGAATGTAATATCTTTATCAAATGTAATGTAAAAAACAAAAAAACTGAAAACGAAAATACAACTGTCATGTAAAAATAGCTGGCTTAGATAACTTTTAAAGTGGCCAAAAAAAAAAAAAGGGAGGAACCATGCACACCAGCCTGAGCTCCTTGCAAGAAGGGTAGTATTAAAATATGAAAAATATGAATGAATGAATGAATGAATGAATGAATGTTTTTGTTGTAAGGGGGAGAATGTTAAACATTTATGAGCCCTGAGTGTCAAAGGGCCTAGCTATGCCACTGTTGGTAGATCACTGCAGTCTTAGGATCAGTAGCAGGGGGCATGCTGTTGGGGGGGGAGGGTACAAGTTCCCCACATTTTTAACCTTTTTTAAAAAAGCCCTGGTATGCTGTCACCTTCAGAAGTGACATCACTTCCTGTTGTGACATCACTTCTGGGTTATCGGCACTGGGCTACTTTCATTAGCTACGCCACAGCACAGCTTCATAAAGCTTTCCAGAATCGTTGCATCATGAGAGTGGAAGATGGAAGGTGGATAAAGATGATAGGAGCTGTCATGGTCCGTGTCATGACATGAAGGCATTTTGCTTTTTAAAGAAAGGAAGCAAAAGGAGAATCTGTTTGTTTGAAACCATGCTAGGAATAATTTCCTTAAATTATAGATAGGGCAATCTGTTGAAATTCTTTGCTATTATAAAATATTTACTATTCCCCCCGTAAACGGGGCAATTAATATGCAGCTCATGAGTTTATGAAAAGAACCGATTGTGCTGATACAGGGGGGTGGGGGAGGGAATCCAAAAAAAGAGGAGAAGAAGGAAATGGAGAATTGTGAGAAGGTGATGAACATGTGGAAAAAGTGATTAGAGGAGGCAATTACAGTTTTCCCCCCGCACCCCAACACACACACACACACACACACACACACACACACACACACTGTTAAATGACTGCACAAGGCACATGGAACATCATTCAGACAAACAGAATAGCTGAAGAACTGGTTAAAGCAGCAGAGGATGGAATAAAGCTAAACTGAAAAGAGCAAATATATTCTGCCAGATGGCCTCATCCCTAATACATTGTACAACGTTTGTTTCCTCCAAAGATGCCTGTAAATTCACTGGCATTAACTAGTAAAAGAAGCAAGAAAGAAAGTATTGGATAATGAGCTTTATTTTTTCTTATTTTTTTGCATTCAGGAAGCCACTGTCTGCTTACATGGGGGTCGTCTCCTGTTGAAAGGCTACGAAGGATGACTGCACCCCCAAGCCCTCTTATTTCAATATGAAAACTATATCAGGCATGCAACGGCTTGTGGATTTTTGAAAATAAACTCTGGATGTTGCCTGAATGGCAAATAAAATGATAGACCGTCTCTTAACGGGTGCTGCTAGGCAGCGTGGTCACTATGGATACAGAGCGAACCTCTCAGCTCTGAGAATCTTGGGTCTGGGAATGGCCTTGATGCCCATAATCAAGCGCAGAGCCCATTGTACACCATGGTCCATTGCAACTGAAGGGGTTGCACAAGGCTTTCACAGAACATAAACATAAATGTCATTGGGTGGTCTTGAGCACAACAATATCTTTCACCTTCAGTACACATCTGAACAATATGCATAGTAACCTACCATGCAAAGTTGATGACAGAGTCCGTAAAGCTCTATCAGCAATGACTATACAGCAATTTGCAAATGAAGTGTAATATAAATGAGAAATAACTGCAGTAACTGAATCAGTAAAGTGCTGTTTGATGAATGATTGTAGTTCAGGGGTACAAATTGCAGCCTTGGCAGTGTACATACCCAACGTCCAATACAGGCACAGCCTGAATCAAGGTTGTGCAACGTTTGTTACCAAACCATAACCCTGGACTGGGCATTATTTGGACTGACTGTTCAAGTGAAACCCATTATTGGCTAATGTTGAGAAAGCAACAAACATCTTGGAGTGTAGGGGAAGGCTGACAAGTATGCGGAAGGGGAGAGGAAATGACATCCAAGCAGTACTCAGTGATGCACATTTAGAAGGTAGATCCAAGTACAAAAACACAATTGGCAGCTTTCTGTTCAAAAGTCTGTTTTGGTACATACGGATGTACTTCTTTCTGGATGCTGTTGAATCAGTACTGCAGTGAGTGCTCCCTGTCTAGGCTGTATGTATCTTTCTGGAAGAGATCTCTTATTTCAACAACCTTGTTTACAAGAGCATAACAAGAGAAATGGTTCTGCACATGTGTTTTGATCTGAACAGAGCAAGGCAGGTTGGAGAGTATTATAGAGCAAGTCGCATCAGAGCACTTTGCTTGTATGTTTAAAAATGTGTTGCAGTATTGAATAGTTACTTTGTATGTGCGTGAAGTAGAAATGCCTCTGACATTTATCTGGGTCCATGCAAAAGCGCAATTACCTCTCAGGTGGAATATGTATGTTTCCTTTCCCTGTGGCGATGCGCCTTTAAAAAATTCCCCACTACTGAGAGAATAAAGGCTGTTTCTTTAAAACATGATCCCAGTTATATAATGACACAGTTCCCAGTGTTGGAAAAAAAATATCAGAACTGGTAGCTTGAGGTGCAGAATTGACATGGTCTCTGTCATGTGCTCAGGAGGATAGCCAGCCCCAGCGAGAGAGCTGGAGGAGTTGAGTTCCTCACCCCTCCAGTCGGGAGCCCTGGGGATGAACTGTGTACAAGGGATGAGGTGTTGCCCTTCAATTCAGTTCTAGTGCCTATTGCAATAGACATTCAAGCTGCACTTGCCTTGTCTGAGTTTCTATTGCATGGAACCCAATATATACTGTAAGTCTCTACACTGGATAGATCAGATGCGTGGACTGAGGGCTGACCAGTGTATGTTGTTCAGAAGCTTGGAAGGAAGCAGCAGCAGCAGCAGCTAAGGTCCTGTGCAGATGTTATGCAACTTGTGGGTGTTCATGAGACATCTCCTCAATGCCCCATCCCCATGGACTCCTAAGCCCCCTCTCCCCAAAAAGGTAGCGCAGCAGAAGCCTATAATTGCAAACTGGAGGGAGAAGATTATCATCCGGTCTCGACAACATTCTGAAGGAATGTGAACCAAAACCAGAGAACGGTGAGATACGAGCTTTATGGGACAATTTTGGGAACAAAGCAGTACTTAGTTCTGGAGTCTGAGAGCCCAATCCTGTCTACTCAGAAGAACGTCCCATTATAGTCAATGGGACTTACTCCCAGGTAAGTGTGGATAGGATTGCAGACGATGGCATTATCTGTATTTGCTTCTCATTGAAGACTATTTGGTTCTCATTGAAGACTGTGTTATGTTGGGATTTTAAGAAAAGAGGCAATAATGTGTTTGTTGAAGTTGTCTTCTCCTGCTGTATGAAAAATCTACAGGGAATTTAAAGTGGGACTGCATTATACCTGCTCATTAGTACATGGGATGAAGTGGTCCCAAGGTGAGCTTGTTTTGAGATGACCAAATCATTTTTTTACCCCTGTGATACACACTGATTTTGTTCCAATGTTGTCCCCTGGCAAACAGCTTGCGCAAGGTTTTTTGAAGTATTGCCTAACCTACAAAACCTGGGATTTGACGCAGTGCCATTTTCATACCTTCAACTTGCTGAAAAAAGCTAGCTTTCTCTCCCTTTCGCTCTCCACTGATATATTGGGAAGCTCAGCTGAGTTTTGCCTTAAGAGGTAACAAGTCATTGACACAAGCTCAGGGAAAAAAATATTGCCCTTGAAATAAGTAGCACAAACAGAGTTTCCAGGCCTGCTCTACAGGGATTATACATGGTTTAGAGCTATTAAACTGAATATTGTATCTGTTCCTGAATTCAAGGTTCTTTTTCTCCTGTTGTGTTTTCTTCCTTTTTGTCTAGTCCAGCTGCCCAGGTAATCGAGTTTTTACAACTTCCCTTGGGAAAATTGTAGATCACCTAATTTAGCTTCCCATTTTACCCTTCTAGTCAGCCTATATATTCCATTTTATAAATTCACCTCATTATTCTTAATTATACCTTTTTGCCAAAGTCTAAATAATTCACCCTCTTCCTTTGGGGGTTTGTACCTTTCAAATATCGGTTGTATGTTATTACTATCCTTTCCTTATTACTGAGCCAAGCTGTGCTGAGTTGGTACTCTTAGTCACTCTTTCCAAAAGGCTTCCTTCAGAGTTGTCAGTATGGGTAGACTGCTGTTTAAAGAACTTGACCTGATTTATCAATATCTTTCTGGCCCACCCTGGACATGACTGAAAACTCTGGATTTGGAACTCCTGTTATCTTTTTTCTTTCTCAAAAGCAGCCAGGAAAGGAGATAATTTTGATCAGGGCTGTGATATGAGGAGAGCTGGTCAGAAGCTGGGGAAGACATATGCCTGACATATTGGATAGCTGCTGCCAATCAGAGTAGACCAGTGGTATTCAAAGACCGGGACCCACTTTTTAGAATGGCACTCGTGTCAGGATCTACCAGAGGTGATGTCATTAACCTGGAAGTGATGATGTGGCAGGAAGTGACATAATCGAACAGGAAGTACATCATTGTAACATAATAAAATGACACTCCTGAAATGCAAATTTGCATTCTTGGACTGCAGCAATTGCACAACCATGAAACATCCCTGACAGAAAGCAAGATTAGGATAAAATATTATGTCCTAACAAGCACTGAACTAAAATTTTTTTCCAAAAATCCTCACTTGAAAATTCAAATTGTTAACACCCACAAAAGGAAAATAACAAGAGTAAGGTCTGCAGTTTCCAAGATGGCTACTCCCAGCTTTCTGTGACCCATCTGACATCAGGTCAGGACCCACCAAGTGGGTCCTGACCCACAGTTTGAATAACACTGGAGTAGATGATACTGAGCTATTGTATCCCATTATCTTGGCACAGTATAGAATTATTTCATTTTTGATGCAATAACTTGCATTTTGACATAGGGGATATAGAAATATCTGTTCCTCCAGAGGATCTTAGCCTTATGTGTGACTTGATTTATTCTGTATCTCTCCAGTTATGTATAATCTACTCATTTTTAAATGAGGTTTGGGTCTCTCAAGGTAGCTTATACAGATACCCAGGCAACTTTACCAGTAGCAGATCAGGCTTTTCCTTCCTTCTGATTTGAATCTTCCATGGTGATAAGCTCTTGTTAGCTTTGTAATCGCTCAGGAAATCTGGCAGGCTACCCTGTTTGTTGAAGGTGAAATTGATTAAAAAATTGAAATGAAAATATTTCTGTGAAATATCCTTTTCCTTCAAAGCAGCTTAACTTTGTAAAAAAATTACTTTGATTTGGATGGGATTTCTTCAACCTCTTGAAGATGCTTGTAGAAAGATTGTAGATCTAACACTATACATATTAAATAATTCTGTGTTGTGGTCCAAAGTCTCACCCACTTCATCCCCCCTCCCATCCTATTGTAACCTTTCTTTTCTTCTGCACTGCCAGAGTATGTTGGGAGCCAACAACAAAACCAACGGAAGAGAGAAATCTTCACAAATAATCCATATGCAGATGCATATAAATAACAATTACAGAATACCCTCTGGAATATATGTTTTCCTTTCAACACTGAGAAGCAGCAATACAAAAGCAACTATATAAAATACTAAAATCACAATGCTTACGCTGATCCTCCTGGAATGTATACAAGTGATAACGGATTTTTGTTGCATCTGGGGAAGATGTCAGCATTTCAGGACAAGGGCATAATCCTAACCTGTGCTGGGCTAGCTGGCCTGCACTGTACCTAGCGTAGGTTAAGAGGCAGCTGGAGGTCACTTAGGATAAGGGGATATTTTTCCCTTACCCCAGGTAAAGCCCCAGCCATCACAATGGAACTACATGGATCTGCAGCAGCAAAATTCCTGGCGCAAATCTGGGCAGTCCATGTAGAGTTGACTGGGCCAGGGACGGGGGTTAGGATCTGGCCTAAGTGCCGGATCCTGGCTCCACCCCCTGCCTGGACTGAGCCGCCCATGGGTCTACCCTCCCCCATTCCATTCTGCCTTACTATGTACAGCATCCTACGATACACAGTGGGCTTATTTCTGAGTAAATAGCCATGTTTTCAAATACGTCTACTCAAAGAATCATAGGAAAATAATAGACTCTAGCCCAACCCCATTTTGATGTTCTCCCCGAGGTGGGGTTCAGGGGCCATGTCCCAGCTTCAGGGGAGGCTGGAAACTTTCCCTGAAGCCTAGATAGGGTGTGCTGAAGCCAGCAGCGCCCCACCCCCGGAAGTGACATCCTTTCTGGGTCACCGTGACATCATGTGTTTCACCAGCACAAGAAGGCATGACATGACCCTGGTTGCTGCCCTTCACTCTGCCCATGCAAACACTTTCAGGGTTCCTAAAGTACAAGTATGACTTTGGGAACCACTGACCTAGACACTCATGAATTCTCCTGAATTGTGTAGACCAGGTCTGTTTGAGAAGAGCAGCAGTGTCTTGTAGTATACATGTGGTTTGCAAATATAGTGTTTTGAGTGGGTGGAAAGCAAATGCAGACAGTGCTGCCTCTCCAAAAGCATCCTTGCAGCCTTCAGGATGGTTTTCAATGAGCCAGCTCCAGAAGCGTATAATTGATTTCTTTTTGTCCTCCTCTCTGCCCAGATTCAAACACATTCTGTCTTTTTTTAACCACTACCCTGCAGGTCAGTGTGGCTTCTGAGCTCTTTCACAATGGACTCTTTTCAATGCTCTCTTTGGCCATTAAGGAAACACCTCTGGTTCACATCATGACCAACTAGCAGGCTAGACAAGACTTAAAAGCAAACACTATCTCTTTGCTTGGCACAACAGAATGGCAAGAGCCATAACAATAGGATTTTCCTGCTGCTGCCTTCAGGCCCCTGCATAAGCTCAGACTTTGGAACAGCAACTTGAAATCCAGCAGAAAGAAAATTGGATGCATTGCAATGATCTCCCTAGTTATGCTGGTCATGTCGTCCCAAAGTATACAGAGCCTTGAACTGACCGTCTTTAAACCCCAAAATAACACCAAAAGGGGCTTTCCGCTATTAGTATTTGAACTGATGGATGTGAGCTTTCCTTTCTGGGGTTGATCTCTCTGGGTGAGCGGAGAGAAAGACGAGATGGTCGGGTTGAACAGCTCTGCCTTCCCCCCTCCTCCCCTTTACTCCAGGAGCCTACCCCTACTTGTAGCCCTGAAAAGTAGAGAGAGATCATGTGAGTACACACACAGACATAGACACAGGGATTTTCTCTCTCTTGGGTCTGGGAGGGAGACTAGGAGGTAGTGGTGGTTCTGTGTGTGATTACTGCAGACGTTCTAAAACTTGTTGGGCGTTTGAGAACCACTGTAAGTTATTGCTGGGGAAGGCAGAAATGCAATTGGGAAGATTGTGCTGCTGCTGGGGGTAAAGGGTCTTTTTTAGGGTTAAAAAAGAATGCACCACTGGCCTCCTGGGGGGGGGGGGTCCAGGGAGCCTGTAAACCCATCTGCAGGGCTCCCCATGCCTCCTAAAAAAAAGTGTTGTTGCAAAACACTTCCTGTTTTGTGACAAAAATATGGGCATCTTTATATTCCAACATAACAAAGAGAGGTGTGGAATCTCATTTCATGTGCTTAGCACACCTTTTGTAGTGTAATGCCTTATTCCTGTTTTCCCCTTCTGAAAACCAGGGAACTTTGGGCTGTCTTCATCGCTGGCTGCTTTTTTCCATTTCCTCCTCCTGCCCCTGTTCTCTGGTCTCTGCCTTGGCGTGTCTAACAGCTGGCAACTCAAAAAAGGGAGTAGCGGCAGCGCTCAGGTAAGCTGACCTTTCAAGCAAAACAGATGGGGACCTTTTTTTTCATAATCACCTTTTTCATGTCGGCGTTTTGAACTGTTGTGTGCAACCTCCATAAAAGCTGCCACAATGCGTACAGGAAGTACCCTGCAGAAAGGGTAAGGCGAGGTTTTGGCTGCCGAGAGAAACATCAATAATTGGATTGCCGTTTCTGGATTTGATTTCTCTGTTGATGCGTTTGCCTGTTCTTTGTGACTTTCACTCATCTCTCAGGAGGGCGATTGGTGTTTGTTCAACACAGAGAGCATGTACAGGGCTGCCCTGTGGTCCTGAAGCCCTACAAGGGCTTTTTTAAAAAGTGATATCCATTCCCAAAGGTCACTTGGATGTGTGAGTGAGCCAACCATCTGTTCTGCTTTCTCCATGACGGCTGTTGCCTGAAGTGTAGGTTATTGCAGGTCTCCAAGGGCCAAGCCTGCTCTGCTGTTGAAGCCTGCAAAACAACATAAAACAAGCCTTCGTTATTGTCTCTTGTTGCCGCCCAAGCTGCATGGCGAGGATTGCGTCAATTACAAGATCCATTTGTGATGTCTGTAAAGAGCGCTTTTTCCTGTTTTCATGTTGCTGTGATGGAAGTTGGCTCCGCTAACGAGGCTTTTAGAGCCCTGGCTTGTACTTCCACAATTGCCTCTCATCATCTTGATTTTGCATAATAATAATGACATTATTTACTATTTATTTTCGGGTATTTAGACAGAGAAGTCTTCCGAGATGCCATCTGCCATCTGTGTACTACAAAGGGAATCTGTTCCTTAATATCAAATATTACATGTTGAAAAGATATTTAGTGGCACTCCATTGCAATCTGCGTTGCCGGGTCTTCTTCTGCCTTTGACCATGATCTGATGTAGATGATCATCACTAGATCGGCCCCCAATGCATGAGGAGGAATGTGTCCCCACCACAGTGTGTGGCCTCTGCCCCTGCATGGTCATTTAGGGGGCATAGACTGACCAAAGTAATACTTGAACTGTATGATTAGGTATGATTTAGACATCCTGCCCCCACCATGTGATAATGCAGCGGTGTGCCTTGTGGGTGGGAGATACAGGCATGCCTAATCCGTATTGCTCTTTGGGAGCAGCCAGTTATGTGCCAATCATTGGGCAGCCCAATCCTGAGCTTCCCGGCGCCCATGGCTCCAGCGACACCAAAATGGCAACTGCTGTATCCTGTGGATGCCGAGGCTACTGCTGGGGTCTACTCAGAAAAGTGTGTGTTTGCTCCTTTACCCCTGGTAATGTCACTGAGGTGCAAATGCATCTCCTTGACTCTGCTTAGCTCAGGAGGAGCATTTGGATTCCCACCCACCCAGCCTGGGGCTGACTCCTCCCTGTAGTCTGCCCTCCCTCCACCCCATTCCACCCACTCCTTGAGAATACTCACCGCCAGCCGGTGGTGGAAGAGCACCGTCCATCTGTCCTTGCAGTGGTGAGGCCCTGCGCTGACTAGTGCTAGCCCAGCACTGGTGCTCCTTCCTTGCCGGGTGCCGTGAATATGCTTTATGGCACATTTGCAACACCCAGAGCCAACAGTACAAGCCCTGCATTGGGCTAGGACTGGCCCCATCTTGAATCAGTTCTAGAAATTTCTATTCCATGCTGCTCCAATAACATTTGAACATGCAACATCACATGGGGGCAGTCACATAGTTTCTTCCTACATGAGAGGCCCTCCCATTCCCCACTCCCTCCCACTCCCTCCCTGTTGTCCCACTTCCCTCATGAGGGAAGTAACCACATTATTTCCTCCTTCCATATGACTTTGAAGACCCTGTAATTTAAGAGCTTGTCCTTTATGTAAAGGGAAACTATATCTACTTTCAATTAGGAAGCCCATTAGACTGAACCTGCATGTGGCACTCTTAATATTTGTAGATCATACTAAAGGTATTATTTTATTGACTCAGTGAATTTTGTTATGATTAACAAATACGACAGCCTGATTTTGATGTGCCTTACAGAAGCTTCTATTATTAATAGAAGCTAAGCATATGTTTGACATCTGAATGTAAGGTGCCGGCTTGAAGTCTGAGGCAAAGGTTAATTCCCTGGCACCCCTGGCTACAGGCTTTGGGGCAACAGGACTAAGAAAGAAACCTGTGATCTTGAGTATCACATCTGTGAATGGCTTTGGAATGGATTTTTGGATTTGCTTTTCTCCGTGTGCGGTAGCCTGCTGTGCAGAGAACCGCAAGTGTATCTGGTCTAGCAACGCTGACTAAATTATGAAGCAGAAAGTTCTTAGAGTGAATCTTGCCTCTGCCTTGAATTCACCAGATGGCCTTAGGCAACTGACTCTTTCTTGTGTTTGTGATGTGGGGATAATTCTGACTTTGCTGGATTAAGGATTACAGGAAGATAATGCACGTGCAACGCTCGGAACATTTGTCAACAGGATGCAATGACCAATTTTCAGGGCCAGCCAAAGACTTCCGGCAGCTCAGGTGGCACACGACCTGCAAGCCACCCTCCTACCTGGCAGCACACCTGCTGCAGCAGGTGGAACCTCTTATCGGTTCCAAAAGGAAGAGGGGACTGGAAGAGGAAATGAAGAGAAGAAAATGGTGGGATTTTATGCTCTAGTCCAGTGATTCCCAAATGTTTTCAACTGGCGATTCCCTGACCTAGTGGGCCACTGCCCGTGGTTCCCTATTAGGGCTACAGTCCTATATATTGTATGGCGTGGTGGGTTTTTCACAAGAATTCCCTGGCTTCCCTGCCTGGTTTCTGCAGCTCCACAGGGAGCCACATTAGTCACAGTTCAGGAATTCCTACTGGGAATCACAGTTCGGAAATCACTGCTGTAGCCCACAAAGTGGGCATTTGGGAAGAGGGAACGAATATTCGTATCAAAGCAGAGGTTGGGCTCTAGTGCAAAATCTACTTTCAACAGGGATCATCCGAGAAGCAACAGGCAGCCCTTCAGAGCATGCCTGGCCACTCCGACAAGTGGCTTCGCAGCCGCTTTGCAGAGCGATCAGTGGGCGGTCCTGCGGAATGCGCCTGGCTGCTCCAACAAGCAGCTTTGCGGCTGCTTTTCAGAGCAATCAGGCATGCTCCGAAGGGCTGCCTGCCCCTTCTTGGACTCAGTGGGGATGGGTGGGCAGGCGGGCAAGTGGGGGGAGAGGGGTCACCGCCGCCCTCCCCTGGCCCAGCACCCACAGCATTTGCGTCCCTTCCCCTCTCCCAGGTCCAGCACTGACTTTCAATAATATCAACTCTAAGTAAGCCCAGAGTAGCAGCGCAAGGCAGGTGGCAGCTCACAGATGTTGGCTGTGAGAAGCTAGGGCAAATTGCACACTGCACAGAATTGGAAAAGGTGAACCCTGATACATTAGGGAGGGCAGGAGGGCAAAAGAGAAGAGTTTTTAATATATCCAGGTGCAGTTATTCTGGAACCAAACATCTTTTACCTCTTCGGGGGGAAAGTCAATGAAGACACAGGGCACTCAAGATGGATGGCTGAGGAGGTTGGCATACTAGCATATACAAAATAAGACACTATGTATAGAAGATCCCATAAGGAAGTTATTTTGTCGTAATCTTGAGGTAGGGGGTATAAGGTAGAGATCTATCCAATTGCATCTGGCCAGGAAGGCTCTTTGTCTGCTGGATTCTGCTAAGGCAAAGCTGTTTGCCTGATTCTTGCAGCATGTGGTCAGGGCTTCTGCCTTCCCATTGCAGGGATAGTTGAGTGAAAATTCTCCTGCCTTCTTTCAATTTCATTTACACATCTTCAGAATGGAGTCAGCTTGGCCTCAAAATTAGGATCTGAGAAACAACCTTTTTTAATACTCTACGTTGGCCACAACCATCTAGCTGGTTTTCCTTTTAGGACCTAACAGATCCTAAAATCTGCATAGTAAACAGTTTCGGGAATTGTATTCAAAAGCAATAGTTTGAATGAGAACTTCTCTTAAAAAGCAAAATCAAGTATAGGGGAGGGAACATGCTTATCTCCTATAAAGTCATTGAAAAGTATGTTTGGACCACTCTCGGAGTCAGAGGGGCCAGCACATAGACGTGCGCCATCCTTCCTGACTCCTAGAGTAGTCCAAACGTGCTTTATGGTGGCCCTTGTCCCAGCCAAATTTTGATGGCCTAACTGTGCTGGCCTAACTCCAGGTTTGGATTGCACCCTGAATCAGTCTTTTACCAACTTTTAAACTGCACTGGCCAGTAGAGAAATGTACTTTACAGACTGGTGTGCACTAAATATGTTTAGAAAATGTTTACAGAATACATGTTTTAGAGAATTCTGTTGTTCTGCAAACCAATACTTTAGGATAGATTTCTGTGTGAAGAGATGGGCTTCTGCAAAATAGATACTCCTGGCCAATTACAGGTGAGTTGATTATCAGCTGAAATGTAGCACACATTCACCAAGTGTATTCTTGAAAATTGAGGAAGATAAACTTTCTTCCTGGAGGACAATTATCTCAAGGATAGCTTCTCATTTGGCCAGCTGAAAAAATATATGAAATGACATATAGTGTAAAATGGATAAAAAAAATAGGATGGCTGTTGGGAGCCTCCTCCCTTCCTTCCCTGTCTATTAAACAAGAAAGAAACCTAAGGCTTAAGTCGCCCCATTAACCCAAGGCTCATAATACAATCATGCAGTGATTGTATAATGAGAACCACCAGGTTTCATGATTGGAGAAAAGAAAAAGTGCAACAGACCTATTTGATGTGGATATACTATAATCTTTATAAATGGAAACACAGGAAACAATTATTATGTTGTATTTCACACAGATGGAATTAAGATTGTGGGGAGAAATAACAATAACCTCAGATATGCAGATGACACCACTCTAATGGCAGAAAGTGAGGAAAAGAACCTTCTGATGAGGGTGAAAGAGGAAAGTGCCAAAATTGGCTTGAAGCTCAACATTAAAAAAACTAAGATCATGGCCACCACTTCCATCACTTCCTGGCAAACAGAAGGGGAAAAAATGGAAGCAGTGACAGACTTTATTTTCCTAGGTTCCAAGATCACTGCAGATGGTGATTGCAGCCATGAAATTAAAAGATGTTTGCTTCTTGGGAGGAAAGCTATGGCAAACCTAGATAACTTAATAAAAAGCCAAGACATCACCCTGCCAACAAAGGTTCGCCTAGTCAAAGCTATGGTTTCCCACTAGTCATGTATGGCTGTGAGAGCTGGACCATAAGGAATGCAGAGCGCCAAAGAATAGATGCTTTTGAATTATGGTGTTGGAGAAGACTCTTGAGAGTCCCCTGGACTGCAAGGAGATCCAATCGGTCAATCCTCCAGGAAGTCAAGCCTGATTGCTCCCTGGAAGGAGAAATCCTGAAGCTGAAGCTCAAATGCTTTGGCCACCTGATGAGAAGAGAGGACTCTTTAGAAAAGACCCTCATGCTGGGAAAGATTGAAGGCAAAAGGAGAAGGGGGCGGCAGAGGATGAGATGGTTGGATAGTGTCACCGAAGCAGTGAACATGAAGTTGGGTGAACTCCGGAAGCTCTGGAGGACAGGGAGGCCTGGTGTGTTGTGGTCCATGGGGTCGCGAAGAGTCGGGCATAAACAACAACATCACTTCACACAGATAAAATAAAGGAAGCACTTTCCTTGCAAAAAATGGAGATTGTTACTTCATTTGGAAGGCTCGCATAGGGGCTGTGGGCCTCCCAGACTCTGCCAGCCGCTGGTGAGACTCCCCTGCAGAAATAGGAACCCCCTGGGTGCCTGCAGTGCTGTCAGACCCCCGGTCCCTACCCCTGCCAGCACTTACAACGGTCCTGATGGACTTTTGGAACCACTGCTTTATGCAATGAGACAAAGGCAATCAAGCAGGTAATGTAACACATGCTCCATTTGATTGTTCACATAGTTGAAAGACCCACAAATTATATGAAACATTTTGATATCTCTCCCTTTCCAGCACAGAATATAGTCATTAACTGAAAACTTGAGTATAGCCCAGGCTCTCCTCTAGGGGAATTTATCAATTTTGATCAAGTAATTTTCCATTTTGTACTATATTTGATCATGCTGTACCAAGAAGCAATTCTGATTCCATTCCAGTATATCAAGTCTCATTGGAGGCACATATTGTTGATTCTGCATTTGTGTTCATCTGATTTTTCGATCATTTCTAATCCTTTACAAATGGGAAAATAGTTCTAGAGAGAGGAAGCAATTAATGTTTCTGATCTTGTGACATAGTACACACAGCAAATGAGACAAGACATGATTAAGGAAAAGGTATATTTGAAAACTTAAAGACAGGAGGACTGTTTTTTTAAGAATTTGTTTTGTCTCTGGCTTCTGGGAGTTTAATGGTTAAAACTTTTAGAATCATTTTGTCTCTAGTATTTTTCCTTCTCTGCTGCTTAGATTCTTTCCTGCCAAGGGCCTTCCTTACTTGCCTTCACTTTTTTCCACTTGACAGGAGCAAGAGAGCATGTCCAAAGTATATTTTGAAATCTAGTCATTGCTGAGCTCCCCATGGATTAGCTGCATGCATGTGTTTGTAGATTTGGGGTCCTAGGTGGCTGCCTCTCACCTTCAGTAACATACGAACGCTGTTGCCAGGTCTAGATGCAGAGAAATAAAATGCCAAAGAGCCACAGCACATGGCCCCGAAGCAAATTCAAGCACTGAACTCCAGTTAACGTTTAAGGCACATTATGCCTGGATTAGCAGGCACTAGTATTTTCAAAGCTGGTGCCTTTGAAAACAACTGTTAGGGGGGGTGGGGAAGACAAGAAATGTAATTTTGAGAATGTTTCTAGGCCAGTGTTTCCCAAACTGGGGGTCGAAGCCCACCAGTGGGTCAAGAGCTGATTTTTGGTGCAGTTGTGAAAAGTTTATGAACCTTAAAAAAAACCTTTGCAAGCCCCCTTGCCTGGTTTGCAGAAGAAAATCATTAGCTGAAATGCTAACCTGTGGTACAAAGTAATCTTCATAGCCATTTGCACATTTTCTGATTTTCTCTACTAATTGACATGCCATAGACCACAATATAAACGTACAGATTCAAACTTTTGTCTGTTCTGAAAGTCCTTAACTGCGCATCTTATTCTCTAGATTAATCTTCTGGGTATCCAGAAATTACTGTAAAGATTTGGGGAGACAGCCCTTGAACTCCATTTCTAGGAAGAGTCTAGCAAACAGGGATGGGGAGCAAACAAGTTGTGAGACTTGGACTCAGGTTGTAAAATGTTGGTTTTTCTTGACTTGTGTTGGATTGACAGCACAATTCTAACCTGGAGTTAGCAAAGTTTAGCTGGCACAAAGGACACCGTAAAGTATGTCTGGACCACTCTCGGAGTCAGAAAAGCTAACACACAGACATATGCCATCCTCCCTGACTCCAAGACTGGTCCAAATGTGCTTTACAGTGGTCCTTGTGCCAGCCAAACTTGGCTGGCCTAACTGTGCTGGCTTAGCTCCAGGTTAGGATTGCACCCTGAGTCATGGATGTCACTGACTTGGGCATGACTCAGGACTCATGGTACTGACTTGGAAAAGAGTCATGACTCAGATTTGACTGACTCTTTTTAGTGCTTGTGTGCTTGCTTACATTTTTCTCCTGTCACTTCCACATTGCCCCAGAAGACCTCATGGGCAATCCGGAAGCTACCTTTTAGACTGACTGCAGCAGCAGACATGATGAGAGGAAGGTGGTTGGTTCTAGAAAGTGGGGTTAGGGGGCTTGAGGGAAAGAGGAAGGCTGTTTGCATTCTTTTTTTTTCTCCTATCACTTCCATGTTGCCCTGGAAGACCTTGTGGATTCTCAAAATGATTCAGGACTTGAATCAAAATGACTTGAAATTTTTCCGCAAGTCAAGTCACAACTGACTCAAGTCACTGACTCAAAACTCTACTTGATTCATGAAATATTTGTGAAATATGACTCCAGCACATCCTTGCTAGCTACATACATATGTTACATGTAGAGGTATGAAGCAGCCTCAGGAGCATATGAGCCCAATTATTATTACATAAAATAATTTACTATTATTAAATAAAAAAAATTTCTTTCTAGATCTCTTTTCTTTTGTCTAGTGGGTCATGATACAATTGTCATTTTAAAAAGTGTGTCCCAGTGCTAAAATGTTTGAGAAGCACCATTCTAGGTTGTTCCTACTTGAAGAATACAGAAGAATAAACTTAAGACAGTCATATGCGATATAACACACCTTTCAAAAAAGGAGACTGCAATCAACATTCTCTTTACTTGGTAAATGTAATCCAGGCCTTAGCACATTTCTAGCATTTGGTGAAAGTCAAATGAGGTGCATTGTTTTATCTGCTTCTAGCAATTCCTCATCTCATGCAGTAGGAATACTTTGTCCTTTAGCAACCTGAGGGTCAATTCAAACAACTTAATTGGTATCTTGAGAATATGAATGTTGCAGATTCATGGAATTTGGCATGTTGCGATAGCATTGATATTCACGCCGTTCCCCAGTTACGGTAGTTCGTGTTTAGCATGTACAATGCCAAATGACAAACAGCGGGTTCAGCAGTGGCAAAGTAAACTGGAATCCTTGCTAACCGGGCAAAGAGGCACCTGATGAAGTGTTGTCCTCTTAGCAGGGGGAGAACAACTGCTCCTCATCACCCTGACATGGACATTTTCCTGTGGCTATTGCTGGTGTCCCTTTTTTATTGTTTCTCAGGGCGCAATACTAAGCAGCAGTGGATTGGCAAGGCTGGCCGGCCAACACCAAATCTAACACTGCTTTGGGGAGGCTGGAGGTTTGTGCCCTTACTGTTGGGGAAGGAGACCACACAGCCCAAATCAGGGCCATGTGGCCTCCCGGATGCGCTCAGATTCATCCATATGGCCAAATCCGGAGCCCGCCCTCTGCCTGCCCACAATCTCCTTCCCCCTGCCAATCCCAGTCCCGGAATGGGACAGAGCCTCCCTCATGCTGACTGGCTTCAGTCAGCGCAAGGGAGGCTCCACGTTGGCGCTCTCAAGTCGACGCTACTCATAGCATCGGCTTGAGAGCTTTAGCACCAACGTGGGGGTGCCGCTTGGCACCCTGGCATTGGCACTAATGCCGTCACATCAACGCTATGGCGTAGCATTGACGCAATGGGCAGAGTAGGATTGCTCTGTAAGTGTGTGAGCCCATTGGGGACAGGAAACATTTTACTGATTTATTTCTATTAAACTGCTTTGTGAACTAAAGAGGGATATAAATATTCTTATAACATAGGCATGCCCCAGTATCCTCTGGAGTTCCGTTCTGGATTCCCCCTGTGAATACCTGAAACCATGGATACTTGGGATGCCTTTTAAAGATAGGGGAACATCAGTGATTTTCTGCAACAAGGTAAAAAACCAGATTTTTTAAATGTTCCCCTAACTTTTTAATAGGCATCTCAGTATCCATGTTATCCGTGGATAACTGAAACCGTGGATACTGAATTGGTGGATATTGGGACACACCTGTAACTGCATGCTGCTGGAAGTGGAGAAAAGCACAACAACACTGAACAAGCACCTCACATCTGAAGATGGTGCCCACATCAGCCCATATTAACCTCTTTCTTGATCAACCGCACCTAATATTCTCAACCTGCTGGTTTGGTTGTGTGAATCAGTTCTTGTATGACCAGAATGTAGTTAATCTGTGGAACTCTTTGCCACAGAAGGTGGTGATGGCATCTGGTCTTGATGCCTTTAAAAGGGGATTGGACAGATTTCTGGAGGAAAGGTCCATCGTGGGCTATAGGCAATGATGGATTGTGTAACCTCCTTACAAAGGTGGTGGGCTACTTCAGAGTACTGGGTGCAAGGGAGTGGCAACAGGATGCAAGCATCTTGTTGTCTCATGCCTCCCTGGGGCACCTGGTGGGCCGCTGTGAGATACAGGAAGCTGGACTAGATGGGCCTTTGGCCTGATCCAGCAGGACTCTTCTTATGTTGTTATGTTCTTAATGTGCTGGATAGAAGCATCAACGGTAGCAGCTCCATGTAATTATCCAAGGATACTCTGCAGATTATAGATGTATTCTGTGATTGAGGATAGCCTGTTCTGATATTACTTATTTCGTGGTTCACTCTACCTGCATGCCGGTTTTTCTTCCAGCTAGAAAAATGCTTCATTTTCCACACTCCCCTTTACTCAGACGATTGTGGCAGAAAAATAATCCCTTCAATATCTTTTTCTCAGCAAATAAGGATGCTTTTTGAATGCCCTTATTGACATACCAGGACCATTTTGCAAAGCCCAGTTCTCCATTGCTAATGCATATTGTTGATGGCTCATCACCACCTAGATATATGTGCTGTATCCATGCATTTATTCTGTAATACCCTGACCTCCATTAACGTGAAAGCCAAGACGGTGATCTTCTGGTTTCAAATATGCTAAAAACCACAACTGACTCCAATATGTTATCATTTGAGGTGGGAGAAAGCAGTTTTTATTTTGCAGATTTCGGTGTTTTCCAATGATAGAAGTGCAGAAAGCGGTGTTATGAGTTTTTATCCAAAATTTACACTATAATTATAAATTATAATCATTTTAAGAGTGTGATCATTTTAAGTAGGTGATATAGTGACAGCAGATGAAGCCATAGTCATTACCCATTTCCCTCCCTTAAATAATAAAAAACACCCACATAAAACTGTTTATTTTTTCCCAGATTTTGGGGTGGGGTTTTTTTGGTAACAAAAATAAGATGGGCAGAAAGCAGTGTAATGTGTTTTTATTATCACCATTTTCTCTAGTTATTAGCAGGTCAAACAATATCTCAGCAGTGTGGGAAACAGCAAGTGGTGCAATGCATGACACCTTAGGGCCCCAATCCTATCCAATTTTCCAGCACTGATGCAGTTGTGCCAACAGAGTGTGTGCTGCATCCGGTGGTGGAAGGGCTATCATGGAGCCCTACTCAAGGTAAGGAAACACTGGTTCCCTTACCTTGGGCCTGCATTGTGGCTGCATCAACTCTGGGAAGTTGGTTAGGATTGGGCCCTTAATGTTCACACATGTGCAAAACGAACATGTGCTAGAGGAAAAAAAATGTATCTATTCCCATTCAAAGGTTTAACTTCTGGAGAGCCTGTTGATGCAGCTAATATCTGAAGAATTACAACTCCACCAATTCATACTAAAGTTTTCTTTTTGTAAGGCATCCTCCAAAGGGAGGGGTGGAAAATATAGACAGTGATGTTTCTGGGACAAAAACCAGTTGAGACAGTTATCGTATTAGTAATGTATTCATTTCAGGACTGTAGAAGTCAATGATCGCATGGGAGCTACATCTGATGGTACCTTTTAGTGACACTCCATGCCTTAGAATGCACGCAAGTGTCGCTTTGGAGTGGCTTTACGGACATCTTCCTATGGAATGCCTTGCCTCCTGACATCTCCATCTGCCCCTATATTAAACAGTGGCTGAAGATTAATCTCCTTTCCTCTCTGATCATCTTCTCTTCTATTATCCTTTTGCATCACTCTCCCTTTCTTCTTACTTCTGTTTTTGTTTTTAATTGTGAGCTGGGTCTGCCTTTTAGAAATTAAGATTTTATGTTAAAAATTATGTAATTTAAGTTTAAAATTACATAAAGCTCTTATGGGTTTTTTTTCCTGATGCACTGTGTAAATAATAAATACAGATAGAACAGTATTCCCTATAAGCTGCACAGCTCCAAGCTGTGCTTCCCATAGTGCAGAACTTAGTCAGCTGGAAGTTCAGCTATGACATCATTGCCAAGTGTTTGGGACAGTGTCACAATGCAGTCAAAATGCCATGCCCTGGAAGAAGGGACCCGAGCACTGGCGCAGACTTCTTAGGGAGAATATAGATCTAGAAGCCAATCAATTGGACATATCTCATCCGTGAACCAGAACCAAAAACAACCTGTTAGATGTCATTTGCAGCATACTTAAGGCATGGATCACAATTGAGATTAGAGCCACTCCAAAGAGTGGCATCTTTTCATGGCATATTCTTTGGAGTGTTTAAAATCAGCAGACACCAATGTGCCCTTCCTAACCCTTTTGCATCACTCTCACTTTCTCTAAAGTTGGGACCGTGAACAATGCACCCAAGGGGGAGGACAGATTGCACCAGTGTTGCCCTCCTCCCATGGCATCTACTTTGGGAGTGAGGGTATCAATTGCATTGTGACAAACCACACAATCTGTTCAGCGCATAGGGGTGACTCATTCGCTCACAACTAAGGAGGAAGAAGAGTTTGTCAGAGCTAGGATATTTGAAAATGAACTCTGCCACTTTAGGAAACATGCATCCAGTACCCGCCAAAAAGCTTTCCTCTGAAATTTGGCTCAGTTCATAATCACTTTGCCTGGCTGCTTGCCTTTTCTATTGCCAGATTCCTACCACCTTCTTTTCTAAATTTGCCATGTGAGATTGTAGACAGGAGAGAAGGTCGGTCTTTAATTTTTGGGTGATCTTGGTGACAAAATGAAGACTTCCGAAGGTGTGTGGTGAAATGCCTCCATTGCTGCCAAGAACAGTGAGATCGGTGATGATAATTCTTTTTTTGGCCTCGTATATTAACAGCCCAATCCTGAGCTGCCTGGGCGCCACAGACACAGCCGTAGCCAAACAGCTACTGCTACATCCAGCGGCAGCCATGCCGCTGTTGGTGGCACCTTAGGAGAAGGGGATGTTCATCCCCTTCTCCTGGGTAAGCCCAAAGACCCGGCAATGTGTCTCCTTGCATCTGGGCTGGTGGGCAGTGAATTCGGGGAGGAGGGCCTCTGTGTTGGGCTGTGCAGCCCATCACAGAGGGTAGGATCCAGTGGTGGAGGTTGCCACCAGTCCCACTCCTCCCCCACCCAGTTCTGCCCTCTCTGCCTGCCTGGAAAGCGTGCAACGCTGGGGACTGGCAAACTCGCCCACCGGCAGCACTGCATTGCCACCTCCAGGCTCGGGCACTGAGGCCGCATGGATGGCAAGACCTTATCCCTGTGCTGGACAGGCCTTACGTGTGCTTGAGGGTCCAAAATTGGGCCCTAAGTGAGGAGAAAATAGAATGTTGACTCCCAGCATTCCTGGTTGAGATAAAGGCTTCTCACATGACTCGATTTTGTTAGCCAAAACACTGGCAGGTTAAAGATGGACCATCTGATTCAGATGCCATCCAGAGTCCTTTCTCCCTCTTGGTCTCATACCTGCCCCTATAAAACAAATGTGGGAAATGGAGGTAAACTATTTGCAGCAAACACCCAAGTGGAGGGATGGTGCAGAATACTCAAGACAGGCTCTAGTCTTTCCAAGATTGCACCTTCAGATTGAGATTGGAGGCTTGCTCATCACTACCTACGCATGGGATCATGGCACAATGGGATTAATGGTGTTGTGTGTGAAGGTCATGTAACAAAGTGTACACCCGAGGCATGCTTCCAATTATAAGCAGTGACATGTCATCTTGCAAAGGGTGACGAGCCAATGATCTGCAATGAGCGTAGTCACCAAGAAAGGGAGGTCGCCAGTCATGACTCACAGTGCTATTTAGTAACCAAACAGCTGTCGCTAAAAAAATAAATCCTTGGATTTATTTCAGGAGAAGCATGAGCTGCCTTAATCAACAGCATGGTTTGATTATTCAAAGTGACACTGTCAACACAAACACCTATCAAGCAAATTATCTAGCATCTCAGTGTAACACACAGCAGTGCATTTGAGGGTGCAGGGAGAAACACCTAAAGCAAATTATAAGCGGCTGTAAATCTTGAAGACAGTATATAAAAATAGGTCTTTCTCTGAGCACATGGGGATCCCGGTGTAATTTATTTTTGTTTCAGCCTTCGTTTAAGAAAGTGATGAGGTGCTGAGATCATTTAAGGAAATGAAATATGACTCAAAAACCATGTGGAATCCATACCCTGGCATCTAAGGGGAACTTCTGAATCTTAGAGCACAATCCCAGCCAGGAGTTAGGCCTGCACAATTAGGCCAGCAACGTTTGGCTGGCGCAAGGGATACTGTAAAGTATGTTTGGACCACTCTTGGAGTCAGAGAGGCCAGCAAACAGACATGCGCCATCCTCCCTGACTCTGAGAGTGGTCCAAATGTGCTTTACGGTGGCCCTTGAGCCAGCCAAACTTTGCTGGCCTAATTGTGCCAGCCTAACTCCAGGTTAGGATTGTGCCCTTAACCGCATAGAGATGGATTACTTTGACAAGTTCTGCTGGTTCATCTAATCCAGCTTTCTAGTTCCAACATGAGTCTTCCATATGTTTCCAAAAGCTCCCCTCCCAGCAGGATATGAAGGCAGCATCTCTTCTTTATTGTTTCTCATGTATCTGGCATTCAGAGGGACATTGCCTCTGAATCTAGACATTAACCCCATCAACAGTCCTAGCTTCACCTTTCATTCTCCTTCTAAACAATGTAAGCCAAGGCATCATGTAGCAACAGGTTTTTTGTGTGTGACTTCTATAGGCAAAGTGCTTGTAACATTTTGAGGTGGAAAGAGGAGACCTTGTCATTTCAGATGCCTCAGTCCAACTTTCAGCTTTCTCTTTGAATCCAGGATTCTCATAGCAAAGGCGATAATTAGAAAAAAAAAATCTAATTTGTGGCTTAGTCCATGCACTCCAACACGTTTTTACCTTTATTGTTGTGTCAAAAGGGGTGCTTGCAATGCATGTTGTTTTGCTGTTTGTTTCTGTTGTAACTGCCCAGGGCCCCGTGGGAGACAGGCAATACCCAATTTTTTAAAAAAATTAATGTAAAAGATTTAGGTTTTAAACAGTTTATCAAACTCTGGGTCGCAACCCACAAGTGGGTCACAAGCCAATTTTGGTAGGTTGTGTAACACCATCCGCCGCCTGCCACAACTTCCATGTTGCTGAGTTTTCACATTTTTTATGTGCGTGGTGGTTTTCAGCCTGCTCCAGCCTTCATTACATTCTGTTCCTACGGACGAGAACACACTTGTCAGCGAGAACGTGACAAGATGAGGGCCGGACTGGGCCAAAGACCACCACGCAGAGGCTATGGCAGCAAGCTTTTCAAATTTAAAGAATGTGGAAGCTCAGCTTGCCAGAAGTTTTAGCAATGATGTAATGACGTCGTCATGTCACCGTCAAAATTCCGGGTTACCGAGCTCCACATTGAAAGCGTGTTGGTGGATAAGTAAGTTTGAGAACCACTGGTTTAAACCAAAATTATTTCCTGGGACCATTGTTACAGATTATGATGATACCTGTTTAGGAACTCAGGCCCAAATCCTAACCAAATTTCCAGCACTGACATAGCCATGCTAATGGGGCATGTGCTGCACTGCATCCTGCAGTTGGGGGCAGTCATGAAGGATTCCTTAAGATAAGGGAGTGTTTGTTCCCTTACCTCAGAGTTGCACTGCCCTTACCAGGGAGCTATAAAGTTGGTTAGGATTGCGCCCAGCGTTGTCATGCAGCCGGAACGCTGGGCAGGAGGAACGGGTGAGTGGCAGCCCGCCCGTTACGGACCGGAACGCAACGGGCAGGCTGCCGCTCACCCGTTCCTCCCGCCCAGCATTCCGGCTGCATGACAACGCTGATTGCGCCCTCATTGGCTAAAATAAAGATGAGTGAAACAGATGTCATTTTCCAAGCCATGGATCTTAAGCCCCGCAATGTGGTCCCACAGAGCATAATGCAGCTACTCCAAACCAAGTAGCTGACATAAAACTGATCTCAAGATTTGGTTTGAAGGTAAATGATACAGCTACTTTGCCCAAGCTTGGCAGGGCTCAGCCTGGCCAGTGACTGGTTGGGAGAATGCTTAGGAATCCCCATGCACGCATCCTTGAGTCCACGGAGAAAGAAAGGCAGGAGATAAATGAAATAAACTTTTTTTTTCAAATGGAATGACATCTAAATTGCTCTGGAGAGATGCATTAACTCCCTCTCCTCTTAATGATCTCCTTTTTTTTAAATAAATTAGAAAATGCTATCTGAAAAGTTAAAATGTTAACATTAAGCGCAAATGCCATCAGCCCAGCTAAAAATGACACAAAGGGTAGTAGCAGTTTTATGAATAAGCATACACCTATAGTCTCATTATTAAATTTGTCACTTGAGTTCCTTTATTACCTAAGAGGTTGTTTCCTGATGGAGCTTAATTGCCATAAAAAAAACCCAGCTTTCCTTTCAGCGCTAAGAATGTAAAGGAATATTGCACCTAAAATGGAAGGGATAACTTTTTGGGATTATTCTTTCTTGTTTCTATTGGTTAGAGATTAAGCCAAATTCTATTCAATTTTCCAGTCCTGATAGAGCCATAACGTCCTACCCCAGCGCCCCGGAGCAGTGACATCACAGCTCTGCCCATTTGCGCCCCCTGGCAGTGATGTCATAGGTTCTCTCCAGAGGAGAGTGACAGCAGCACCACCTCCTTCAGGGAAAACCCCCTGCCTTTGCACTTCCGTGTCTCCCTGGAGGAGGGGGCATGCGCAAAGCGAAGAAGCTGGTCTCCCAGGCCTGCGAGGGTAGCTGACCCCCAAAGCTGGCCTTGATCTGGCATCTGCCCTGGCGCTCACGGCACACGTCCTGCAGCTGAGAGTAGTGGTGCAGGGAGCGCTGCAGGAACTCCGCCGCTCGAGTCCAGTCCTGTGCGAAATACGCCTGGACCCCATTGGCGTAGAGCAAGTCGTAAGGGCTCAGCTGGCCCCTCTTCCCTGGCCGGAGCAGGCCACTGCTGAAGGCGAGGAGGGGAAAGGATGGCATGGTGGAGGGAGAGAGAAGGGGAGAGGATGCTGGGAGGAGAGAGGCGCTGAAGGGGAAGAGAGGCTAAGGGGCGCAACGCAGGGGAGGGCAGCAAGGCTTGAAAGCTGCAAGCGTCGGGTGAGGGGGCTGAAAGAGGCAGATAGAGGCGCCTTTGCTGTTTTCCTCGCTTGCGTTCCGTTGTTGACTGAAGGAACTCAGGAGGAGGACCCCCAAAAAGCCACAAAATGGCAGCACCTCCTTCTCTGGGGAGAGAGCAAAGGAGCTTCTTCTCTGTCTCTGTTACTAGGGTGGAGCCTGGGGCCAATCCTGCGCCCCCTTCAGTGTGGCGCCTGGAGCCACTGCTCCTCCGGCTCCACCGTAGTTCCGGTTCTGAGCCCCGATATAGCCATCCCAGTGGGGTGTGTGCTGCATTCTGTGGTGTTGGTGAAGTCATGGAGGCTTCCTCAAGGTAAGGAAACATTTGTTCGCTTACCTCTGGGCTGCATTGCAGAAAGTTGGATAGGACTGGGCCTTCAGTTAATTATGGCCCAATCTTATTGGGCTTCGCTGCCAGATAAACTCGCAGTCTCCTTGTGGTGAATGCCAAAAAATGTCCGAAAAGCTCATTCTGGGTGCATGCCGGGTAGTGTGCTGTGGGAGCACTGATAGGAAGACCAGAGCTTTCCTGTGTGGGTTGACAAAGCACCAGCCATCTGCCAAGGAAGTGGCAATCTAATCAAAATTGTAGTACAGTGGTTCTCAAACTTTTTAGTACTGGGTCCCACTTCCTAGAATTACAATCTCTCTGGGACATCACCAGAAGTGATGTCATGGCCATACTCCAAAGTGCCATCATTATGACACCAGAGCCTCTTGCTGTCCTGAGAATGCAGCAATCGGTTGGGTTATTTCTCAGCCATTTTCCAGTAGCAAAGTGAATCAGAAAGGAAAAAGCCTATTTACAGCCTTGACACAAGCAAAAGAGCCACACAGCCCTCCCTCTTTCCAGCAGCCCATCTTCCCAAATTTTCAATATGGCTGCTCAAGATGCTTCGTGACCCACCTGAAATTGGCTCACGTCCCATTGGTGGTTTGGGAACCGCTGTTGTAGTATATTGAGGAAAGAAATTACGAAGGACACAGCACTGATTGGTAAACACTTGTTTTGTACATACAAAGCTCTGTTCAATGTTTGACCTCTCCAATTAGAGGATCTAAGCAGAAAGAATGTTTCTGGAAACCTTGGAGAGCCGCCACTGCATTGGGTTGACCAATAAATAATTACTGGGTCAGATGAATCAATGGTCTAATCTGCTATAAAGTAGCTTTGCTACATTTAATCCTTGCATCTACAACACTGGTAGGGGGGGACTCAGAACTGCACTGAACAGAGAAGGATGTATTTAAGCATTTCCCCTTTTACTGCAGCCCTGTGAAAATCCACAACCTTGAAGCTACTCTTCACTTGGCCCTGTGAAAGCTTCTTTCTGATGGCTGATCATTTCAGGGTGGGTTTTCTTTGAAACCACAGTGTGGAGGAATGAGTTAAATATCCCACCCTATGCCCCAGAGTCTCACTCCAGATTAGTCTTCCCCTCCCCCGTCCCCTGGGAAAGGTTGCTTAAATGCAAAAACCACAAACACAGGCGCAAATATGTTTAACATTTATGCCGCCCATTAACTTGGTTGTCTTGGCCTTTTTCCTACTGTGCATTTACAGTTCCGACCTTGGCTTATCTCAATGTGTAAATGCTAGAAATGATTAAAGCTAGCAGTACACTGTTGACATATAAATACATTTTAAAATGCCACGGCATTTTACTTTGAAGTTGTCCCCTATACGGGCTACAATTGCCTATTAATTGCATTGGATTTTAGGTTTTGCCGTTCTGTAGCAGGTTTGTTGTGTCCAGTTACCCCATCTGTTTACTTGGTTTAAACTGGGAGGCTGCATATGACCAGGTACCATATCTAAAATCACCAGTTCTTCTAAAGCTGTTCAACTGTTAGTGCTAATGAACATAAACAATTCCCTACTGCAGCATTTCCCAAACTTACCTGGATGCTCTACGCCTGCTGCTGCCGGTTGCTGAACCTGGAAGTAAGTGCTGATGATATGCGATGACATCATTGGCACTTACTTCCGGGTTCACACCTGGAAAAAAGCCTAATAGCACCCTTGGGCCGATGATACATGCTTGCTGCTGACGCTTGCTGCTGATGCGGGGGCACCAACCGGCACCCCTGCACTGGCGCTAATGTCGTTGGGCTGACGCTGGTCCCAACTGGGTGGGGGTGGGCGGGCCAGTAGGTGTGCTGGCCAGGGGCGGGGGTTGGGGTTGGGATTGGGATGTGGCCAGTATGCCGCATCCAAGCCTCTGTTCCCAGGCCTTGTGGCCCCTGTTTGGGCCACATGGCTTCCTCGGCTCTGCGCCTGCTATACAGGTGCTGCTATATAGCAGGTGCAAATCCAAAGAACCTATGGAGAGGCTGGGGCCTCCCTGGGGCAAGGGTGCAAATGTGCCCTTGCCCTGGGGAGGCTCCCCAGCGTGCCAAAGCTGCACTGAATTCAGCATAGGCTCGCCAGCCTATTCCAGTGCAATTTAGGATTGCACTCTAAAGCAAAAAGACTCCTAGGGAAGGTGAATGGGCGCACACAGAGGCGCACATGGCCCTCCACTCATGGAGCAAGGTCTCTGCTTTGGGATCTGCTGCACTTCTGCTTCTGAGCAGCAAAGGTAGTCCACAGTCTGCATCGCCCCAGGGCATCACAATACCCAATTTGGGAACCTCTACCCTTGTAGATTGTCTCAAAGGCCCATCTAGTCCAGCTTCCTCATTCTCACAGTGGCCCATCAGCTACCTTTGAGACTGTCTCAAACAGCAGGTGAAGGCATCTCCCCTCGGAACCTAGATACATATGACATTGTCCCTCTTGCCAGTATGGAGGAACTAGTTTTTACTTTTAACTGCAGCCTTGCAACGATAAAAGGAAAACTTATGTTTGGCGTTTAATGTAATGTTTTCCCCTTTCCACTTCTGTACATTTATCCCTCTTTGCATTCAGAACCACAAGCTGACCTTGTAGAGTTCCAGAAGGGGAAAAACAGGGGGGGGAAACAAAAGAAACCAGGTTGTAGAGATTGGCTCTGTATGTAGCTCAGTATGATAATCATTAATTTCAGCAAATCAAGCTTTTTCTGACTGCAGCTACAAATGCTTTTCTTCCTTCTGCTCTTGAATACTCTGTGGGATTTGCCGTGATTGTGCCCTGCTTGATAGTGTTATATCGTGTCCTGCTGGCTTTGGGAGAACTGTAGTACAGAAGACAAAAAATGGCCGTGGCATTTGGAATAAGAAGAACAAGCGGGAAATATAATGTTATCTATGTATTTTTGGATTTTCTACAGCACCCACCTTTTTGAGACCCCAAACTATTTTGATTATTTGAAACCATTTGAAACCTTTTTGAACCACAGAAACCCATTTGAGAGAGAGGTCTTGAAAATGGGAGGACTGTGATGATGCAAAAGTGCTATTTATATCATAATCACTGCAGCCTTGGGATCACTTTCCTTTACCAGCAGGATGCAAATTGGTGCACAAAATAGGGAAATAAACTTCTTTTGTGTGGTCTGATAACTTTACCTATGTTTATAGTTGTTCTAAGCTCTATGGTGCTTAAGGGACAATAAGTGATTGCATTGCAGAGGTGGTACCGGGGAAAAAACACAGTGTAGTTATGTGTTCTTCCCTCTTCCCAAGAAGTGAGAAGTACCACAGTAGTGACCAGATTCTAGCTGAATTTGATGGAGAGATCAATAGAGGCTTATGGTGCTTAAAAAAAAATCTGCTTTATTTACAAATGCCCAGGTATTTGGTGGAGATAGATACTAGAGTGTTCCTACAATTTACATCAGTTCCACCGAGAGGCATTCTTTATACCCTAGATGAGTGGGTCCCCAAGTGGGCAGTACTACCCCGTGGGATTTGCAAGGGGTGAAGCTGGGGGCACTGGAGGTAATGGGTTTAATGGCTCCATGCTGGCAAATGGCACTTTTTCTGCCTCGGCACAGTGCTGAATGACTTTAAACCAGACATTGGGAAATTGGTATCACTTCATCAAGCCCATCCATTGCATTAAGAATTCACCAAACATAGTTACTAAATGGGATATCGAAGATTCCTGCTTAAATGGCTTAAATGACTATTAGACTTCGAAAAGCTGGTAATGTTGGATCAAGTTCAGCCATTCTGTTGACAAAGCAATTCTGTTGACAATCCTATGCTTCCCTAGTGCCCAGGGCTACAGTGGCACCGAAATGGCGGCTGCTATATCCTATGGTGTCAGAGAAGGGAATGAATGAATGAATGAATGAATGAATGAATGAATGAATGAATGTTCCCTTACCCTTTGTTGTGCAATGGCGGCCCCAGTGGGTCTACTCAGATCTATGCCCACTACTGAGTGGGAGCACAGTCAAGGAGATCTGTGTCTGGTTTGTTGGCTCAGGAGAGTTCATAGGATTTGGTGGCAGAATCTGCAACCGTCTCCACTCCCTTCCCAGGCCTGGACCCACCCTCCCTCTGCCCAGTTCCACCACCTTCCCCTGCCCTAAGAAGCCTCACCACCAACCAACGGCGATACTCACTGCTGGGATCATGCCCGGGACACCCTTCTGGCACTGAGGCCCAGGAACCAACTGCAGCTGGCCTCAGTGCTGGCCCAGTGGGCTCACGGCCAGCATCAGAGTGCCTTACGGCAGTTTTTACGACACCCAGAGATGACGGTAAGATAGGGTTGGGCTGTAAACTAAAAGGTTTTAATTAAATTTCGTAAAAAAACGGGTAATTAATATTTGGTGTTTTGAATTTTATTGATCAACTCTGTGAGCACAGAGCTTGGTCCGTGCCAGTTATATGTGCATGGGTTCTGTGCACATCTGTGGATGAAAGCTCAGAGGAGAGAAGAACAGAATCCCACCATCCTCTATGCCAGTGTTCTTTGAATGGTGGGTTGCGACCCACCATTGAGCACAAAAATGGGCCATTTCCCCTTAAGGGGAGTGGCCCACGAAATTACTACCTAGCAGTGCTGCAGCGATGGGAGGCACAGAGGGAGGGGGAGGGTGATGGAAGGGTGTTCCACGGTTGGGGTGTTTTCTCAGCAAGGCAGGGTGGAACGGGGATGATCGTGCCAGGGATGGGGCGGGATCAGCAACAGCAATGCGCCCAGTGGTGTCATTCAAATGATTTAGGAACAGGAACTCACTTTTGATTGGCACTTGTCGGGAACGGATCGTGACCAGCCACAGAGCCCGTTAGGATCTGGAACGCCCGTTCTGGTCCGTTCCCCCTGAATGACATCACTGAATGCGCCCCATTTCCTACCCCTCATTTCTGGGCCTTGGAGCCCTTCACAGGCCGCTCAGATTTGTGCCAGTTATTTAGCTGGCGCAGATCCAAGTAGCCCCATAGAACAGGCTGGGGTGTTACACAAAGTAAGGGGGAAAATACCCTCTTACCCCAAGGTGACCTCCAAGGTGACCTCCAGTAGATACAGCACAGGTCATGTGGCCTGGCTGTACCAGTGCAGGTTAGGATTGAGCTCTACATTGATTTCAAGGTTGGCACCCGCTTTTGCTAAGGGCAGGCAGCTTGGAAGCAAAGTTTCAATGGTGCAACGCCCTTGAGGGTGCCAGGAAAATAGCCAGGCAGCAGGTGGATATGCTGGCTTTAGTGCCACCATTCTAGTTGTTGGCACTGAAGGAGGGGCATCAACTGCTGCAGGCAGCCTTTCTCTGCTGCTTTGCATACCTTCCTAACCTTGGCAAGGTACCGGAATGTAGTACGTTCGTTGGGGTTGGGGAGGCTGAGTGGGTGGCAGTGGTAGCAGCTGCCGCAGCTGCTGTTCCTTGGGACTGGGACTTCAGGGATCAGCCAGGAAGGCCCTTTCATGGCTGTGGGTCCTTGAGCTCCCACCCAGCTTGGAGCAAGTGGTCACACCTTGGTTCTCATTCCTCAGCTAACTTTACTCAGTTCCTTCAAAAGCAGCATAAAAAACAGCCCTGTGATCTGCAGCATTGCACATTATAGTTTGGGTTTGACAGACCTCTGAAATACTTAGAGTCACAGAACCAATTGAATTCCTATGGCGTTCTTGTATCACACTTCTCTCAAGATCATTTAATTGTGTGGGCTGATAATTTCTCATTACTAAACATTAGGAGCTCTTTAAAAGAGTGATACTAGCACTATAGAGAGAAAGAGCCTTCAGAGCTGTGGCAAATGATGAAGCGTAGAACTGCGGCTTGAGTGTATCTTTGAAAAGCCATTGTCAAAACGTGTTCTTTTCAACTTCCTTCAGTCACACACTTTTAGAACCTTAATAGAAAGAGAGAGAGAAAGAAGACTTGAAACTCTTCAAAGTACCAAATGAACAGAGGGCGAACCAAGCAGCAAGTGAATAAATCTTGAACACTTTGTCACCCAAGATAGGAGCAATGGAAAGATATTGTTCACCCACAGAATGTGATAATGTGAAAACAGCTCCAGATGGCAGTTTCAGAATTCTAGAGAGTTCCATTGGCACAAGGCCCATTAAGGTGGGTGGAATTTGCAGCACTGTAATGCTGTATGAGAACTTCCTGTCAGAGATGAGGTTGAAGGTTACCCAGTCCCACCTGAATAGGACAACCCCTGAATCTTCAGTACCGGGGCAGTGGATCCAATGCACTATGAGGATCCATGAGGAGTGCCATGGAGAGCCCAGTGCAGGGCTTTGCCCCAACCCCCACCAAACTGGCTCTGGCCTCACATCTTGTGATAAACTGGACATCAGCAGAATCTCAAGATCGCCTTGATTACACCTGATGATTTGCAGCAGGTTATGCAAACTGTTTAAAACTGTTGTGTCTGACAGCAAGTGTTATGGAAGTTCTATTTATGATATATTTATTACATATAAATAAGTCACCAGGCCCAGATGGTATACACCCAAGAGTTATTAAGGAACTAAAGAACGAAGTTGCTGACCTCTTAATTAGAGTATGCAAGTTGTCCCTTCAAACAGCCATGGTGCCAAAGGATTGGAGGATAGCCAATGTCATGCCAATCTTTAAAAAAGGGAGAAAGGGGGACCCTGGAAACTACAAGCCTATCGGCCTACCGTCTGTTTCGGGTAAGATGGTGGAAAGCCTCATCAAAGACAAAATCCTAAAACATGTAGAGGAACAAGTATTGCTGAAGGAAAGTCAGCATGGCTTCTGTAAGGGTAAGTCTTGCCTCACGTACCTTTTGGAATTCTTTGAAAAGGTCAGCAGGCACGTGGATGTGGGTGAACCTGTGGATATCATATACCTGGATTTTCAGAAGGCGTTTGACTCAGTCCCCCACCAAAGGCTGCTGAAGAAACTTCACAGTCAGGGAATAAGAAGGCAGGTCCTCTTATGGATTCAGAATTGGTTGAGGGCCAGGAAACAGAGAGTGGGGATAAATGGGCAATTTTCACAAGGGAGAGAGGTGAAAAGCTAACTGGGCAAGAGGCACTTTTTCAAGTGGTGCTCCTCTTATATTTAGCGGGGGAGAGCAATTGTCCCTCTTCACCCCTGCGCAGTGTCTTTTCTAATGGCTGTTGCTGATAGTGTTCTGCCTTTTTTTAGATTGTGAGCCCTTTGGGACAGGGAACCATGTAACTTTATTATTACTATTTGCCTGTAAACCGCTTTGTGAACTTTGTGTTGAAAAGCGGTATATAAGTACCTATTGATTGATTGATTGATTGATTGATTGATAGAACGTGTCACTAGGTTAGCCAAACGTATCGGAAGTTCGCTAATGAAGAAAGGTTTCCCTGAATTTCTAATTATCCACATTGCTTGTAGTACAACATTCCTTTTCTGTGTCCATGAGCAGCATAACAAATCAAACATGGGAGCAAAATTAGTCAAATGATGGACTCTCACACATTAGTGCTAAATGCAGACTGCTCAGTTACTTGAATTTACTTCATCAATCAGAATGAGCAGCTGGTTCAGTTCTTAATGGCATTATAATGAGGAAATGCTTACAGTTAAACTGACTCCAGCAAGTGGTAATGCCTTCAGAGAATTTTTTTTAATGCATTGCAAAATGCTCCATGCTGAAAATGCATATGACCAAAATTACTGGTGTTTGCTTGTCTTGCATAACAGATGTTTATTGATGCATTTTTGATCGCCTTAGTGGAGACATCCTTCCCCTTCCACGCAAGCATGAATGTTCACCAAAATCTCTAAATCCCACTCATCAATAATAACAAAAATTGATCTTCTGTCACGGGAGACATTGTCTTTTGGAAAAACACAATGTAATAAATGGAGTGTCAATGGTTGAGTAAGATCGAAATACTGAAAGGTAAGTTAGAGCCCCAATCCTATCTAACTGGCATGCCAGCAGAGCACATACTCCACTGGAGCGCCTTTGCGCTGTCATAAAAGTGCTGTAAGCACTTTGCGAAGGTGCAAAAATTAGGTGCACCGGCTGGAAAAACCAAAACAAAAATCCATCTGGTGGCAATTCTTGGCACAGTTACTAGGGAGTAAGATGCAATCCTAACCAACTTTCCGACACAGGGGTAAGGGCAATGTGCCTCCGATGTAAGGGAACAAACACTCCCTTACCTTGAAGAGACCTTCATGACAGCCCCCCAACTGCAGGATGCAGCACATGCCCCATTGGCACAGCTATGTCAGTACCGGAAAGTTGTTTAAGGTTGTGCCCTAAGTCACTTTGAATTCGGGGAGCCCAACTTCTGAGGAAAGTATTGTAATGGGAATACATTTCCCAGTAGTCATGGCTGTGAAAGGCAGGAATCAGAAAGACAGAGAGCGTTACACCCAGGGGGGGATAGGGCTGTGGTGAAGGCCCAGTGAGAAACTGGATTGGAAAATCTTTGGTTGAAGACAAGGAGCAAATGAGGCTCTGGGTTTGTTGTTGCATAGTATAGAGAAATCCTGGAAAACAAGGGTTTTTTCTACTGCTACACCTGCTACGCCCGTTATTGAACTGGCAGCCACAGAAGCCTGGCTAAATACTTGATTTAAAACGCTTTTTGTATCATGTTCTTATATCCCACCCTGGCTTCTCTGTCCTACCTACCCTTTTAAATCATCTGTTGTTGGTAGCCACATGTCAGTGTGACTGCTGGAGCATTCCATTGTTAGCATAGACGCTGTGAATACTGAAGTGCATGCAGCACTTGCCTTCAGTCTACCTGTGCAGGTTTCCTACTGAACGGGCCTCATATTGCACTATATTAGGACAGGGCTGAGTATACACCAACTCCAAAACTCAATTAAATGCTTAATTCTCTTGCTGGCTTAGGTAAACAGTTTGTATAGTGGCAGGCTACTGAGACATGAGAGGTAGTAGATACGACTTACATTTGACATTGCATGTTTGCCTTGAAAGTGTAAAAATAAACACCTTCAGGGAGGATAATTGGGCGCTTGAAGTGAAAAAGTGAAGTAATTTGGGGGGGGGACCCCAGTTTGCCTTCCATTGCTTGCCATTTGTGTTACCTCAGAAATATGAGAGTTATCCTGGTGTTGCAGAGCCTGCATCTTTGACACATAATATGAAAAGGGTCTTAATTACAACCTAACTTGCTGATGATACAACATGGGCCAGGCCAAATTATTTGGATTCCCAAGAGAGAGTGCATGGGGACTAGATGGGCCCATTGGCCTGTAATTCTCAACCAAAGTCCTAATCTGTAGATTTCGGTCCTCAAACTATTTAATTAGGATTAGAAAGAAAACCCTTTTATCTCCTTTTATCTTGTTCCTTATTTTTCTGCTCATCTGATTGGAAACAAAAGGCTGGAGTTTTTTTTTTTAGTAATCCCGCAGAGGCACAAGGCTGTAACAACAAGGACAATGATTAGAAGCCTCCCTTCTTCCTGATAGTGTTATATGTCACAGAGGAAAGATTTGTTCTAATTTTATTGTTCTAATATTAGCTATAATTTTCTCCATTTTGATTATGTTAATGTAGATAATGGGGAAAAAAGGGACAGACCTCAGTACAAGTCTTCGCAGCTTCTGAGCTGTTATCTTATTTTTATTTAAAAATATTTATATGCCACTTTTCAACCACAAAAGTTCACAAAGAGGTTTATGCTGCAAACTAAAATGTCCCATTAGATGGGCAATCTAAAAAAGGGGGCGGGGGAGAGAGAGAGAGAGAGAGATCAGGAAACTGCCACATAGCTGAAAAGTGATGCTGGGGTAAATATGCTCTTCTTCTGCAAACTATAGGAGAATGTGCTTCTTTACCCAGTTAGGAACGGGCACGTAAACCTGATTATGGGATTCAGACATAAGCAGTGGTGTCATTCAAATGATTTAGGAACAGGAACTCACTTTTGATTGGCACTTGTCAGGAACCCAGAACCAGCCACGGAGCCCATTAGGATCCGGAACGCCCGTTCTGGTCCGTTCCCCCTGAATGACATCACTGGACATAAGTAATGTTTTCATTCAGCCAACTTGATCAAAAGTTGCAGAATGGAATAGACTATGCATAAAACCGATGGAAGAAAATAATTCAGAACTCTTTGAAAGGTTAGTAGCAGCCATTTATGGTTTGGGGGTATCTTCAGCATTTCTGTGAGGTTGGCTCAGGAGGGTAAGAAAAAAAGGACCAAAACTGTAACGGCATGCAATCGTAAACTGAATTGTGTGACAGCCAGTATATTGTGAGCTGTCTCCTCTCAGCATGTTCTGCCTCCTTGTACACTCCTGGGCCTATGAGTAAGTGTGCGTGTTTTGTGCCTGTAGGAGAAGTGATGCTGACTTGTCAATAGAAATGTGGTGTAGATGATTTACTGGTGGAAGTTCTTCCTGAAATGAATAAAATATTTCCAGGCAATGCACTTGATCAAATAGTATCACCGCACTTTAATACAGAGATGCGTACCTACATTAAGGGGTATTTCTGAATAAATGCATTACAGGTGACAGGTGTGTAATTTATTCCTTTGGTAAACAGCATAATAATGTGACAGTAATTCAGTGCGATTTCTCAATAAGCATCCAGGAACAGTCGCTATTTAGTACAGACAAACTTGGTATAGTATCACATGGTGGCTGATAGAGATCCATTTATGTGAGTTTTCGAGCAAGGAAAATCAAGGAGAAATGCAGTGTTGATGTCAATCAATATAGCGTTCAATTGACATCCTGAAAAGTGAGGTTAGAAATTATATATAGCACTTGAGATCTTTCAAAGTTATAATTTTTGTATGTATGATACTATACTTAAAGGGGGAAACCTTCAGTTTATCTTATTTTTCTTTATTTTCTTTTTCATGGTGGTTGTCATGAGGTATTCCTTTGGTCTTTTTTGGAAAAGAAAGTGGAAGAAGGTGATTTGGTGGAAGGTTTTGAAATACACACATGAGAATGGAGGCTTTTGGGGGGATAGAAGGAGGTGCTACAAAGATCAAAGCGAAGAAGATTACCAGTCCTATTCTGCTGGGCAGATTTAGAGTATGAAATCTGTCTATGCAGCAAAGGCAAGGCTGCATGGTTCCAGGAAAGAAAAATGCAGCAAAAAGCCAAAAAGGTAGCTCCTCCTCTGAGAGTGAAGGCAACTACCTAATTAAGGGCACAATCCTAAACTGAGTTAGGCTGGCATAAACTAAGCCAGCAAAGTTTGACCAGCACAAGAGACACTGTAAAGTATGTTTGGACCATTCTTGAACTCAGAGAGGCCAGCACACAGAAGTGAGCCATCCTCCCTGACTCCGAGAGTAGTCCAAACACGCTTTATGGTGGCCCTTGTGCTAGCCAAACTTTGCTGGTTTAGCTTATGCCGGCCTAACTCCAGTTTAGGATTGCACTCTAAGATGCCTCAGCAAGAGGCGTTCTGGCTGCAAGAGAGGGTTGCAAGGCGTCAGGCATGGAGGCTTTCAGCAGGAAAGATAGTGCCACCCAAAGTGGAGTGGGTCTCTATGGAGAAGAGACCACCAAGCCACACAGTAACACGGACACCTTGGCAAATAGCAAGATTAAAAAAAATGCTCAGCATATGCTGTATATCTACTGGGGAAAGAGATGACCCAAAATGGCATTGGTTTCTACTGGGAAAGAAATCTCAAAGCGCAGTGTGGACATCTCTACTAAGGAAAGAAATGACAAAGTTCTGCTTCCAGAGCAGAAACAGCTATAGAACTTTGCACAAAGGAAACAAAAGCATTTCTGGGTGGACAAGGCAGTTTGGATCTTCTTTTTGGCTAGGCAGCCTAGTTTCCTGGACTTGACTAGGGTCTCAGTCCTAACCTGCACTGGAATAGGCAGTCTGGCTGGCCTGCACTGTATCCAGTGCTGGCTGGGAGGCCATTTGAGCACCCATGGGGCAAGGGGGCTCTTCCCCTCTCCCTGGGCCACCCCACCCCTGGGAACCCGGCCAGCACATGATCGGCTTACCCGTGCCTGTCTTTGGGGCCTTCGGTGCTTTAGAGCATGTTTGCGACAGTGCTGGGCCGATGCAAGTGGCTTGTGCTGGCCTAGGGGAGGGGTTAGGGTAGCATTGTGGACCTGAGTGGCACACAACAGGCTTGATTGCTCAATTGGGGACATTCTTGAGGGTCAAAAGGCATGGCCGAGTGTGTGCTGCTCCCAGGCTCCAGCCATTGATGGGAGAGGCTTCTTCTTACCCCGTACCCCCCAAGAATGACGCAAGACCAGGGCTTGGTCTAACTGGGCCACTTTATTAAACATTTTAACATCAAAAAGAATAAAACTTGCAGCACGGCAAACAACCCCAGTGTGTGGGACTATGGGGAAACGGCACTAGCCGTCTGCCTCCCCAGGTGATCCGAGGATCAATCGGGCGTGCATTCGAGCTCCAGACTCCAGCTCGGGTTACCAAGCTGTGTCCCTCATCACCAACCAGAAGGCCGAGGCAATGCGCCTGCGCCGAACTCACCCTAGCCCGAGCCAATAGGCAGCCTTTACAGATCCGGTCAGGGTACGGCCAGCCATTCAACGAGCCGGAGAGGCAACTTATGAGCGGCCTGACCGATCCCCAACTGTGTTGCCTCCGAATACACGCCAATTCAAAGACCTACCTGTCTACCCCCGGCACGCAACCTGCCTGACAAGTGACCATTGCTAATTATAGCCGCCCAGTCCCACTCAGGCTGGGGTAGGCGAAAAAACCTCCAGCTCCCAGCCAATTCGAGCTGAAGGTAAAAAATTCCTACCCGGCCCCTAAGCGACCAGCTATTCTCAGCCTGTCGCTGTCGCTGTCGCTGGGCTTTCAACCGCAAGGTTGGGAGTTCGAGACTGCGTGACGGAGTGAGCTCCCGTTGCTTGTCCCAGCTCCTGCCAACCTAGCAGTTCGAAAGCACCTAAAATGCAAGTAGATAAATAGGGACCACTTTGGTGGGAAGGTAACGGCGTTCCGTGCGCTACGGCGTAGAATCATGCTGGCCACCATGATTGGACAAAAACGCCGGCTCACAGGCTTTGAAACGGAGATGAGCACCGCCCCCTACAGTCGGTCACGACTAGACCATTCGGTCGTGGGGAAACCTTTACCTTTACCTTTATTCTCAGCCTGATGAAGGGAGGGCGGGAGGGAGATCGCCGGCCATGCTCCAACTGTGTTTGGGGCGGGCAGTGAGGGCAGGACTTGCTTGCCCGTCCCCTGGCCGGCCAGCTATTGGCCCCCAAGCCCCGCTCTCGCTCGTGCGGGGACGGGGGCAAATATGGCGCCGTGCGAGGTGCACGCCACCAGCATTCTAGGAATCTAAAAAGATTGTCTGGTGGCCTGGCCACTGGAGACTTTGAAACATAATTTATTAGGCAGCAGGACTTGTGCTTTGCAGCAAAGGTAATGACTCTTAATTAGTATGACCTTAAGAGTTTATCTTGTCATTCCCTCCCCTGTAGAGTCCTATCTAGCTCCCAGGAGTGCCAGTCAGGAATCAAATTTGAGGGCACAATCCTATCCAACTCCAGCACTAAAGCAGCTGCAATAGAGCACCAGAGTGAGGCGATGGAAAGTTGGCTAGGATTGGACCCTGAGTTAGGTTAGACTGTGCTTGTGTTAAGAAAAAAAAGGATGTTTATAAAAGAGGGGAGCACTTTCCAATTCAATTCAATAGAGGGCACTGCTATTGTTTTGAATATGTCGACAGATGACGCCTTTCTGTTGAAGTAACTAGGAATACCTTGTGATGTGGACTGTGTGCACATCATAGATCATTGCAGAGCAGTCAGGAGTCACAGTCTTGACAACAGATTATTATTATTCAGAATGCTATTTTCCAAGTTTTTACAGGTGAAAGAAGTACTTATACAACTTTTAATGAGGCATGGTGGCTATTTATAAAAGTTGACTTAATTACGATAAACGTATCCAGAAAGGAATACAAAACGGGCTGAAAGAAACCTGCAACTCTTTACTAAATTTGACTTCTTTTTCTACCTTAAAGCTTTGCCTTAAGGCTCTTGGCTTAATGTGAAACATGTGATTTAGCTCTGCAACTTCCACTTAAGACTAATCAGAGTTTTACAGCTAATTAATTCTTTCTGCATTGAGTCGAAAACATACTTAGCTTACATTATAAGCTGAATATGGATTTGCAACTTAACTCTACATCTCTCTTCCCACCATAAAGGAAACATTAAGCTCTTTCACAATATATGGTATTTACATTTGACAAAATATTCCAATTATATACATTAAAACCAAGACTTATATCAGTGCACAAGTAATCGTAAGTTGCAATGAAAATAGTTTTTAAAATTGAGCACCAATATAAAATTTTTGGCTTGGATCCAAGGAACTAGGAGTGGAAAGAGAAAATGACTTAGGGCACAATCCTAACATGGAGTTAGGCCAGCAAAGCTTGGCTGGCACAAGGGCCACCTTAAAGCACATTTGGACCACGCTCGCAGTCAGGGAGAATGGCACACGTCTGTGTGCTGGCTTCTCTGACTCTGAGAGTGGTTCAAACATACTTTACAGTGTCCCTTCTGCCAGCCAAACTGTGCTAGCCTAACTGTGCTGGCCTAACTCCAGGTTAGGATTGCACCCTCAATGTTTGCATAAGGGCTTGTGAAAGACTTCTCACAGTATATTGGGAAATGTGTTATAGTCAATAAGGAAGATAGTCTCCACCATGCAAGCTGTAGTGAATCATTAAAAAGTCTCTAAAGGAAAACTTATGCTTGCTGAAATCAAGGAACTCAGACAGATTTGAGGTTACTTTTTACAAGCAGTGCTCTTCACGATCCAATGAAGGCCCCAACAAACTCTCAAGAAGGGTGTCACCCCATCCCCAAGCTAACAAAAAAACATGAATTAAGCCCTGTCGAAAGTGGAACTTAGCCACACATGCGCATTTATTCACAAGTTGGCAAACATGCCTCAGTCAACTGCGAAGGGGAACACAAGGCCACCAGAATGGTCCCAATCCAATGAACCTGGAACTCAATAAAAGCTCCAAAAAGTGGTTGTCTTCTCCCCATCATAGTAAAAAGAATAGAAACAGAGGCTTGAGCAGCTTGTAAAAACAATTAACTCTCGTAAAGCTAAGTAGGTCCTGGCAGAGTGTTTTAAAAAAGTGGGTCCAAATGCTAAAAAGTTTTTGAATCATTGTGATACACAGTTACCTGAGTAAGTCCTATTGAGCTTAGTGGGACTTGTGTCTTGGTAGATATGCATAGGCTTGAACTTGCACCATGCTTGATTTTATTTGCTTTCATTCCTTTGGGTTTTTTTTATTGTGCCCCCCCCCCAATTTGTGAGAATAGCTCTTTTTCTTCTTTAGAGATTTCTGAGGTCCCCAGCCTCAGCCGCCTTGAAAACATTATGGACAGCTTATCTTATTGCCAATCATAGGAACTCTACAAACCCCAACCTTGACACAGATTTAATATTTGGTTCAAGAATGGCAAAAAGGAAACGAAGAAAGGATTTTTGAAGGCAATGTGATTTGGAATCCTTGGAGATGAGCAAAATCACTTCAGCAGCAATAAGCGCCAAGTCTGGGAAGTCAGGCTGTTAGAAGAGAGATAATTCTGCTATATTGTTTCAGCAATACAGCTTCGGTTCCATACCCAACGCAACCCATTTAAGGCTGACATTTGTGCCAATGACAGGTACACTGTTGGACTGGGACTAGGAGGCCCAGGCAGAGCACACCTTTCTATGTATGTTTACTCAGAAGAAAATCTGCAGAGTTTAATGTTTTAGGAGCCCAATCCAATCCAACTTCCAGGGCAGATGTAGCCATCCCAATGGGGTGTGTACCGCATCCTGCAGTGGGAGTGTGCAGTTGGGAAGACCACCTCAAGGTAGAGGAACATTTGAGGATTCATTGTAGCTACACTGGCACTAGGAAGTTGGATAGGATTGTGCCCTAGGTAACTGTACATAAGACAGCTGTCTGAGCCCCCTGAGCAGTTAAAAAAACACAAGCCAACAACTTTTTCACGCATCTGATAAAATAATCTCACTATTTCAATGTTTACTCATACAGGGAGAGCAGACTGGTACTGACCATTTTGCACAACCAACATCAAATTACTGAGGGCACTGAAACAAACCTGGGCCGTGTGGCATCCCCTCCTCCTTCCTCACAGTGCAGTGGTCCCCAAATTGTGGGTCGGAACCAGTGGCGTCATGCAGCCGGAACGCTGGGCGGGAGGAATAGGTGAGCGGCAGCCCGCCCATTGCGTACCGCTCCGTTTCGCCGTCTTCCCTGCCCGGGGAACCCACCAGTCACAAACCAATTTCAGGTGGGTCACGAAGCACCTAGAGCAGCCATTATTGACAGTATGGGAAGATGGGATGCTGGCAAGGGGGAGCGCTGTGTGGTTGTTTTGCTTGTAAAATGGAAAATGGCTGAGAAATAACCCAACTGATCGCTGCAGTCTCAGAAAAGCAGCAGGCTCTGGCGTCACAATGACAGCACTTCTGGCCATGACATCACTTCTGGTGGGTCCTGGACAGATTGTCATTCTAAAAAGCGGGTCCCAGTGCTAAAACCTTTGAGAACCACTCATAGTGTGTTGGGTGCTCTTGCTAAACACTTGGACTGAAGGTTCAGGGGTCAGCAAAGCTGGAAGAGCCTTTTGAAAGGTGTGGGTAGAAGAACCTTAAACCACCAATATCTTGCTTGTCACCTGGGCAGCCTTCCAGTTATAGTGCAGTAGAACTTTCTAAATCCAGTGATACACCAGCCACCAGTGTGTGTACCGTCAAATTTACTGTGGCCTGTCATTTGGCTAGATCTGCTCCTATATTTCCTGCATATTATAATTAATCCAACATGACACTTTAATAACATTATCAATCAAAATTAATTTCACCTCTTAGACCTAAGCATATACATTTGGTAACAGTTCTTTTGTTCGTACCTCTTATCATATGCATCACAGTCTATGTTTTATGGCTCTGCAGCTTTGCCTAGGAAGGACAGAATCTGAATCATGGAACCAAACCGTGCAGCTTTCATGACTAATTTACCGTCCAATCTTATGCCAGGCTGACAGAGCATTGCGTGCAATGGGGTGGGGGCAACCAGGCGGCCTGGGAAGTAAGTAAAAATAGTTTTGGCTCATCACTCTGTAGGCCGCTTGGCTCTCAATGGGTCTCCTCAGAACTATGCCAGCTATTTTGCTGGCATAAGTCTGAGGAAGGGTAGGAGGTGTGCCAGGCTGGGAAAATAGGGGTGCTGCTGCTGCTGCTGCTGCTGCTGCTGCTGCCAGGATCCATCCTCTGGTGGATCAAAATTCTTCACATGCCTCTGCCCTGTGCTGAGGGTGAGGTGGTGGCAAAGTCAGTCGGGGCCAGTCAATAGCCTACCCTAGTGCAGCTTTACAGTGCAACTGTCATTTTTGGAGAAATTCTCCCTGTATTTGCCCTGTGGTTAGAACTAAGTATTGCTGTATACATACAGGATGTCTAGACTGCAGTCCGGCTATATGACATCATATATATCACATGATATTGATGCTTTGTACTCCCAAAATATGTTGTCAAGGCAGAAACTTCATACTTGTTGGGACATTTCCTGAGACCAATAAACCCCTAAAGACTATACCGTACACTGTAAGTTAAAATGACCCATTAATAGTCTTTGATATTACATTTTCACTGACATACAGAAGATACAGCTGAACCTTTGGCATACCAGTGTTCTTGAAATCACAGTCAACTTCTGAAATTCCTGTGGGATTTTAAGCCTTCCTGTGGATTGTGCCAAGACTTTTCATATGCCACATAATCTATATATATAAAAGAGCACATATGTATGTATCTATGTATCTATGTATGTTCCACATAAGCTCTGGAACGCCTGGAGCGATTTATACCAAACTTGGTACACATATGCCTTACAGTCTGGAAAGAAATACTGCGGGGGTAAGATACCCCTAGCAGCCCTAGGGGTGGGAGTGGGAAGGGGGTGACATGTAAAAATAATCAAAAACGGCCGATATTAGTGTCGAATCCATAGTTTTTGGGGTCACTGAGATGAATGGTGACACTCCCGATGCTGTTTAAGTCCAAGTTCAGCCCCCATCAGCATGGGGGGGGTAAGAAGGGGTGAAAAATACGGATGTTCCAGCATAACTCTGGAATGCCTGCTGCAATTTACACCAAACTTGGTACACCTATGACTTACACTCTGGAAAGAAATACTGTGGAGGTTAGACACCCCTAGCACCCCTAGGGGTAGGGGTGGGAAGGGGGTGACATGTAAAAATAATCAAAAACGGCTGACAGTGTCAATTCCATAGTTTTCGGGGTTGCTGAGATGAACGGTGACACTCCCGATGCTGTTTAAGTCCATGTTCAGCTCCCATCAGCATGGGAGGGTGAGAAGGGGTGAACAATAAAATGTCCAAAATGACCAATATTAGTGTCAGATTTCATAGTTTTCAGGGTCGCTAAGCTGATGGGTGACAGTCTGGATGACATTTAAGCCCAAGTGTAGTTGAATAGAACGAATAGAACTCTGTAGAACATTCTGGAAATTTTTAGAAATCATTAGGCCCCGGTCTTGGACTCCAATCAAATACTTGCCATGTTACCAGGCGTAGTCACTGAATACAAGTCTATCGATACCGTAGTAGATGCCTATGAGGTCATCAATTTCCTATCAGACTTCCTAAACTCACTTGTTCCGGCTGTATTGCCACCACATCGTCTTTTACTTACAGTGGGATCTCCAATTATTTTACTACAGAACCGCAACCCGCCAAAACTTTGCAACGGCACAAGGTGCTGTGTCAAGAAGATGCTGGGTACTGTAATTGAAGCGACTATCTTAACAAGAAAGGGAGAGGGTGAAACAGTTTTTTTCCCCCACAGATAACACTCATTCCGACAGATCTCCCTTTTAATTTTAAGAGATTGCAATTTCCAGTGAGACTTGCATTCTTGATCATGATCAACAAGTCACAGGGGCAGACTATTAAGTACTGTGGAGTGGATTTGAGATCGCCATGTTTCTCCTATGGACAACTTTATGTTGCTTGCTCAAGGGTGGGTTCACCCAAGAATGTATTTATTCTTGCTTCTGGAGGTGAAACTAAAAATGTTGTTTATAATCAAGTTCTGAGTTAAATTAATATTATAGTGAATTAGTAAAAGATTTTACTTTATAGTTTTTATACTGTACTTATACGTTTAATTTCCTGTACATAAAATTACTTCAATTTTACACTATAGATAGAATTCATTCCTTTTCCTGTCTAATAGAAGCTTGGGATACATAAATACCCGGGCAACGCTGGGTAAGGACAAGCTAGTTCTTAATAACCTTCATCACATCAAACACATCACAATTTGTAGTTCATTCCTTTCCTCCCCTATAGTATTATGCCAGACACAAAGACTTTAGAAAAGAATTCCTGAGTTTTCCATAAAACAAATAATTTCCTTTCTTATATTTCAGAGTTGAGACTGCAAGTGGAAAAAACACACACCGTTAATCCAAAAGATTTAGGGGGGAACGCTGAGAGTGCTTACACTACAAATATTCACATTCTTCTTGTAGTATTTTTCAATGTATTTATTCTGCCTTTTTATCATACAATATTCATCGAAATGCATAACCTTGATCCTTCCTAGGTAAATGATGCCAGCATGAAATAAATTTGCTCTGTGCTGGCTTTTTGAAAGCATTTGTTTTTTATATAAGCCATTTCTTATGGGTAGGGGCCACTGCAACCTTGTTCCCAATCACCCTCCTAGCAAGTGGCAAAGGGACGGCCATGAGAAGGAATGGGGCGGCAGCAAGGTGGCATGGCTACCCCACCATCACTTTCCAGGACTGTGATTGGGAACAAGGTTGTAGTGGCCCCTACGACCTCCTCCGGCTCCACTGTCACAGTTTTTGCTGAACGAGAATGCCTCAGGGGGAGGCTAGCCTTATTATCTGCACAAGTGAATGATCACAAAGAAAGTACAATCTGATCTACATGATTTCCCATATATGGGTAGAAGGGTTAAAAAAATTCTTATGAGTTCAGGGAATAATTAACAATGAGCCCACCAGGGAAATTTTAATTTTCAAAATGCGCCAGGCAATCTTGCACATTCCATTTTTTTCCTAAGGCAGTTGCAAATATGAATAATTGGAGTGCCATCTGCTATTGGGATGTAAACTTAGAGCTGAGTTCAGTCACTTAACATGCATTAAGATAAGGGCCATAGTGTACAGCTAACAGGGAATGCTGAGGCTGATTTTTCTCGCAAAGCATTGATGGTCTGAAACGTTTTTGCTTTTCTTATGTAGAATTTGTAGGATGGATAACACAAGACTCATCCAGGGTTAGTTTGTTTTTCTCTACTATACCCTTTTGGGTTGTTTCCAAACAAACTGAAAAAAGACCTTGTTATTTGGGGATTGCAATCTGCATACCAGTGTGGTGGTGTGACTTGAGAGTTGGAGTGCAATCCTAACATGGAATTAGGCCGGCACAGTTAGGCAGGCAAAGTTTGGCTGGGACAAGGGATATCGTAAAGTATGTTCGGACCACTCTCAGAGTCAGAGAAGCCAGCACACGGGCATGTGACTTTCTCCCTGACTCTGAGAGTGTGTGCCGGCCAAACTTTGCTGGCCTAACTCTAGGTTAGGATTGCACCCTTGGTTAGAATGGTGAGAACAATCCTCCACTGTGAAACTCATTGGGAGAGCAATCCTCACCTTGTCTTCAGCCAGCATAAGTCACGTGACATGAATATTGTTCTGATGTTTTCCTCGTTGGTGGATGGAGGATGAGACATGATGTGGTAGTGTAGATACAGGCTGCTTTGTTGAATGTAATTTGCTTGCTCCATTGTCCCTCTCGCACAACTCACTTCTCTGTCCTATTCAGAAAATATCTAATATCTCTGTCTACGAAGCGTCTTTTCTCCTTTTCTCTTTTGTTGTGTATCTCCTGTGCAAAGCTGGAAAACTTCTGGACTGGAAAAGGGAGTTCTAGGAAAACATAGGATTCCATCATCTATATATGTTTGCCTGGCTAAACTAGAGGGATGGGTTGTACATTAAATAGTAAAAAAAATTGATGACACAGAAAAAGCAAGAGTTTAGCTTGCAGACTCAAGCTAGCTCCCAGGTAAAAGCAGATGTGTTTTTTTGAAAGGAGTTGAAAGTGACTTCATAAATCCTCCTCTGAAGAAAAGTTGCTTAATGAAGCAGAAAGATGAGTACAGATTTGATCTTACAAATATCAACTGAATTGCCAATATACCACAGGGGCAGACAATATGTCAATATTAAAGGCTGTCATTAAATTAAAGATTTTTTTTCTTTTAAAAATCCATTAACTCTCCGCCCTTAAACAACTGATCAATTAATTAGTTGACTGAATTTTTAACAAATGGACGTATACCTACATTTCGGTGAAGGTAACCTTTTGAAGATCTGAGAGGAATAGATCAGTCTCTCTCATTAAACATCATGGTAAGCAAAAATGACTGCTCATTGTAAGAAGGAAAAGTCGTCATTTTAATAAATGCGTATTCAGGGGACACGTTTAATATGCAATTACAGCCTTGGCTGAATACTCACTCACATAAATTAAGGTTTGCAGCCCTTGTTAATGTGTTAACCTGATGAAACAATAAGTTCTCTTTTGTTCCGTGGGAATTTGCTGACCTCTCTCTGTTTTTGGACATCTTCATACCATAAAAATTCATTTAAATTGTAAATGGGGATTGTTGGGGAAGGGTCATAGCTCAGTGGCAGAGTACATGTCTTGCCTGCAAAGGACCCTGACTCAATTTCTGACATCTCCAACTAGGACTGGGAAAGACTGAAACACTGGACAGCTACTGCCAATCAGTGTTGATCATACTCTGTCGGATGAATCAATGATCTTACTCATCAAAATGCAGCTTTGTGCGTTTCTATCTGTGATGATATTAGGTGATTCTGAAGTTGGGCTTGATCTGAGGCTTTCTTCCAGTGAGATGCCAAACACAGCTAAAGTACCCACCCCACCCCTCCAAGCAATCTATCACAGAGGGAAGAGATGCAGTGATGTCACTAGGAAATGCGGAGTAAGGTGTGCAGTCCGCATGGGGTGACACACTCCCGGGTGGTGGTGGTGACAACACTAGTGGCCAAAATTTTTGAAACCATTTGGAAGATATACAGTATATCATTTCTCCTTGACCATTGAATCTCTGCTATTTTGTGCTGATCTATTTCAGTGTGTATCATTAGAATGCTAATTCATGCAGAAAGTAATGAAACAAACCGTGTTGAATAAACTGCATTCGATCAAACGAATCAATCAGCCAATCAACCAGAAAAAGAAAACACAACTGCATTATATAAGTTGATTTCTTTAATTCAAGTGGATTTGAATTGAAGCTGACCAATGAGGCTGATTATTCTGAGAGCCAATGAGGGGCTGTTGTGAAATAGCAGGGAACCAATAAGGTGCCAGTATCAGTCAGCTCTCATTTCCACACAGCAGAGCTAATACTAGAATTGTTATTCAGCTGTGTGTCATCAAGTTGGCCATTGGGTTTTGGATTTCTGTTTTGTTATTTAGTTGTTGGGAAACCTGTAATATATTTATTATTATTTATTATTATTTATTTGATTTCTACCCCGCCTTTCTGCCCGAAGGCACACAAGGCGGCTTACAAACAATTAAAAGGCAATACAAGCCACACTATATACAATTAAAACATATTTAAAACAATATTAAAAACAGTTAAAATTTAAACAAGCCCCGTGGATTGAAAGATGTAAAAAATACCAGTCTGCCTGTCAACATATAAAAGCTTGTTGAAATAAAAACATTTAAAAATAAAATTAATAAAATTAATAAAAAATTTATTAATAAGCTAATAATAAAAATTTAGAGCTTATTGTAGAAGTAGGCTACCTCAGAATGCCAGATGCAGGGAGTGTCAATGAAATGCAAGCATCTTGTTGTCTACTGAGCAACCTTAGGCACCTGGTGGGCCACTGTGAGATACAGGAAGCTGGACCAGATGGGCCTTTGGCCTGATCCAGCAGGGCTGTTCTTATGTTCTTAAGTTCTTATGTTATGTTACGTTCTTATGTTATGTAATGTCATGAGTGCCCATCGCTATCTTTGAATCGGAGAGCACAAATACAAGTTCACTAGATATAATTGTTAGTTCTTCTTGGTTGTGACACACAGACAGGCTGCTTTTGCCCCTCAGCAAGTTGTACATTAATAGACACTGCAGCCTTGTTTGTAAGGGGCAGGGGAGGGAGAATAACATTAATATCCCAGTGCTGAGCTAAAGATATCCGTTGTCCAAGACAGAGATGCCAATTAAATCAATTGCAGAGATCAGGGTGATAGGTTTGCAAATGTACAGTGTGTAGCATAAACATTTCTTTCTTGGGAAAGAACAAGCCCGTATAAATCTTGCAGGCTGTGCCAAGTGATTTGCAGAGGTTGCAAAGCGGGTTTCATTTCTGACAGTTTCTCCTTGACCATTGAATCCCTGCTATTTTGTGCTGATCTATTTCAGTGTGTTCTCCTCTGTATGTCTTTTGAGGCAATGAAAAACCTCAGGCCAGGAGTGGAAAGCTGCAGTGTTTTTCTCCCGCAAATCATAGCGATATAGAAAAGTAGAGTTTGCATTTGAAGTACATATTACTGATCAGATTTGGAAACTTGGTTCAATGCAAGTTTCCCTCTCTTTTTGCTTCTTTTTCTCCAGTGTATTTTCCTATACCACTGTACTTCCCTGATCATCTTTGCTGTACTTTATTATACACTACTTTCGGTTCTTCTCAAGATTCTGTGTATTTGTTGAAAAAAGCATGTTTTTTTTATTTCCCAGTCTTCTAACACACACACACACACACACACACACACACACACACACACACACACACACACACACACACACACAC